>CAMAOD020000172.1:0-107500 GCA_945859595.2 Megachile willughbiella
CCCCGTCCATGTCTCCTGCCCCTTTGTCTCGGTCTTTGTCTCATGCACCTGTGTCTCTGTCTCTGTCTCTGTCTCTGTCTGTGTCTCTGTCTCTGCCTCTATATTACACTCTGTCTCCGTCTTTGCCTTCGTCTTTGTCTCCGTCCTTGTGCCTGTCTTTGTCTCCGTATTTGTATCCGTCTGTGTAACCATCTTTGTCTCCGTCTTTGTCTCCGTCTTTGCCTCCGTCTTTGTCTTCGTCTTAGTCTCCGTCTTTGTCTCTGTCTTTGCCTCCGTCTTGGTGCCTGTCTTTGTCTCCATATTTGTCACCGCCTTTGTCTCTGTATTTGTCTCCGTCTGTGTCTCCATATTTGTCTCCGTCTTTGGCTCCGTCTTTGTCTACGTCTTTGTCTCCGTCTTTGTCTCCGTCCATGTATCCTGCCCCTCTGTCTCGGTCTTTGTCTCATGCGCGTCTCTCTCTGTCTCTGTCTCTGTCTGTGTCTCTGTCTCTGTCTCTGTTTCTGTCTCTGTCTCTGTCTCTGTCTCTGTGCCTGTCTCTGTCTCTGTCTCTGTCTCTGCCTCGGTCTCTGTCCCCGTCTCTGTCTCCGTCTCCGTCTCTGTCTCTGTCTCTGTCTCTGTCTCTGTCTCTGTCTCTGTCTCTGTCTCCATCTCTGTATCTGTCTCCGTCCATGTCATCTGCCCCTCAGTCTCGGTCTTTGTCTCATGCGCCTCTGTCTCTGTCTGTGTCTATCTCTCTGTCTCTGCCTCTGTATCGGGCTCTGTCCCGGTCCCTGTCTCTGTCTCTGTCTCTGTCTCTGTCCCTGTCTCTGTCTCTGTCCCCGTCTTTGTCTCTGTCTTTGTCTCCCTCTTTGTCTCCGTCTTTGTCTCCGTCTTTGTCTACGTCTTTGGCTACGTCTTTGTCATCGTCTTTGTCTCCGTCCATGTCTCCTGCCCCTTTGTCTCGGTCTTTGTCTCATGCACCTGTGTCTCTGTCACTGTCTCTGTCTCTGTCTGTGTCTCTGTCTCTGTCTCTATATTACACTCTGTCTCCGTCTTTGCCTTCGTCTTTGTCTCCGTCTTTGTGCCTGTCTTTGTCTCCATATTTGTCACCCGCCTTTGTCTCTGTATTTGTCTCCGTCTGTGCCTCCATATTTGTCTCCGTCTTTGTCTCCGTCTTTGCTTCCGTCTTTGTCTACGTCTCTGTCTCTGTCTCTGTCTCTGTCTCTGTCTCTGTCTCTCTCTCTGTCTCTGTCTCTGTCTCTGTCTCCGTCTCTGTCTCTGTCCCTGTCTCTGTCTCCGTCGCCGTCTTTGTCTCTGTCTCTGTCTCTGTCTCTGGCTCCATCTCTGTCTCTGTCTCAGTCTCAGTCTCTGTCTCTGTCTCAGTCTCTGTCTCTGTCTCTGTCTCTGTCCCTGTCTCTGTCTCTGTCCCCGTCTCTGTCTCCGTCTCCGTCTCTGTCTCTGTCCCTGTCTCTGTCTCTGTCTCCATCTCTGTCCCCGTCTCTGACTCCGTCTCCGTCTCTGTCTCTGTCTCTGTCTCTGCCTCTGTCTCTGTCTCCGTCTATGCCTCCGTCTTTGTCTCCGTCCGTGTCTCCGTCTTTGTCCCCGTCCTCGTCTTCCTCTTCGTCTCCGGCTTTGTCTCCGTCTTTGTCACCGTCTTTGTCACCGTCTTTATCTCCGTCTTTGTCTCCGTCTTTGTCTACGTCTTTGGCTACGTCTTTGTCATCGTCTTTGTCTCCGTCCATGTCTCCGTCTTTGTCTCTGTCTTTGTCTCCGTCTTTGTGCCTGTCTTTGTCTCCATATTTGTCACCGCCTTTGTCTCTGTATTTGTCTCCGTCTGTGTCTCCATATTTGTCTCCGTCTTAGTCTCCGTCTTTGCCTCCGTCTTTGGCTACGTCTTTGTCTACGTCTTTGGCTACGTCTTTGTCATCGTCTTTGTCTCCGTCCATGTCTCCGTCTTTGTCTCTGTCTTTGTCTCCGTCTTTGTGCCTGTCTTTGTCTCCATATTTGTCACCGCCTTTGTCTCTATTTGTCTCCGTCTGTGTCTCCATATTTGTCTCCGTCTTAGTCTCCGTCTTTGCCTCCGTCTTTGGCTACGTCTTTGTCTCCGTCTTTGTCTCCGTCCATGTCTCCTGCCCCTCTGTCTCGGTCTTTGTCTCATGCGCGTCTCTCTCTGTCTCTGTCTCTGTCTGTGTCTCTGTCTCTGCCTCTGTTTCTGTCTCTGTCTCTGTCTCTGTCTCTGTCTCTGTCTCTGTCTCTGTCTCTGTCTCTGTCTCTGTCTCTGTCTCTATCTCTGTCTCTGTCTCAGTACCTGTCTCAGTCTCTGTCTCTGTCTCTGTCTCTGTCTCCGTCTCCATCTCTGTCTCTGTCTCTGTCTCTGTCTCTGTCTCTGTCTCCATCTCTGTCTCTGTCTCTGTGGCTGTCTCCGTCTTTGTCTCTGTCTCTGTCTCTGTCCCTGTCTCTGTCTCCGTCTCCGTCTCTGTCTCTGTCTCTGTCTCTGTCTCTGTCTCCATCTCTATCTCTGTCTCTGTCTCTGTCTCTGTCTCTGTCTCCATCTCTGTCTCTGCCTCTGCCGCTGTCTCTGTCTCTGTCTCTGCCTCTGTCTCTGTCCCTGTCTCAGTCTCCGTCTCCGTCTTTGTCTCTGTCTCTGTCTCTGGCTCCATCTCTGTCTCTGTCTCAGTCTCAGTCTCTGCATCTGTCTCTGCCTCTGTCTCTGTCTCTGTCTCTGTCTCTGGCTCTGTCTCTGTCTCTGTCTCTGTCTCTATCTCTGTCTCTGTCTCAGTACCTGTCTCTGTCTCTGTCTCTGTCTCTGTCTCTGTCTCTGTCTCTGTCTCTGTCTCTGTCTCTATCTCTGTCTCTGTCTCAGTCCCTGTCTCTGTCTCTGTCTCTGTCTCTGTCTCTGTCTCTGTCTCTGTCTCTGTCTCTGTCTCTGTCTCTGTCTCTGTCTCTGTCTCTGTCTCTGTCTCTGTCTCTGTCTCTGTCTCTGTCTCTGTCTCAGTCTCAGTCTCTGTCTCTGTCTCAGTCTCTGTCTCTGTCTCTGTCTCTGTCTCTGTCTCCATCTCTGTCTCTGTCTCTGTCTCTGTCTCTGTCTCTGTCTCTGTCTCTGTCTCTGTCTCTGTCTCTGTCTCTGTCTCTGTCTCTGTCTCTGTCTCTGTCTCTGTCTCTGTCTCTGTCTCTGCCTCTGTCTCTGTCCATGTCTCTGTCCATGTTTCTGCTCCGTCTCCGTCTCTGTCTCTGTCTCTGTCTCTGGCTCCATCTCTGTCTCTGTCTCAGTCTCTGTCTCTGTCTCTGTCCCTGTCCCTGTCTCTGTCTCTGTCTCAGTCTCAGTCTCTGTCTCTGTCTCAGTCTCTGTCTCTGTCTCTGTCTCTGTCCTCCATCTCTGTCTCTGTCTCTGTCTCTGTCTCTGTCTCTGTCTCTGTCTCTGTCCGTGTCTCTGTCTCTGCCTCTATATTACACTCTGTCTCCGTCTTTGCCTTCGTCTTTGTCTCCGTCCTTGTGCCTGTCTTTGTCTCCGTATTTGTATCCGTCTGTGTAACCATCTTTGTCTCCGTCTTTGTCTCCGTCTTTGCCTCCGTCTTTGTCTTCGTCTTAGTCTCCGTCTTTGTCTCTGTCTTTGTCTCCGTCTTTGTGCCTGTCTTTGTCTCCATATTTGTCACCGCCTTTGTCTCTGTATTTGTCTCCGTCTGTGTCTCCATATTTGTCTCCGTCTTTGTCTCCGTCTTTGCCTCCGTCTTTGTCTACGTCTCTGTCTCTGTCTCTGTCTCTGTCTCTGTCTCTGTCTCTGTCTCTGTCTCTGTCTCTGTCTCTGTCTCTGTCTCTGTCTCTGTCTCTGTCTCTGTCTCTGTCTCTGTTCCTGTCTCTGTCTCCGTCTGCGTCTTTGTCTCTGTCTCTGTCTCTGTCTCTGGCTCCATCTCTGTCTCTGTCTCTGTCTCAGTCTCAGTCTCTGTCTCTGTCTCTGTCTCAGTCTCCATCTCTGTCTCTGTCTCTGTCTCTGCCTCTGTCTCTGTCTCTGTCTCTGTCTCTGTCTCTGTCTCTGTCTCTGTCTCTGTCTCTGTCTCTGTCTCTGTCTCTGCCTCTGTCTCTGTCTCTGTCTCTGCCTCTGCCTCTGTCTCTGTCCATGTCTCTGTCCATGTCTCTGCTCCGTCTCCGTCTCTGTCTCTGTCTCTGTCTCTGGCTCCATCTCTGTCTCTGTCTCTGTCTCTGCCTCTGTCTCTGTCTCTGTCTCTGTCTCTGTCTCTGTCTCTGTCTCTGTCTCTATCTCTGTCTCTGTCTCAGTCCCTGTCTCTGTCTCTGTCTCTGTCTCTGTCTCTGTCTCTGTCTCTGTCTCTCTCTCTGTCTCTGTCTCTGTCTCTGTCTCTATCTCTGTCTCTGTCTCAGTCCCTGTCTCTGTCTCTGTCTCTGTCTCTCTCTCTGTCTCTGTCTCTGTCTCTGTCTCTGTCTCTATCTCTGTCTCTGTCTCTGTCCCTGTCTCTGTCTCTGTCTCTGTCTCTGTCTCTGTCTCTGTCTCTGTCTCTGTCTCTGTCTCTGTCTCTGTCTCTGTCTCTGTCTCTGTCTCTGTCTCCATCTCTGTCTCTGTCTCTGCCTCTGTCTCTGCCTCTGTTTCTGTCTCTGTCTCTGTCTCTGCCTCTGTCTCTGTCTCTGGCTCCATCTCTGTCTCTGCCTCTGTCTCTGTCTCTGTCTCTGCCTCTGTCTCTGTCTCTGTCTCCGTCTCTGTCTCTGTCCCTATCTCTGTCTCTGTCTCTGTTCCCGTCTCTGTCTCCGCCTCTGCCTCTGTCTCTGTCTCCGTCTTTGTCTCCGTCTTTGTCTTCGTCGTCGTCTTCCTCTTCGTCTCCGTCTTTGTCTCCGCCATTGTCTCCGTCTTTGTCTCCGTCGTCGTCTTCCTCTTCGTCTCCGCCTTTGTCTCCGTCTTTGTCACCGTGTTTGTCTCCGTCTTTGTCTCCGTCTTTGTATACGTCTTTGTCTACGTCTTTGTCACCGTCTGTGTCTCTGTCTTTGTCTCCGTCCTCGTCTTCCTCTTTGTCTCCGTCTTTGTCTCCGTCGTTGTCACCGTCTTTGTCTCCGTCTTTGTCTCCGTCCGTGTCTCCGGCCCTTTGTCTCGGTCTCAGTCTCATGCGCGTCTCTCTCTGTCTCTGTCGCTGTCTGTGTCTCTGTCTCCGCCTCTGCCTCTGTCTCTGTCTCCGTCTATGCCTCCGTCTTTGTCTCCGTCCGTGTCTCCGTCTTTGTCCCCGTCCTCGTCTTCCTCTTCGTCTCCGGCTTTGTCTCCGTCTTTGTCACCGTCTTTGTCACCGTCTTTGTCTCCGTCTTTGTGTCCGTCTTTGTCTACGTCTTTGTCTCCGTCTTTGCCTCCGTCTTTGTCTTCGTCTTAGTCTCCGTCTTTGTCTCTGTCTTTGTCTCCGTCTTTGTGCCTGTCTTTGTCTCCATATTTGTCACCGCCTTTGTCTCTGTATTTGTCTCCGTCTGTGTCTCCATATTTGTCTCCGTCTTTGTCTCCGTCTTTGCCTCCGTCTTTGTCTACGTCTCTGTCTCTGTCTCTGTCTCTGTCTCTGTCTCTGTCTCTGTCTCTGTCTCTCTCTCTGTCTCTGTCTCTGTCTCCGTCTCTGTCTCTGTCTCTGTCTCTGTCTCTGTCTCTGTCTCTGTCCCTGTCTCTGTCTCCGTCTGCGTCTTTGTCTCTGTCTCTGTCTCTGTCTCTGGCTCCATCTCTGTCTCTGTCTCTGTCTCAGTCTCGGTCTCTGTCGTGTCTCAGTCTCTGTCTCTGTCTCTGTCTCAGTCTCCATCCCTGTCTCTGTCTCTGTCTCTGTCTCTGTCTCTGTCTCTGTCTCTGTCTCTGTCTCTGTCTCTGTCTCTGTCTCTGTCTCTGTCTCTGCCTCTGTCTCTGTCTCTGTCTCTGCCTCTGTCTCTGTCCATGTCTCTGTCCATGTCTCTGCTCCGTCTCCGTCTCTGTCTCTGTCTCTGTCTCTGGCTCCATATCTGTCTCTGTCACAGTCTCTGTCTCTGTCTCTGTCTCTGTCCCTGTCTCTGTCTCTGTCCCCGTCTCTGTCTCCGTCTCTGTCTCTGTCTCTGTCTCTGTCTCTGTCTCTGTCTCCATCTCTGTCCCCGTCTCTGTCTCCGTCTCCGTCTCTGTCTCTGTCTCTGTCTCTGTCTCTGTCTCTGTCTCTGTCTCTGTCTCTGCCTCTGTTTCTGTCTCTGTCTCTGTCTCTGCCTCTGTCTCTGTCTCTGGCTCCATCTCTGTCTCTGTCTCTGCCTCTGTCTCTGTCTCTGTCTCCGTCTCTGTCTCTGTCCCTATCTCTGTCTCTGTCTCTGTTCCCGTCTCTGCCTCCGCCTCTGCCTCTGTCTCTGTCTCCGTCTTTGTCTCCGTCTTTGTCTTCGTCGTCGTCTTCCTCTTCGTCTCCGTCTTTGTCTCCGCCTTTGTCTCCGTCTTTGTCTCCGTCGTCGTCTTCCTCTACGTCTCCGCCTTTGTCTCCGTCTTTGTCACCGTGTTTGTCTCCGTCTTTGTCTCCGTCTTTGTATACGTCTTTGTCTACGTCTTTGTCACCGTCCGTGTCTCTGTCTTTGTCTCCGTCCTCGTCTTCCTCTTTGTCTCCGTCTTTGTCTCCGTCTTTGTCTCCGTCCTCGTCTTCCTCTTCGTCTCCGCCTTTGCCTCCGTCTTTGTCACCGTCTTCGTCTCATGCGCCTCTGTCTCTGTCTGTGTCTATGTCTCTGTCTCTGCCTCTGTATCGGGCTCTGTCCCTATCCCTGTCTCTGTCTCTGTCTCTGTCCCTGTCTCTGTCTCTGTCCCCGTCTCTGTCTCCGTCTCCGTCTCTGTCTCTGTCTCTGTCTCTGTCTCTGTCTCTGTCTCTGTCTCTGTCTCCATCTCTGTCTCTGTCTCTGTCTCTGTCTCTGTCTCTGTCTCTGTCTCTGTCTCTGTCTCTGTCTCTGTCTCTGTCTCTGTCTCTGTCTCTGTCTCTGTCTCTGTCTCTGTCTCCATCTCTGTCTCTGTCTCTGTCGCTGTCTCTGTCTCTGTCTCTGTCTCTGCCTCTGTCTCTGTCTCTGTCTCTGTCTCTGTCTCTGTCTCTGTCTCTGTCTCTGTCTCTATATTACACTCTGTCTCCGTCTTTGTCTTCGTCTTTGTCTCCGTCTTTGTCTCCGTCTTTGCCTCCGTCTTTGTCTTCGTCTTAGTCTCCGTCTTTGTCTCTGTCTTTGCCTCCGTCTTGGTGCCTGTCTTTGTGTCCATATTTGTCACCGCCTTTGTCTCTGTATTTGTCTCCGTCTGTGTCTCCATATTTGTCTCCGTCTTTGGCTCCGTCTTTGCCTCCGTCTTTGTCTACGTCTTTGTCTCCGTCTTTGTCTCCGTCCATGTATCCTACCCCTCTGTCTCGGTCTTTGTCTCATGCGCGTCTCTCTCTGTCTCTGTCTCTGTCTCTGTCTCTGTCTCTGTCTCTGTCTCTGTCTCTGTCTCTGTCTCAGTCTCAGTCTCTGTCTCTGTCTCAGTCTCTGTCTCTGTCTCAGTCTCTGTCTCTGTCTCAGTCTCTGTCTCTGTCTCTGTCTCTGTCTCTATCTCTGTCTCTGTCTCAGTCCCTGTCTCTGTCTCTGTCTCTGTCTCTGTCTCTGTCTCTGTCTCTGTCTCTGTCTCTGTCTCTGTCTCTGTCTCTGTCTCTGTCTCTGTCTCTGTCTCAGTCTCAGTCTCTGTCTCTGTCTCAGTCTCTGTCTCTGTCTCTGTCTCTGTCTCCATCTCTGTCTCTGTCTCTGTCTCTGTCTCTGTCCCTGTCTCTGTCTCTGTCTCTGTCTCTGTCTCTGTCTCTGTCTCTGTCTCTGTCTCTGTCTCTGTCTCCGTCTTTGTCTCTGCCTTTGTCTCCATCTTTGTCTCCGTCTTTGTTTCCGTCTTTGTCTACGTCTTTGGCTACGTCTTTGTCATCGTCTTTGTCTCCGTCCATGTCTCCTGCCCCTTTGTCTCGGTCTTTGTCTCATGCACCTGTGTCTCTGTCTCTGTCTCTGTCTCTGTCTCTGTCTGTGTCTCTGTCTCTGCCTCTATATTACACTCTGTCTCCGACATTGCCTTCGTCTTTGTCTCCGTCCTTGTGCCTGTCTTTGCCTCCGTATTTGTATCCGTCTGTGTAACCATCTTTGTCTCCGTCTTTGTCTCCGTCTTTGTCTCCGTCCATGTATCCTGCCCCTCTGTCTCGGTCTTTGTCTCATGCGCGTCTCTCTCTGTCTCTGTCTCTGTCTGTGTCTCTGTCTCTGTCTCTGTTTCTGTCTCTGTCTCTGTCTCTGTCTCTGTGCCTGTCTCTGTCTCTGTCTCTGTCTCTGCCTCGGTCTCTGTCCCCGTCTCTGTCTCCGTCTCCGTCTCTGTCTCTGTCTCTGTCTCTGTCTCTGTCTCTGTCTCTGTCTCCATCTCTGTATCTGTCTCCGTCCATGTCATCTGCCCCTCAGTCTCGGTCTTTGTCTCATGCGCCTCTGTCTCTGTCTGTGTCTATGTCTCTGTCTCTGCCTCTGTATCGGGCTCTGTCCCGGTCCCTGTCTCTGTCTCTGTCTCAGTTTCTGTCCCTGTCTCTGTCTCTGTCTCTGTCCCCGTCTCTGTCTCCGTCTCCGTCTCTGTCTCTGTCTCTGTCTCTGTCTCTGTCTCTGTCTCCATCTCTGTCTCTGTCTCTGTCTCTGTCTCTGTCTCTGTCTCTGTCTCTGTCTCTGTCTCTGTCTCTGTCTCCATCTCTGTCTCTGTCTCTGTGGCTGTCTCCGTCTTTGTCTCTGTCTCTGTCTCTGTCCCTGTCTCTGTCTCCGTCTCCGTCTTTGTCTCTGTCTCTGTCTCTGTCTCTGTGGCTGTCTCCGTCTTTGTCTCTGTCTCTGTCTCTGTCCCTGTCTCTGTCTCCGTCTCCGTCTTTGTCTCTGTCTCTGTCTCTGGCTCCATCTCTGTCTCTGTCTCAGTCTCAGTCTCTGTCTCTGTCTCAGTCTCTGTCTCTGTCTCTGTCTCTGTCTCCATCTCTGTCTCTGTCTCTGTCTCTGTCTCTGTCTCTGTCTCTGTCCCTGTCTCTGTCTCTGTCTCTGTCTCTGTCTCTGTCTCTGTCCCTGTCTCTGTCTCTGTCTCCGTCTTTGTCTCTGCCTTTGTCTCCATCTTTGTCTCCGTCTTTGTTTCCGTCTTTGTCTACGTCTTTGGCTACGTCTTTGTCATCGTCTTTGTCTCCGTCCATGTCTCCTGCCCCTTTGTCTCGGTCTTTGTCTCATGCACCTGTGTCTCTGTCTCTGTCTCTGTCTCTGTCTGTGTCTCTGTCTCTGCCTCTATATTACACTCTGTCTCCGTCTTTGCCTTCGTCTTTGTCTCCGTCCTTGTGCCTGTCTTTGCCTCCGTATTTGTATCCGTCTGTGTAACCATCTTTGTCTCCGTCTTTGTCTCCGTCTTTGCCTCCGTCTTTGTCTTCGTCTTAGTCTCCGTCTTTGTCTCTGTCTTTGTCTCCGTCTTTGTGCCTGTCTTTGTCTCCATATTTGTCACCGCCTTTGTCTCTGTATTTGTCTCCGTCTGTGTCTCCATATTTGTCTCCGTCTTTGTCTCCGTCTTTGCCTCCGTCTTTGTCTACGTCTCTGTCTCTGTCTCTGTCTCTGTCTCTGTCTCTGTCTCTGTCTCTCTCTCTGTCTCTGTCTCTGTCTCTGTCTCTGTCTCTGTCTCTGTCTCTGTCTCTGTCTCTGTCTCTGTCTCTGTCTCCATCTCTGTCCCCGTCTCTGTCTCCGTCTCCGTCTCTGTCTCTGTCTCTGTCTCTGTCTCTGTCTCTGTCTCTGTCTCTGTCTCTGTCTCTGTCTCTGTCTCTGTCTCTGTCTCTGTCTCTGTCTCTGTCTCTGTCTCTGTCTCTGTCTCTGCCTCTGTTTCTGTCTCTGTCTCTGTCTCTGCCTCTGTCTCTGTCTCTGGCTCCATCTCTGTCTCTGTCTCTGCCTCTGTCTCTGTCTCTGTCTCCGTCTCTGTCTCTGTCCCTATCTCTGTCTCTGTCTCTGTTCCCGTCTCTGCCTCCGCCTCTGCCTCTGTCTCTGTCTCCGTCTTTGTCTCCGTCTTTGTCTTCGTCGTCGTCTTCCTCTTCGTCTCCGTCTTTGTCTCCGCCTTTGTCTCCGTCTTTGTCTCCGTCGTCGTCTTCCTCTACGTCTCCGCCTTTGTCTCCGTCTTTGTCACCGTGTTTGTCTCCGTCTTTGTCTCCGTCTTTGTATACGTCTTTGTCTACGTCTTTGTCACCGTCCGTGTCTCTGTCTTTGTCTCCGTCCTCGTCTTCCTCTTTGTCTCCGTCTTTGTCTCCGTCGTTGTCACCGTCTTTGTCTCCGTCTTTGTCTCCGTCCGTGTCTCCGGCCCTTTGTCTCGGTCTCAGTCTCATGCGCGTCTCTCTCTGTCTCTGTCTCTGTCTGTGTCTCTGTCTCCGCCTCTGCCTCTGTCTCTGTCTCCGTCTATGCCTCCGTCTTTGTCTCCGTCCGTGTCTCCGTCTTTGTCCCCGTCCTCGTCTTCCTCTTCGTCTCCGGCTTTGTCTCCGTCTTTGTCACCGTCTTTGTCACCGTCTTTGTCTCCGTCTTTGTCTCCGTCTTTGTCTACGTCTTTGTCTCCGCCTTTGCCTCCGTCTTTGTCTTCGTCTTAGTCTCCGTCTTTGTCTCTGTCTTTGTCTCCGTCTTTGTGCCTGTCTTTGTCTCCATATTTGTCACCGCCTTTGTCTCTGTATTTGTCTCCGTCTGTGTCTCCATATTTGTCTCCGTCTTTGTCTCCGTCTTTGCCTCCGTCTTTGTCTACGTCTCTGTCTCTGTCTCTGTCTCTGTCTCTGTCTCTGTCTCTGTCTCTCTCTCTGTCTCTGTCTCTGTCTCTGTCTCTGTCTCTGTCTCTGTCTCTGTCTCTGTCTCTGTCCCTGTCTCTGTCTCCGTCTGCGTCTTTGTCTCTGTCTCTGTCTCTGTCTCTGGCTCCATCTCTGTCTCTGTCTCTGTCTCAGTCTCAGTCTCTGTCGTGTCTCAGTCTCTGTCTCTGTCTCTGTCTCAGTCTCCATCCCTGTCTCTGTCTCTGTCTCTGTCTCTGTCTCTGTCTCTGTCTCTGTCTCTGTCTCTGTCTCTGTCTCTGTCTCTGTCTCTGTCTCTGTCTCTGTCTCTGCCTCTGTCTCTGTCTCTGTCTCTGCCTCTGTCTCTGTCCATGTCTCTGTCCATGTCTCTGCTCCGTCTCCGTCTCTGTCTCTGTCTCTGTCTCTGGCTCCATCTCTGTCTCTGTCACAGTCTCTGTCTCTGTCTCTGTCTCTGTCCCTGTCTCTGTCTCTGTCCCCGTCTCTGTCTCCGTCTCTGTCTCTGTCTCTGTCTCTGTCTCTGTCTCTGTCGCTGTCTCTGTCTCTGTCTCTGTCTCTGCCTCTGTCTCTGTCTCTGTCTCTGTCTCTGTCTCTGTCCCTGTCTCTGTCTCTGTCTCTGTCTCTGTCTCTATATTACACTCTGTCTCCGTCTTTGTCTTCGTCTTTGTCTCCATATTTGTCTCCGTCTTTGGCTCCGTCTTTGCCTCCGTCTTTGTCTACGTCTTTGTCTCCGTCTTTGTCTCCGTCCATGTATCCTGCCCCTCTGTCTCGGTCTTTGTCTCATGCGCGTCTCTCTCTGTCTCTGTCTCTGTCTGTGTCTCTGTCTCTGTTTCTGTCTCTGTCTCTGTCTCTGTCTCTGTGCCTGTCTCTGTCTCTGTCTCTGTCTCTGCCTCGGTCTCTGTCCCCGTCTCTGTCTCCGTCTCCGTCTCTGTCTCTGTCTCTGTCTCTGTCTCTGTCTCTGTCTCTGTCTCCATCTCTGTATCTGTCTCCGTCCATGTCATCTGCCCCTCAGTCTCGGTCTTTGTCTCATGCGCCTCTGTCTCTGTCTGTGTCTATGTCTCTGTCTCTGCCTCTGTATCGGGCTCTGTCCCGGTCCCTGTCTCTGTCTCTGTCTCTGTTTCTGTCCCTGTCTCTGTCTCTGTCCCCGTCTCTGTCTCTGTCTCCGTCTCCGTCTCTGTCTCTGTCTCTGTCTCTGTCTCTGTCTCCATCTCTGTCTCTGTCTCTGTCTCTGTCTCTGTCTCTGTCTCTGTCTCTGTCTCCATCTCTGTCTCTGTCTCTGTGGCTGTCTCCGTCTTTGTCTCTGTCTCTGTCTCTGTCCCTGTCTCTGTCTCCGTCTCCGTCTTTGTCTCTGTCTCTGTCTCTGTCTCTGTGGCTGTCTCCGTCTCTGTCTCTGTCTCTGTCTCTGTCCCTGTCTCTGTCTCCGTCTCCGTCTTTGTCTCTGTCTCTGTCTCTGGCTCCATCTCTGTCTCTGTCTCAGTCTCAGTCTCTGTCTCTGTCTCAGTCTCTGTCTCTGTCTCTGTCTCTGTCTCCATCTCTGTCTCCGCCTCTGCCTCTGTCTCTGTCTCCGTCTATGCCTCCGTCTTTGTCTCCGTCCGTGTCTCCGTCTTTGTCCCCGTCCTCGTCTTCCTCTTCGTCTCCGGCTTTGTCTCCGTCTTTGTCACCGTCTTTGTCACCGTCTTTGTCTCCGTCTTTGTCTCCGTCTTTGTCTACGTCTTTGTCTCCGCCTTTGCCTCCGTCTTTGTCTTCGTCTTAGTCTCCGTCTTTGTCTCTGTCTTTGTCTCCGTCTTTGTGCCTGTCTTTGTCTCCATATTTGTCACCGCCTTTGTCTCTGTATTTGTCTCCGTCTGTGTCTCCATATTTGTCTCCGTCTTTGTCTCCGTCTTTGCCTCCGTCTTTGTCTACGTCTCTGTCTCTGTCTCTGTCTCTGTCTCTGTCTCTGTCTCTGTCTCTGTCTCTCTCTCTGTCTCTGTCTCTGTCTCTGTCTCTGTCTCTGTCTCTGTCTCTGTCTCTGTCTCTGTCCCTGTCTCTGTCTCCGTCTGCGTCTTTGTCTCTGTCTCTGTCTCTGTCTCTGGCTCCATCTCTGTCTCTGTCTCTGTCTCAGTCTCAGTCTCTGTCGTGTCTCAGTCTCTGTCTCTGTCTCTGTCTCAGTCTCCATCCCTGTCTCTGTCTCTGTCTCTGTCTCTGTCTCTGTCTCTGTCTCTGTCTCTGTCTCTGTCTCTGTCTCTGTCTCTGTCTCTGTCTCTGTCTCTGTCTCTGTCTCTGCCTCTGTCTCTGTCTCTGTCTCTGCCTCTGTCTCTGTCCATGTCTCTGTCCATGTCTCTGCTCCGTCTCCGTCTCTGTCTCTGTCTCTGTCTCTGGCTCCATCTCTGTCTCTGTCACAGTCTCTGTCTCTGTCTCTGTCTCTGTCCCTGTCTCTGTCTCTGTCCCCGTCTCTGTCTCCGTCTCTGTCTCTGTCTCTGTCTCTGTCTCTGTCTCTGTCTCCATCTCTGTCCCCGTCTCTGTCTCCGTCTCCGTCTCTGTCTCTGTCTCTGTCTCTGTCTCTGTCTCTGTCTCTGTCTCTGTCTCTGCCTCTGTTTCTGTCTCTGTCTCTGTTTCTGCCTCTGTCTCTGTCTCTGGCTCCATCTCTGTCTCTGTCTCTGCCTCTGTCTCTGTCTCTGTCTCCGTCTCTGTCTCTGTCCCTATCTCTGTCTCTGTCTCTGTTCCCGTCTCTGCCTCCGCCTCTGCCTCTGTCTCTGTCTCCGTCTTTGTCTCCGTCTTTGTCTTCGTCGTCGTCTTCCTCTTCGTCTCCGTCTTTGTCTCCGCCTTTGTCTCCGTCTTTGTCTCCGTCGTCGTCTTCCTCTACGTCTCCGCCTTTGTCTCCGTCTTTGTCACCGTGTTTGTCTCCGTCTTTGTCTCCGTCTTTGTATACGTCTTTGTCTACGTCTTTGTCACCGTCCGTGTCTCTGTCTTTGTCTCCGTCCTCGTCTTCCTCTTTGTCTCCGTCTTTGCCTCCGTCTTTGTCTCCGTCCTCGTCTTCCTCTTCGTCTCCGCCTTTGCCTCCGTCTTTGTCACCGTCTTTGTCTCATGCGCCTCTGTCTCTGTTTGTGTCTATGTCTCTGTCTCTGCCTCTGTATCGGGCTCTGTCCCTATCCCTGTCTCTGTCTCTGTCTCTGTCCCTGTCTCTGTCTCTGTCCCCGTCTCTGTCTCCGTCTCCGTCTCTGTCTCTGTCTCTGTCTCTGTCTCTGTGTCTGTCTCTGTCTCCATCTCTGTCTCTGTCTCTGTCTCTGTCTCTGTCTCTGTCTCTGTCTCTGTCTCTGTCTCTGTCTCTGTCTCTGTCTCTGTCTCTGTCTCTGTCTCTGTCTCTGTCTCTGTCTCCATCTCTGTCTCTGTCTCTGTCGCTGTCTCTGTCTCTGTCTCTGTCTCTGCCTCTGTCTCTGTCTCTGTCTCTGTCTCTGTCTCTGTCCCTGTCTCTGTCTCTGTCTCTGTCTCTGTCTCTGTCTCTATATTACACTCTGTCTCCGTCTTTGTCTTCGTCTTTGTCTCCGTCTTTGTCTCCGTCTTTGCCTCCGTCTTTGTCTTCGTCTTAGTCTCCGTCTTTGTCTCTGTCTTTGCCTCCGTCTTGGTGCCTGTCTTTGTCTCCATATTTGTCACCGCCTTTGTCTCTGTATTTGTCTCCGTCTGTGTCTCCATATTTGTCTCCGTCTTTGGCTCCGTCTTTGCCTCCGTCTTTGTCTACGTCTTTGTCTCCGTCTTTGTCTCCGTCCATGTATCCTGCCCCTCTGTCTCGGTCTTTGTCTCATGCGCGTCTCTCTCTGTCTCTGTCTCTGTCTGTGTCTCTGTCTCTGTTTCTGTCTCTGTCTCTGTCTCTGTCTCTGTGCCTGTCTCTGTCTCTGTCTCTGTCTCTGCCTCGGTCTCTGTCCCCGTCTCTGTCTCCGTCTCCGTCTCTGTCTCTGTCTCTGTCTCTGTCTCTGTCTCTGTCTCTGTCTCCATCTCTGTATCTGTCTCCGTCCATGTCATCTGCCCCTCAGTCTCGGTCTTTGTCTCATGCGCCTCTGTCTCTGTCTGTGTCTATGTCTCTGTCTCTGCCTCTGTATCGGGCTCTGTCCCGGTCCCTGTCTCTGTCTCTGTCTCTGTTTCTGTCCCTGTCTCTGTCTCTGTCCCCGTCTCTGTCTCTGTCTCCGTCTCCGTCTCTGTCTCTGTCTCTGTCTCTGTCTCTGTCTCCATCTCTGTCTCTGTCTCTGTCTCTGTCTCTGTCTCTGTCTCTGTCTCTGTCTCCATCTCTGTCTCTGTCTCTGTGGCTGTCTCCGTCTTTGTCTCTGTCTCTGTCTCTGTCCCTGTCTCTGTCTCCGTCTCCGTCTTTGTCTCTGTCTCTGTCTCTGTCTCTGTGGCTGTCTCCGTCTCTGTCTCTGTCTCTGTCTCTGTCCCTGTCTCTGTCTCCGTCTCCGTCTTTGTCTCTGTCTCTGTCTCTGGCTCCATCTCTGTCTCTGTCTCAGTCTCAGTCTCTGTCTCTGTCTCAGTCTCTGTCTCTGTCTCTGTCTCTGTCTCCATCTCTGTCTCTGTCTCTGTCTCTGTCTCTGTTCCTGTCTCTGTCTCTGTCTCTGTCTCTGTCTCTGTCTCTGTCTCTGTCTCTGCCTCTGTCTCTGTCTCTGTCTCTGTCTCTGTCTCTGTCCCTGTCTCTGTCTCTGTCTCTGTCTCTGTCTCTGTCTCTATATTACACTCTGTCTCCGTCTTTGTCTTCGTCTTTGTCTCCGTCTTTGTCTCCGTCTTTGCCTCCGTCTTTGTCTTCGTCTTAGTCTCCGTCTTTGTCTCTGTCTTTGCCTCCGTCTTGGTGCCTGTCTTTGTCTCCATATTTGTCACCGCCTTTGTCTCTGTATTTGTCTCCGTCTGTGTCTCCATATTTGTCTCCGTCTTTGGCTCCGTCTTTGCCTCCGTCTTTGTCTACGTCTTTGTCTCCGTCTTTGTCTCCGTCCATGTATCCTGCCCCTCTGTCTCGGTCTTTGTCTCATGCGGGTCTCTCTCTGTCTCTGTCTCTGTCTGTGTCTCTGTCTCTGTTTCTGTCTCTGTCTCTGTCTCTGTCTCTGTGCCTGTCTCTGTCTCTGTCTCTGTCTCTGCCTCGGTCTCTGTCCCCGTCTCTGTCTCCGTCTCCGTCTCTGTCTCTGTCTCTGTCTCTGTCTCTGTCTCTGTCTCTGTCTCTGTCTCCATCTCTGTATCTGTCTCCGTCCATGTCATCTGCCCCTCAGTCTCGGTCTTTGTCTCATGCGCCTCTGTCTCTGTCTGTGTCTATGTCTCTGTCTCTGCCTCTGTATCGGGCTCTGTCCCGGTCCCTGTCTCTGTCTCTGTCTCTGTTTCTGTCCCTGTCTCTGTCTCTGTCCCCGTCTCTGTCTCTGTCTCCGTCTCCGTCTCTGTCTCTGTCTCTGTCTCTGTCTCTGTCTCCATCTCTGTCTCTGTCTCTGTCTCTGTCTCTGTCTCTGTCTCTGTCTCTGTCTCCATCTCTGTCTCTGTCTCTGTGGCTGTCTCCGTCTTTGTCTCTGTCTCTGTCTCTGTCCCTGTCTCTGTCTCCGTCTCCGTCTTTGTCTCTGTCTCTGTCTCTGTCTCTGTGGCTGTCTCCGTCTCTGTCTCTGTCTCTGTCTCTGTCCCTGTCTCTGTCTCCGTCTCCGTCTTTGTCTCTGTCTCTGTCTCTGGCTCCATCTCTGTCTCTGTCTCAGTCTCAGTCTCTGTCTCTGTCTCAGTCTCTGTCTCTGTCTCTGTCTCTGTCTCCATCTCTGTCTCTGTCTCTGTCTCTGTCCCTGTTCCTGTCTCTGTCTCTGTCTCTGTCTCTGTCTCTGTCTCTGTCTCTGTCTCTGCCTCTGTCTTTGTCCCTGTCCCTGTCTCTGTCTCTGTCACTGTCTCTTTCTCTGTCTCAGTCTCTGTCTCTGTCTCTGTCTCTGTCTCTGTCTCCGTCTTTGTCTCTGTCTTTGTCTCCCTCTTTGTCTCCGTCTTTGTCTCCGTCTTTGTCTACGTCTTTGGCTACGTCTTTGTCATCGTCTTTGTCTCCGTCCATGTCTCCTGCCCCTTTGTCTCGGTCTTTGTCTCATGCACCTGTGTCTCTGTCGCTGTCTCTGTCTCTGTCTGTGTCTCTGTCTCTGTCTCTATATTACACTCTGTCTCCGTCTTTGCCTTCGTCTTTGTCTCCGTCTTTGTGCCTGTCTTTGTCTCCGTGTTTGTATCCGTCTGTGTAACCATCTTTGTCTCCGTCTTTGTCTCCGTCTTTGCCTCCGTCTTTGTCTTCGTCTTAGTCTCCGTCTTTGTCTCTGTCTTTGTCTCCGTCTTTGTGCCTGTCTTTGTCTCCATATTTGTCACCGCCTTTGTCTCTGTATTTGTCTCCGTCTGTGTCTCCATATTTGTCTCCGTCTTTGTCTCCGTCTTTGCCTCCGTCTTTGTCTACGTCTCTGTCTCTGTCTCTGTCTCTGTCTCTGTCTCTGTCTCTGTCTCTCTCTCTGTCTCTGTCTCTGTCTCTGTCTCTGTCTCTGTCTCTGTCTCTGTCTCTGTCTCTGTCTCTGTCTCTGTCTCCATCTCTGTCCCCGTCTCTGTCTCCGTCTCCGTCTCTGTCTCTGTCTCTGTCTCTGTCTCTGTCTCTGTCTCTGTCTCTGTCTCTGTCTCTGTCTCTGTCTCTGTCTCTGTCTCTGTCTCTGTCTCTGTCTCTGTCTCTGTCTCTGTCTCTGTCTCTGTCTCTGTCTCTGCCTCTGTTTCTGTCTCTGTCTCTGTCTCTGCCTCTGTCTCTGTCTCTGGCTCCATCTCTGTCTCTGTCTCTGCCTCTGTCTCTGTCTCTGTCTCCGTCTCTGTCTCTGTCCCTATCTCTGTCTCTGTCTCTGTTCCCGTCTCTGCCTCCGCCTCTGCCTCTGTCTCTGTCTCCGTCTTTGTCTCCGTCTTTGTCTTCGTCGTCGTCTTCCTCTTCGTCTCCGTCTTTGTCTCCGCCTTTGTCTCCGTCTTTGTCTCCGTCGTCGTCTTCCTCTACGTCTCCGCCTTTGTCTCCGTCTTTGTCACCGTGTTTGTCTCCGTCTTTGTCTCCGTCTTTGTATACGTCTTTGTCTACGTCTTTGTCACCGTCCGTGTCTCTGTCTTTGTCTCCGTCCTCGTCTTCCTCTTTGTCTCCGTCTTTGTCTCCGTCGTTGTCACCGTCTTTGTCTCCGTCTTTGTCTCCGTCCGTGTCTCCGGCCCTTTGTCTCGGTCTCAGTCTCATGCGCGTCTCTCTCTGTCTCTGTCTCTGTCTGTGTCTCTGTCTCCGCCTCTGCCTCTGTCTCTGTCTCCGTCTATGCCTCCGTCTTTGTCTCCGTCCGTGTCTCCGTCTTTGTCCCCGTCCTCGTCTTCCTCTTCGTCTCCGGCTTTGTCTCCGTCTTTGTCACCGTCTTTGTCACCGTCTTTGTCTCCGTCTTTGTCTCCGTCTTTGTCTACGTCTTTGTCTCCGCCTTTGCCTCCGTCTTTGTCTTCGTCTTAGTCTCCGTCTTTGTCTCTGTCTTTGTCTCCGTCTTTGTGCCTGTCTTTGTCTCCATATTTGTCACCGCCTTTGTCTCTGTATTTGTCTCCGTCTGTGTCTCCATATTTGTCTCCGTCTTTGTCTCCGTCTTTGCCTCCGTCTTTGTCTACGTCTCTGTCTCTGTCTCTGTCTCTGTCTCTGTCTCTGTCTCTGTCTCTGTCTCTCTCTCTGTCTCTGTCTCTGTCTCTGTCTCTGTCTCTGTCTCTGTCTCTGTCTCTGTCTCTGTCCCTGTCTCTGTCTCCGTCTGCGTCTTTGTCTCTGTCTCTGTCTCTGTCTCTGGCTCCATCTCTGTCTCTGTCTCTGTCTCAGTCTCAGTCTCTGTCGTGTCTCAGTCTCTGTCTCTGTCTCTGTCTCAGTCTCCATCCCTGTCTCTGTCTCTGTCTCTGTCTCTGTCTCTGTCTCTGTCTCTGTCTCTGTCTCTGTCTCTGTCTCTGTCTCTGTCTCTGTCTCTGTCTCTGTCTCTGTCTCTGCCTCTGTCTCTGTCTCTGTCTCTGCCTCTGTCTCTGTCCATGTCTCTGTCCATGTCTCTGCTCCGTCTCCGTCTCTGTCTCTGTCTCTGTCTCTGGCTCCATCTCTGTCTCTGTCACAGTCTCTGTCTCTGTCTCTGTCTCTGTCCCTGTCTCTGTCTCTGTCCCCGTCTCTGTCTCCGTCTCTGTCTCTGTCTCTGTCTCTGTCTCTGTCTCTGTCGCTGTCTCTGTCTCTGTCTCTGTCTCTGCCTCTGTCTCTGTCTCTGTCTCTGTCTCTGTCTCTGTCCCTGTCTCTGTCTCTGTCTCTGTCTCTGTCTCTATATTACACTCTGTCTCCGTCTTTGTCTTCGTCTTTGTCTCCATATTTGTCTCCGTCTTTGGCTCCGTCTTTGCCTCCGTCTTTGTCTACGTCTTTGTCTCCGTCTTTGTCTCCGTCCATGTATCCTGCCCCTCTGTCTCGGTCTTTGTCTCATGCGCGTCTCTCTCTGTCTCTGTCTCTGTCTGTGTCTCTGTCTCTGTTTCTGTCTCTGTCTCTGTCTCTGTCTCAGTGCCTGTCTCTGTCTCTGTCTCTGTCTCTGCCTCGGTCTCTGTCCCCGTCTCTGTCTCCGTCTCCGTCTCTGTCTCTGTCTCTGTCTCTGTCTCTGTCTCTGTCTCTGTCTCCATCTCTGTATCTGTCTCCGTCCATGTCATCTGCCCCTCAGTCTCGGTCTTTGTCTCATGCGCCTCTGTCTCTGTCTGTGTCTATGTCTCTGTCTCTGCCTCTGTATCGGGCTCTGTCCCGGTCCCTGTCTCTGTCTCTGTCTCTGTTTCTGTCCCTGTCTCTGTCTCTGTCCCCGTCTCTGCCTCTGTCTCCGTCTCCGTCTCTGTCTCTGTCTCTGTCTCTGTCTCTGTCTCCATCTCTGTCTCTGTCTCTGTCTCTGTCTCTGTCTCTGTCTCTGTCTCTGTCTCCATCTCTGTCTCTGTCTCTGTGGCTGTCTCCGTCTTTGTCTCTGTCTCTGTCTCTGTCCCTGTCTCTGTCTCAGTCTCCGTCTTTGTCTCTGTCTCTGTCTCTGTCTCTGTGGCTGTCTCCGTCTCTGTCTCTGTCTCTGTCTCTGTCCCTGTCTCTGTCTCCGTCTCCGTCTTTGTCTCTGTCTCTGTCTCTGGCTCCATCTCTGTCTCTGTCTCAGTCTCAGTCTCTGTCTCTGTCTCAGTCTCTGTCTCTGTCTCTGTCTCTGTCTCCATCTCTGTCTCCGCCTCTGCCTCTGTCTCTGTCTCCGTCTATGCCTCCGTCTTTGTCTCCGTCCGTGTCTCCGTCTTTGTCCCCGTCCTCGTCTTCCTCTTCGTCTCCGGCTTTGTCTCCGTCTTTGTCACCGTCTTTGTCACCGTCTTTGTCTCCGTCTTTGTCTCCGTCTTTGTCTACGTCTTTGTCTCCGCCTTTGCCTCCGTCTTTGTCTTCGTCTTAGTCTCCGTCTTTGTCTCTGTCATTGTCTCCGTCTTTGTGCCTGTCTTTGTCTCCATATTTGTCACCGCCTTTGTCTCTGTATTTGTCTCCGTCTGTGTCTCCATATTTGTCTCCGTCTTTGTCTCCGTCTTTGCCTCCGTCTTTGTCTACGTCTCTGTCTCTGTCTCTGTCTCTGTCTCTGTCTCTGTCTCTGTCTCTGTCTCTCTCTCTGTCTCTGTCTCTGTCTCTGTCTCTGTCTCTGTCTCTGTCTCTGTCTCTGTCTCTGTCCCTGTCTCTGTCTCCGTCTGCGTCTTTGTCTCTGTCTCTGTCTCTGTCTCTGGCTCCATCTCTGTCTCTGTCTCTGTCTCAGTCTCAGTCTCTGTCGTGTCTCAGTCTCTGTCTCTGTCTCTGTCTCAGTCTCCATCCCTGTCTCTGTCTCTGTCTCTGTCTCTGTCTCTGTCTCTGTCTCTGTCTCTGTCTCTGTCTCTGTCTCTGTCTCTGTCTCTGTCTCTGTCTCTGTCTCTGTCTCTGCCTCTGTCTCTGTCTCTGTCTCTGCCTCTGTCTCTGTCCATGTCTCTGTCCATGTCTCTGCTCCGTCTCCGTCTCTGTCTCTGTCTCTGTCTCTGGCTCCATCTCTGTCTCTGTCACAGTCTCTGTCTCTGTCTCTGTCTCTGTCCCTGTCTCTGTCTCTGTCCCCGTCTCTGTCTCCGTCTCTGTCTCTGTCTCTGTCTCTGTCTCTGTCTCTGTCTCCATCTCTGTCCCCGTCTCTGTCTCCGTCTCCGTCTCTGTCTCTGTCTCTGTCTCTGTCTCTGTCTCTGTCTCTGCCTCTGTTTCTGTCTCTGTCTCTGTCTCTGCCTCTGTCTCTGTCTCTGGCTCCATCTCTGTCTCTGTCTCTGCCTCTGTCTCTGTCTCTGTCTCCGTCTCTGTCTCTGTCCCTATCTCTGTCTCTGTCTCTGTTCCCGTCTCTGCCTCCGCCTCTGCCTCTGTCTCTGTCTCCGTCTTTGTCTCCGTCTTTGTCTTCGTCGTCGTCTTCCTCTTCGTCTCCGTCTTTGTCTCCGCCTTTGTCTCCGTCTTTGTCTCCGTCGTCGTCTTCCTCTACGTCTCCGCCTTTGTCTCCGTCTTTGTCACCGTGTTTGTCTCCGTCTTTGTCTCCGTCTTTGTATACGTCTTTGTCTACGTCTTTGTCACCGTCCGTGTCTCTGTCTTTGTCTCCGTCCTCGTCTTCCTCTTTGTCTCCGTCTTTGCCTCCGTCTTTGTCTCCGTCCTCGTCTTCCTCTTCGTCTCCGCCTTTGCCTCCGTCTTTGTCACCGTCTTTGTCTCATGCGCCTCTGTCTCTGTTTGTGTCTATGTCTCTGTCTCTGCCTCTGTATCGGGCTCTGTCCCTATCCCTGTCTCTGTCTCTGTCTCTGTCCCTGTCTCTGTCTCTGTCCCCGTCTCTGTCTCCGTCTCCGTCTCTGTCTCTGTCTCTGTCTCTGTCTCTGTGTCTGTCTCTGTCTCCATCTCTGTCTCTGTCTCTGTCTCTGTCTCTGTCTCTGTCTCTGTCTCTGTCTCTGTCTCTGTCTCTGTCTCTGTCTCTGTCTCTGTCTCTGTCTCTGTCTCTGTCTCCATCTCTGTCTCTGTCTCTGTCGCTGTCTCTGTCTCTGTCTCTGTCTCTGCCTCTGTCTCTGTCTCTGTCTCTGTCTCTGTCTCTGTCCCTGTCTCTGTCTCTGTCTCTGTCTCTGTCTCTATATTACACTCTGTCTCCGTCTTTGTCTTCGTCTTTGTCTCCGTCTTTGTCTCCGTCTTTGCCTCCGTCTTTGTCTTCGTCTTAGTCTCCGTCTTTGTCTCTGTCTTTGCCTCCGTCTTGGTGCCTGTCTTTGTCTCCATATTTGTCACCGCCTTTGTCTCTGTATTTGTCTCCGTCTGTGTCTCCATATTTGTCTCCGTCTTTGGCTCCGTCTTTGCCTCCGTCTTTGTCTACGTCTTTGTCTCCGTCTTTGTCTCCGTCCATGTATCCTGCCCCTCTGTCTCGGTCTTTGTCTCATGCGCGTCTCTCTCTGTCTCTGTCTCTGTCTGTGTCTCTGTCTCTGTTTCTGTCTCTGTCTCTGTCTCTGTCTCTGTGCCTGTCTCTGTCTCTGTCTCTGTCTCTGCCTCGGTCTCTGTCCCCGTCTCTGTCTCCGTCTCCGTCTCTGTCTCTGTCTCTGTCTCTGTCTCTGTCTCTGTCTCTGTCTCCATCTCTGTATCTGTCTCCGTCCATGTCATCTGCCCCTCAGTCTCGGTCTTTGTCTCATGCGCCTCTGTCTCTGTCTGTGTCTATGTCTCTGTCTCTGCCTCTGTATCGGGCTCTGTCCCGGTCCCTGTCTCTGTCTCTGTCTCTGTTTCTGTCCCTGTCTCTGTCTCTGTCCCCGTCTCTGTCTCTGTCTCCGTCTCCGTCTCTGTCTCTGTCTCTGTCTCTGTCTCTGTCTCCATCTCTGTCTCTGTCTCTGTCTCTGTCTCTGTCTCTGTCTCTGTCTCTGTCTCCATCTCTGTCTCTGTCTCTGTGGCTGTCTCCGTCTTTGTCTCTGTCTCTGTCTCTGTCCCTGTCTCTGTCTCCGTCTCCGTCTTTGTCTCTGTCTCTGTCTCTGTCTCTGTGGCTGTCTCCGTCTCTGTCTCTGTCTCTGTCTCTGTCCCTGTCTCTGTCTCCGTCTCCGTCTTTGTCTCTGTCTCTGTCTCTGGCTCCATCTCTGTCTCTGTCTCAGTCTCAGTCTCTGTCTCTGTCTCAGTCTCTGTCTCTGTCTCTGTCTCTGTCTCCATCTCTGTCTCTGTCTCTGTCTCTGTCTCTGTTCCTGTCTCTGTCTCTGTCTCTGTCTCTGTCTCTGTCTCTGTCTCTGTCTCTGCCTCTGTCTCTGTCTCTGTCTCTGTCTCTGTCTCTGTCCCTGTCTCTGTCTCTGTCTCTGTCTCTGTCTCTGTCTCTATATTACACTCTGTCTCCGTCTTTGTCTTCGTCTTTGTCTCCGTCTTTGTCTCCGTCTTTGCCTCCGTCTTTGTCTTCGTCTTAGTCTCCGTCTTTGTCTCTGTCTTTGCCTCCGTCTTGGTGCCTGTCTTTGTCTCCATATTTGTCACCGCCTTTGTCTCTGTATTTGTCTCCGTCTGTGTCTCCATATTTGTCTCCGTCTTTGGCTCCGTCTTTGCCTCCGTCTTTGTCTACGTCTTTGTCTCCGTCTTTGTCTCCGTCCATGTATCCTGCCCCTCTGTCTCGGTCTTTGTCTCATGCGGGTCTCTCTCTGTCTCTGTCTCTGTCTGTGTCCCTGTCTCTGTTTCTGTCTCTGTCTCTGTCTCTGTCTCTGTGCCTGTCTCTGTCTCTGTCTCTGTCTCTGCCTCGGTCTCTGTCCCCGTCTCTGTCTCCGTCTCCGTCTCTGTCTCTGTCTCTGTCTCTGTCTCTGTCTCTGTCTCTGTCTCTGTCTCCATCTCTGTATCTGTCTCCGACCATGTCATCTGCCCCTCAGTCTCGGTCTTTGTCTCATGCGCCTCTGTCTCTGTCTGTGTCTATGTCTCTGTCTCTGCCTCTGTATCGGGCTCTGTCCCGGTCCCTGTCTCTGTCTCTGTCTCTGTTTCTGTCCCTGTCTCTGTCTCTGTCCCCGTCTCTGTCTCTGTCTCCGTCTCCGTCTCTGTCTCTGTCTCTGTCTCTGTCTCTGTCTCCATCTCTGTCTCTGTCTCTGTCTCTGTCTCTGTCTCTGTCTCTGTCTCTGTCTCCATCTCTGTCTCTGTCTCTGTGGCTGTCTCCGTCTTTGTCTCTGTCTCTGTCTCTGTCCCTGTCTCTGTCTCCGTCTCCGTCTTTGTCTCTGTCTCTGTCTCTGTCTCTGTGGCTGTCTCCGTCTCTGTCTCTGTCTCTGTCTCTGTCCCTGTCTCTGTCTCCGTCTCCGTCTTTGTCTCTGTCTCTGTCTCTGGCTCCATCTCTGTCTCTGTCTCAGTCTCAGTCTCTGTCTCTGTCTCAGTCTCTGTCTCTGTCTCTGTCTCTGTCTCCATCTCTGTCTCTGTCTCTGTCTCTGTCCCTGTTCCTGTCTCTGTCTCTGTCTCTGTCTCTGTCTCTGTCTCTGTCTCTGTCTCTGTCTCTGCCTCTGTCTTTGTCCCTGTCCCTGTCTCTGTCTCTGTCACTGTCTCTTTCTCTGTCTCAGTCTCTGTCTCTGTCTCTGTCTCTGTCTCTGTCTCCGTCTTTGTCTCTGTCTTTGTCTCCCTCTTTGTCTCCGTCTTTGTCTCCGTCTTTGTCTACGTCTTTGGCTACGTCTTTGTCATCGTCTTTGTCTCCGTCCATGTCTCCTGCCCCTTTGTCTCGGTCTTTGTCTCATGCACCTGTGTCTCTGTCGCTGTCTCTGTCTCTGTCTGTGTCTCTGTCTCTGTCTCTATATTACACTCTGTCTCCGTCTTTGCCTTCGTCTTTGTCTCCGTCTTTGTGCCTGTCTTTGTCTCCATATTTGTCACCGCCTTTGTCTCTGTATTTGTCTCCGTCTGTGTCTCCATATTTGTCTCCGTCTTTGTCTCCGTCTTTGCTTCCGTCTTTGTCTACGTCTCTGTCTCTGTCTCTGTCTCTGTCTCTGTCTCTGTCTCTGTCTCTCTCTCTGTCTCTGTCTCTGTCTCTGTCTCCGTCTCTGTCTCTGTCCCTGTCTCTGTCTCCGTCGCCGTCTTTGTCTCTGTCTCTGTCTCTGTCTCTGGCTCCATCTCTGTCTCTGTCTCAGTCTCAGTCTCTGTCTCTGTCTCAGTCTCTGTCTCTGTCTCTGTCTCTGTCTCTGTCTCTGTCTCTGTCCCCGTCTCTGTCTCCGTCTCCGTCTCTGTCTCTGTCCCTGTCTCTGTCTCTGTCTCCATCTCTGTCCCCGTCTCTGTCTCCGTCTCCGTCTCTGTCTCTGTCTCTGTCTCTGTCTCTGTCTCTGTCTCTGTCTCTGTCTCTGTCTCTGTCTGTGTCTCTGTCTCTGTCTCTGTTTCTGTCTCTGTCTCTGTCTCTGTCTCTGTGCCTGTCTCAGTCTCAGTCTCTGTCTCTGTCTCAGTCTCTGTCCCTGTCTCTGTCTCCGTCTCCGTCTTTGTCTCTGTCTCTGTCTCTGTCTCTGTCTCTATATTACACTCTGTCTCCGTCTTTGCCTTCGTCTTTGTCTCCGTCTTTGTGCCTGTCTTTGTCTCCGTGTTTGTATCCGTCTGTGTAACCATCTTTGTCTCCGTCTTTGTCTCCGTCTTTGCCTCCGTCTTTGTATCCGTCTTAGTCTCCGTCTTTGTCTCTGTCTTTGTCTCCGTCTTTGTGCCTGTCTTTGTCTCCATATTTGTCACCGCCTTTGTCTGTGTATTTGTCTCCGTCTGTGTCTCCATATTTGTCTCCATCTTTGTCTCCGTCTTTGCCTCCGTCTTTGTCTACGTCTCTGTCTCTGTCTCTGTCTCTGTCTCTGTCTCTGTCTCTGTCTCTGCCTCTGTCTCTGTCTCTGTCTCTGTCTCTGTCTCTGTCTCTGTCTCTGTCTCTGTCTCTGTCTCTGTCTCTGTCTCTGTCTCCATCTCTGTCTCTGCCTCTGTCTCTGTCTCTGTCTCCGTCTCTGTCTCTGTCCCTATCTCTGTCTCTGTCTCTGTTCCCGTCTCTGTCTCCGCCTCTGCCTCTGTCTCTGTCTCCGTCTTTGTCTCCGTCTTTGTCTTCGTCGTCGTCTTCCTCTTCGTCTCCGTCTTTGTCTCCGCCATTGTCTCCGTCTTTGTCTCCGTCGTCGTCTTCCTCTTCGTCTCCGCCTTTGTCTCCGTGTTTGTCACCGTGTTTGTCTCCGTCCTTGTCTCCGTCTTTGTATACGTCTTTGTCTACGTCTTTGTCACCGTCTGTGTCTCTGTCTTTGTCTCCGTCCTCGTCTTCCCCTTTGTCTCCGTCTTTGTCTCCGTCGTTGTCACCGTCTTTGTCTCCGTCTTTGTCTCCGTCCGTGTCTCCGGCCCTTTGTCTCGGTCTCTGTCTCATGCGCGTCTCTCTCTGTCTCTGTCTCTGTCTGTGTCTCTGTCTCCGCCTCTGCCTCTGTCTCTGTCTCCGTCTATGCCTCCGTCTTTGTCTCCGTCCGTGTCTCCGTCTTTGTCCCCGTCCTCGTCTTCCTCTTCGTCTCCGGCTTTGTCTCCGTCTTTGTCACCGTCTTTGTCTCCGTCTTTGTCTCCGTCTTTGTCTCCGTCTTTGTCAACGTCTTTGTCTACGTCTTTGTCACCGGTTTTGTCTCCGTCCATGTCTCCTGCCCCTTTGCCTCGGTCTTTGTCTCATGCACCTGTGTCTCTGTCTCTGTCTCTGTCTCTGTCTCCGTCTTTGTCTCTGCCTTTGTCTCCATCTTTGTCTCCGTCTTTGTCTCCGTCTTTGTCTACGTCTTTGGCTACGTCTTTGTCATCGTCTTTGTCTCCGTCCATGTCTCCTGCCCCTTTGTCTCGGTCTTTGTCTCATGCACCTGTGTCTCTGTCTCTGTCTCTGTCTCTGTCTGTGTCTCTGTCTCTGTCTCTATATTACACTCTGTCTCCGTCTTTGTCTTCGTCTTTGTCTCCGTCTTTGTGCCTGTCTTTGTCTCCGTATTTGTATCCGTCTGTGTAACCATCTTTGTCTCCGTCTTTGTCTCCGTCTTTGTCTCCGTCTTAGTCTCCGTCTTTGCCTCCGTCTTTGCCTCCGTCTTTGTCTACGTCTTTGTCTCCGTCTTTGTCTCCGTCCATGTCTCCTGCCCCTCTGTCTCGGTCTTTGTCTCATGCGCGTCTCTCTCTGTCTCTGTCTCTGTCTGTGTCTCTGTCTCTGTCTCTGTTTCTGTCTCTGTCTCTGTCTCTGTCTCTGTCTCTGTCTCTGTCTCTGTCTCTGTTTCTATCTCTGTCTCTGTCTCAGTACCTGTCTCAGTCTCTGTCTCTGTCTCTGTCTCTGTCTCCATCTCTGTCTCTGGCTCTGTCTGTGTCTCTGTTCCTGTCTCTGTCTCTGTCTCTGTCTCTGTCTCTGTCTCTGTCTCTGTCTCTGTCTCTGTCTCTGCCTCGGTCTCTGTCTCTGTCCATGTCTCTGTCCATGTCTCTGCTCCGTCTCCGTCTCTGTCTCTGTCTCTGTCTCTGTCTCTGTCTCCATCTCTGTCTCTGTCTCTGTCTCTGTCTCTGTCTCTGTCTCTGTCTCCATCTCTGTCTCTGTCTCTGTCGCTGTCTCTGTCTCTGTCTCTGCCTCTGTCTCTGCCCCTGGCTCAGTCTCCGTCTCCGTCTTTGTCTCTGTCTCTGTCCCTGGCTCCATCTCTGTCTCTGTCTCAGTCTCAGTCTCTGCATCTGTCTCTGCCTCTGTCTCTGTCTCTGTCTCTGTCTCTGTCTCTGTCTCTGTCTCTGTCTCTGTCTCTGTCTCTGTCTCTGTCTCTATCTCTGTCTCTGTCTCAGTCCCTGTCTCTGTCTCTGTCTCTGTCTCTGTCTCTGTCTCTGTCTCTGTCTCTGTCTCTGTCTCTGTCTCTGTCTCTGTCTCTGTCTCTGTCTCTGTCTCTGTCTCTGTCTCTGTCTCTGTCTCTGTCTCTGTCTCTGTCTCTGTCTCTGTCTCTGTCTCTGTCTCGGTCTCTGTCCCTGTCTCTGTCTCTGTCTCTGTCTCTGTCTCTGTCTCTGTCTCTGTCTCTGTCTCTGTCTCTGTCTCTGTCTCTGTCTCTGTCTCTGTCTCTGTCTCTGTCCCCGTCTCTGTCTCCGTCTCCGTCTCTGTCTCTGTCTCTGTCTCTGTCTCTGTCTCCATCTCTGTCTCCGTCTCTGTCTCTGTCTCTGTCTCTGTCTCCATCTCTGTCTCTGTCTCTGTCTCTGTCTCTGCCTCTGTCTCTGTCCCTGTCTCTGTCTCCGTCTCCGTCTCTGTCTCTGTCTCTGTCTCTGTGCCTGTCTCTGTCTCTGTCTCTGCCTCTGTCTCTGTCCCCGTCTCTGTCTCCGTCTCCGTCTCTGTCTCTGTCTCTGTCTCTGTCTCTGTCTCTGTCTCTGTCTCTGTCTCTGTCCCCATCTCTGTATCTGTCTCCGTCCATGTCTCCTGCCCCTCAGTCTCGGTCTTTGTCTCATGCGCCTCTGTCTCTGTCTGTGTCTATGTCTCTGTCTCTGCCTCTGTATCGGGCTCTGTACGGTGCCTGTCTCTGTCTCTGTCTCTGTCCCCGTCTCTGTCTCCGTCTCCGTCTCTGTCTCTGTCTCTGTCTCTGTCTCCGTCTCCATCTCTGTCTCTGTCTCTGCCTCTGTCTCTGTCTCTGTCCATGTCTCTGTCCATGTCTCTGCTCCGTCTCCGTCTCTGTCTCTGTCTCTGTCTCTGTCTCTGTCTCCATCTCTGTCTCTGTCTCTGTCCCTGTCTCTGTCTCTGTCTCTGTCTCTGTCTCTGTCTCTGTCTCTGTCTCTGTCTCTGTCTCTGTCTCTGTCTCTGTCTCTGTCTCAGTCTCTGTCTCTGTCCCTGTCTCTGTCTCTGTCTCCGTCTTTGTCTCTGCCTTTGTCTCCATCTTTGTCTCCGTCTTTGTCTCCGTCTTTGTCTACGTCTTTGGCTACGTCTTTGTCATCGTCTTTGTCTCCGTCCATGTCTCCTGCCCCTTTGTCTCGGTCTTTGTCTCATGCACCTGTGTCTCTGTCTCTGTCTCTGTCTCTGTCTGTGTCTCTGTCTCTGTCTCTATATTACACTCTGTCTCCGTCTTTGTGCCTGTCTTTGTCTCCGTATTTGTATCCGTCTGTGTAACCATCTTTGTCTCCGTCTTTGTCTCCGTCTTTGTCTCCGTCTTTGCCTCCGTCTTTGTCTTCGTCTTAGTCTCCGTCTTTGTCTCTGTCTTTGTCTCCGTCTTTGTGACTGTCTTCGTCTCCACATTTGTCACCGCCTTTGTCTCTGTATTTGTCTCCGTCTGTGTCTCCATATTTGTCTCCGTCTTAGTCTCCGTCTTTGCCTCCGTCTTTGCCTCCGTCTTTGTCTACGTCTTTGTCTCCGTCTTTGTCTCCGTCCATGTCTCCTGCCCCTCTGTCTCGGTCTTTGTCTCATGCGCGTCTCTCTCTGTCTCTGTCTCTGTCTGTGTCTCTGTCTCTGTCTCTGTTTCTGTCTCTGTCTCTGTCTCTGTCTCTGTCTCTGTCTCTGTCTCTGTCTCTGTCTCTGTTTCTATCTCTGTCTCTGTCTCAGTACCTGTCTCAGTCTCTGTCTCTGTCTCTGTCTCTGTCTCCATCTCTGTCTCTGTCTCTGTCTGTGTCTCTGTTCCTGTCTCTGTCTCTGTCTCTGTCTCTGTCTCTGTCTCTGTCTCTGTCTCTGCCTCGGTCTCTGTCTCTGTCCATGTCTCTGTCCATGTCTCTGCTCCGTCTCCGTCTCTGTCTCTGTCTCTGTCTCTGTCTCTGTCTCCATCTCTGTCTCTGTCTCTGTCTCTGTCTCTGTCTCTGTCTCTGTCTCCATCTCTGTCTCTGTCTCTGTCGCTGTCTCTGTCTCTGTCTCTGTCTCTGTCTCTGTCTCTGTCTCTGTCTCAGTCTCTGTCTCTGTCCCTGTCTCTGTCTCTGTCTCCGTCTTTGTCTCTGCCTTTGTCTCCATCTTTGTCTCCGTCTTTGTCTCCGTCTTTGTCTACGTCTTTGGCTACGTCTTTGTCATCGTCTTTGTCTCCGTCCATGTCTCCTGCCCCTTTGTCTCGGTCTTTGTCTCATGCACCTGTGTCTCTGTCTCTGTCTCTGTCTCTGTCTGTTTCTCTGTCTCTGTCTCTATATTACACTCTGTCTCCGTCTTTGTCTTCGTCTTTGTCTCCGTCTTTGTGCCTGTCTTTGTCTCCGTATTTGTATCCGTCTGTGTAACCATCTTTGTCTCCGTCTTTGTCTCCGTCTTTGTCTCCGTCTTAGTCTCCGTCTTTGCCTCCGTCTTTGCCTCCGTCTTTGTCTACGTCTTTGTCTCCGTCTTTGTCTCCGTCCATGTCTCCTGCCCCTCTGTCTCGGTCTTTGTCTCATGCGCGTCTCTCTCTGTCTCTGTCTCTGTCTGTGTCTCTGTCTCTGTCTCTGTTTCTGTCTCTGTCTCTGTCTCTGTCTCTGTCTCTGTCTCTGTCTCTGTCTCTGTTTCTATCTCTGTCTCTGTCTCAGTACCTGTCTCAGTCTCTGTCTCTGTCTCTGTCTCTGTCTCCATCTCTGTCTCTGTCTCTGTCTGTGTCTCTGTTCCTGTCTCTGTCTCTGTCTCTGTCTCTGTCTCTGTCTCTGTCTCTGTCTCTGTCTCTGTCTCTGTCTCTGCCTCGGTCTCTGTCTCTGTCCATGTCTCTGTCCATGTCTCTGCTCCGTCTCCGTCTCTGTCTCTGTCTCTGTCTCTGTCTCTGTCTCCATCTCTGTCTCTGTCTCTGTCTCTGTCTCTGTCTCTGTCTCTGTCTCTGTCTCCATCTCTGTCTCTGTCTCTGTCGCTGTCTCTGTCTCTGTCTCTGCCTCTGTCTCTGCCCCTGGCTCAGTCTCCGTCTCCGTCTTTGTCTCTGTCTCTGTCCCTGGCTCCATCTCTGTCTCTGTCTCAGTCTCAGTCTCTGCATCTGTCTCTGCCTCTGTCTCTGTCTCTGTCTCTGTCTCTGTCTCTGTCTCTGTCTCTGTCTCTGTCTCTGTCTCTGTCTCTGTCTCTGTCTCTGTCTCTATCTCTGTCTCTGTCTCAGTCCCTGTCTCTGTCTCTGTCTCTGTCTCTGTCTCTGTCTCTGTCTCTGTCTCTGTCTCTGTCTCTGTCTCTGTCTCTGTCTCTGTCCCTGTCTCTGTCTCTGTCTCTGTCTCTGTCTCTGTCTCTGTCTCTGTCTCGGTCTCTGTCCCTGTCTCTGTCTCTGTCTCTGTCTCTGTCTCTGTCTCTGTCTCTGTCTCTGTCTCTGTCTCTGTCTCTGTCTCTGTCTCTGTCTCTGTCTCTGTCCCCGTCTCTGTCTCCGTCTCCGTCTCTGTCTCTGTCTCTGTCTCTGTCTCTGTCTCCATCTCTGTCTCCGTCTCTGTCTCTGTCTCTGTCTCTGTCTCCATCTCTGTCTCTGTCTCTGTCTCTGTCTCTGCCTCTGTCTCTGTCCCTGTCTCTGTCTCCGTCTCCGTCTCTGTCTCTGTCTCTGTCTCTGTGCCTGTCTCTGTCTCTGTCTCTGCCTCTGTCTCTGTCCCCGTCTCTGTCTCCGTCTCTGTCTCTGTCTCAGTCCCTGTCTCTGTCTCTGTCTCTGTCTCTGTCTCTGTCTCTGTCTCTGTCTCTGTCTCTGTCTCTGTCTCTGTCTCTGTCTCTGTCTCTGTCTCTGTCTCTGTCTCTGTCTCTGTCTCTGTCTCGGTCTCTGTCCCTGTCTCTGTCTCTGTCTCTGTCTCTGTCTCTGTCTCTGTCTCTGTCTCTGTCTCTGTCTCTGTCTCTGTCTCAGTCTCTGTCTCTGTCCCTGTCTCTGTCTCTGTCTCCGTCTTTGTCTCTGCCTTTGTCTCCATCTTTGTCTCCGTCTTTGTCTCCGTCTTTGTCTACGTCTTTGGCTACGTCTTTGTCATCGTCTTTGTCTCCGTCCATGTCTCCTGCCCCTTTGTCTCGGTCTTTGTCTCATGCACCTGTGTCTCTGTCTCTGTCTCTGTCTCTGTCTGTGTCTCTGTCTCTGTCTCTATATTACACTCTGTCTCCGTCTTTGTCTTCGTCTTTGTCTCCGTCTTTGTGCCTGTCTTTGTCTCCGTATTTGTATCCGTCTGTGTAACCATCTTTGTCTCCGTCTTTGTCTCCGTCTTTGTCTCCGTCTTTGCCTCCGTCTTTGTCTTCGTCTTAGTCTCCGTCTTTGTCTCTGTCTTTGTCTCCGTCTTTGTGACTGTCTTCGTCTCCACATTTGTCACCGCCTTTGTCTCTGTATTTGTCTCCGTCTGTGTCTCCATATTTGTCTCCGTCTTAGTCTCCGTCTTTGCCTCCGTCTTTGCCTCCGTCTTTGTCTACGTCTTTGTCTCCGTCTTTGTCTCCGTCCATGTCTCCTGCCCCTCTGTCTCGGTCTTTGTCTCATGCGCGTCTCTCTCTGTCTCTGTCTCTGTCTGTGTCTCTGTCTCTGTCTCTGTTTCTGTCTCTGTCTCTGTCTCTGTCTCTGTCTCTGTCTCTGTCTCTGTCTCTGTCTCTGTTTCTATCTCTGTCTCTGTCTCAGTACCTGTCTCAGTCTCTGTCTCTGTCTCTGTCTCTGTCTCCATCTCTGTCTCTGTCTCTGTCTGTGTCTCTGTTCCTGTCTCTGTCTCTGTCTCTGTCTCTGTCTCTGTCTCTGTCTCTGTCTCTGCCTCGGTCTCTGTCTCTGTCCATGTCTCTGTCCATGTCTCTGCTCCGTCTCCGTCTCTGTCTCTGTCTCTGTCTCTGTCTCTGTCTCCATCTCTGTCTCTGTCTCTGTCTCTGTCTCTGTCTCTGTCTCTGTCTCCATCTCTGTCTCTGTCTCTGTCGCTGTCTCTGTCTCTGTCTCTGCCTCTGTCTCTGCCCCTGGCTCAGTCTCCGTCTCCGTCTTTGTCTCTGTCTCTGTCCCTGGCTCCATCTCTGTCTCTGTCTCAGTCTCAGTCTCTGCATCTGTCTCTGCCTCTGTCTCTGTCTCTGTCTCTGTCTCTGTCTCTGTCTCTGTCTCTGTCTCTGTCTCTGTCTCTGTCTCTGTCTCTGTCTCCATCTCTGTCTCTGTCTCTGTCGCTGTCTCTGTCTCTGTCTCTGTCTCTGTCTCTGCCTCTGTCTCTGTCTCTGTCTCTGTCTCTGTCTCTGTCTCTGTCTCTGTCTCTGTCTCTGTCTCTGTCTCTGTCTCTGTCTCTGTCTCTATATTACACTCTGTCTCCGTCTTTGTCTTCGTCTTTGTCTCCGTCTTTGTCTCCGTCTTTGCCTCCGTCTTTGTCTTCGTCTTAGTCTCCGTCTTTGACTCTGTCTTTGCCTCCGTCTTGGTGCCTGTCTTTGTCTCCATATTTGTCACCGCCTTTGTCTCTGTATTTGTCTCCGTCTGTGTCTCCATATTTGTCTCCGTCTTTGGCTCCGTCTTTGCCTCCGTCTTTGTCTACGACTTTGTCTCCGTCTTTGTCTCCGTCCATGTATCCTGCCCCTCTGTCTCGGTCTTTGTCTCATGCGCGTCTCTCTCTGTCTCTGTCTCTGTCTGTGTCTCTGTCTCTGTTTCTGTCTCTGTCTCTGTCTCTGTCTCTGTGCCTGTGTCTGTCTCTGTCTCTGTCTCTGCCTCGGTCTCTGTCCCCGTCTCTGTCTCCGTCTCCGTCTCTGTCTCTGTCTCTGTCTCTGTCTCTGTCTCTGTCTCTGTCTCCATCTCTGTATCTGTCTCCGTCCATGTCATCTGCCCCTCAGTCTCGGTCTTTGTCTCATGCGCCTCTGTCTCTGTCTGTGTCTATGTCTCTGTCTCTGCCTCTGTATCGGGCTCTGTCCCGGTCCCTGTCTCTGTCTCTGTCTCTGTTTCTGTCCCTGTCTCTGTCTCTGTCCCCGTCTCTGTCTCTGTCTCCGTCTCCGTCTCTGTCTCTGTCTCTGTCTCTGTCTCTGTCTCCATCTCTGTCTCTGTCTCTGTCGCTGTCTCTGTCTCTGTCTCTGCCTCTGTCTCTGCCCCTGGCTCAGTCTCCGTCTCCGTCTTTGTCTCTGTCTCTGTCCCTGGCTCCATCTCTGTCTCTGTCTCAGTCTCAGTCTCTGCATCTGTCTCTGCCTCTGTCTCTGTCTCTGTCTCTGTCTCTGTCTCTGTCTCTGTCTCTGTCTCTGTCTCTGTCTCTGTCTCTGTCTCTGTCTCTGTCTCTGTCTCTGTCTCTATCTCTGTCTCTGTCTCAGTCCCTGTCTCTGTCTCTGTCTCTGTCTCTGTCTCTGTCTCTGTCTCTGTCTCCATCTCTGTCTCTGTCTCTGTCTCTGTCTCTGTTCCTGTCTCTGTCTCTGTCTCTGTCTCTGTCTCTGTCTCTGTCTCTGTCTCTGCCTCTGTCTCTGTCCCTGTCCCTGTCTCTGTCTCTGTCACTGTCTCTTTCTCTGTCTCAGTCTCTGTCTCTGTCTCTGTCTCTGTCTCTGTCTCCGTCTTTGTCTCTGTCTTTGTCTCCCTCTTTGTCTCCGTCTTTGTCTCCGTCTTTGTCTACGTCTTTGGCTACGTCTTTGTCATCGTCTTTGTCTCCGTCCATGTCTCCTGCCCCTTTGTCTCGGTCTTTGTCTCATGCACCTGTGTCTCTGTCGCTGTCTCTGTCTCTGTCTGTGTCTCTGTCTCTGTCTCTATATTACACTCTGTCTCCGTCTTTGCCTTCGTCTTTGTCTCCGTCTTTGTGCCTGTCTTTGTCTCCATATTTGTCACCGCCTTTGTCTCTGTATTTGTCTCCGTCTGTGTCTCCATATTTGTCTCCGTCTTTGTCTCCGTCTTTGCTTCCGTCTTTGTCTACGTCTCTGTCTCTGTCTCTGTCTCTGTCTCTGTCTCTGTCTCTGTCTCTCTCTCTCTGTCTCTGTCTCTGTCTCTGTCTCCGTCTCTGTCTCTGTCCCTGTCTCTGTCTCCGTCGCCGTCTTTGTCTCTGTCTCTGTCTCTGTCTCTGGCTCCATCTCTGTCTCTGTCTCAGTCTCAGTCTCTGTCTCTGTCTCAGTCTCTGTCTCTGTCTCTGTCTCTGTCTCTGTCTCTGTCTCTGTCTCTGTCCCCGTCTCTGTCTCCGTCTCCGTCTCTGTCTCTGTCCCTGTCTCTGTCTCTGTCTCCATCTCTGTCCCCGTCTCTGTCTCCGTCTCCGTCTCTGTCTCTGTCTCTGTCTCTGTCTCTGTCTCTGTCTCTGTCTCTGTCTCTGTCTCTGTCTGTGTCTCTGTCTCTGTCTCTGTTTCTGTTTCTGTCTCTGTCTCTGTCTCTGTCTCTGTGCCTGTCTCAGTCTCAGTCTCTGTCTCTGTCTCAGTCTCTGTCCCTGTCTCTGTCTCCGTCTCCGTCTTTGTCTCTGTCTCTGTCTCTGTCTCTGTCTCTATATTACACTCTGTCTCCGTCTTTGCCTTCGTCTTTGTCTCCGTCTTTGTGCCTGTCTTTGTCTCCGTGTTTGTATCCGTCTGTGTAACCATCTTTGTCTCCGTCTTTGTCTCCGTCTTTGCCTCCGTCTTTGTATCCGTCTTAGTCTCCGTCTTTGTCTCTGTCTTTGTCTCCGTCCTTGTGCCTGTCTTTGTCTCCATATTTGTCACCGCCTTTGTCTGTGTATTTGTCTCCGTCTGTGTCTCCATATTTGTCTCCATCTTTGTCTCCGTCTTTGCCTCCGTCTTTGTCTACGTCTCTGTCTCTGTCTCTGTCTCTGTCTCTGTCTCTGTCTCTGTCTCTGCCTCTGTCTCTGTCTCTGTCTCTGTCTCTGTCTCTGTCTCTGTCTCTGTATCTGTCTCTGTCTCTGTCTCTGTCTCCATCTCTGTCTCTGCCTCTGTCTCTGTCTCTGTCTCCGTCCCTGTCTCTGTCCCTATCTCTGTCTCTGTCTCTGTTCCCGTCTCTGTCTCCGCCTCTGCCTCTGTCTCTGTCTCCGTCTTTGTCTCCGTCTTTGTCTTCGTCGTCGTCTTCCTCTTCGTCTCCGTCTTTGTCTCCGCCATTGTCTCCGTCTTTGTCTCCGTCGTCGTCTTCCTCTTCGTCTCCGCCTTTGTCTCCGTGTTTGTCACCGTGTTTGTCTCCGTCCTTGTCTCCGTCTTTGTATACGTCTTTGTCTACGTCTTTGTCACCGTCTGTGTCTCTGTCTTTGTCTCCGTCCTCGTCTTCCCCTTTGTCTCCGTCTTTGTCTCCGTCGTTGTCACCGTCTTTGTCTCCGTCTTTGTCTCCGTCCGTGTCTCCGGCCCTTTGTCTCGGTCTCTGTCTCATGCGCGTCTCTCTCTGTCTCTGTCTCTGTCTGTGTCTCTGTCTCCGCCTCTGCCTCTGTCTCTGTCTCCGTCTATGCCTCCGTCTTTGTCTCCGTCCGTGTCTCCGTCTTTGTCCCCGTCCTCGTCTTCCTCTTCGTCTCCGGCTTTGTCTCCGTCTTTGTCACCGTCTTTGTCTCCGTCTTTGTCTCCGTCTTTGTCTCCGTCTTTGTCAACGTCTTTGTCTACGTCTTTGTCACCGGTTTTGTCTCCGTCCATGTCTCCTGCCCCTTTGCCTCGGTCTTTGTCTCATGCACCTGTGTCTCTGTCTCTGTCTCTGTCTCTGTCTCTGTCTCTGTCTCTGTCTCTGTCTCTGTCTCTGTCTCTGTCTCTGTCTCTGTCTCTGTCTCTGTCTCAGTCTCTGTCTCTGTCCCTGTCTCTGTCTCTGTCTCCGTCTTTGTCTCTGCCTTTGTCTCCATCTTTGTCTCCGTCTTTGTCTCCGTCTTTGTCTACGTCTTTGGCTACGTCTTTGTCATCGTCTTTGTCTCCGTCCATGTCTCCTGCCCCTTTGTCTCGGTCTTTGTCTCATGCACCTGTGTCTCTGTCTCTGTCTCTGTCTCTGTCTGTGTCTCTGTCTCTGTCTCTATATTACACTCTGTCTCCGTCTTTGTCTTCGTCTTTGTCTCCGTCTTTGTGCCTGTCTTTGTCTCCGTATTTGTATCCGTCTGTGTAACCATCTTTGTCTCCGTCTTTGTCTCCGTCTTTGTCTCCGTCTTAGTCTCCGTCTTTGCCTCCGTCTTTGCCTCCGTCTTTGTCTACGTCTTTGTCTCCGTCTTTGTCTCCGTCCATGTCTCCTGCCCCTCTGTCTCGGTCTTTGTCTCATGCGCGTCTCTCTCTGTCTCTGTCTCTGTCTGTGTCTCTGTCTCTGTCTCTGTTTCTGTCTCTGTCTCTGTCTCTGTCTCTGTCTCTGTCTCTGTCTCTGTCTCTGTTTCTATCTCTGTCTCTGTCTCAGTACCTGTCTCAGTCTCTGTCTCTGTCTCTGTCTCTGTCTCTGTCTCTGTCTCTGTCTCTGTCTCTGTCTCTGTCTCTGTCTCTGTCTCTGTCTCTGTCTCGGTCTCTGTCCCTGTCTCTGTCTCTGTCTCTGTCTCTGTCTCTGTCTCTGTCTCTGTCTCTGTCTCTGTCTCTGTCTCTGTCTCTGTCTCTGTCTCAGTCTCTGTCTCTGTCCCTGTCTCTGTCTCTGTCTCCGTCTTTGTCTCTGCCTTTGTCTCCATCTTTGTCTCCGTCTTTGTCTCCGTCTTTGTCTACGTCTTTGGCTACGTCTTTGTCATCGTCTTTGTCTCCGTCCATGTCTCCTGCCCCTTTGTCTCGGTCTTTGTCTCATGCACCTGTGTCTCTGTCTCTGTCTCTGTCTCTGTCTGTGTCTCTGTCTCTGTCTCTATATTACACTCTGTCTCCGTCTTTGTGCCTGTCTTTGTCTCCGTATTTGTATCCGTCTGTGTAACCATCTTTGTCTCCGTCTTTGTCTCCGTCTTTGTCTCCGTCTTTGCCTCCGTCTTTGTCTTCGTCTTAGTCTCCGTCTTTGTCTCTGTCTTTGTCTCCGTCTTTGTGACTGTCTTCGTCTCCACATTTGTCACCGCCTTTGTCTCTGTATTTGTCTCCGTCTGTGTCTCCATATTTGTCTCCGTCTTAGTCTCCGTCTTTGCCTCCGTCTTTGCCTCCGTCTTTGTCTACGTCTTTGTCTCCGTCTTTGTCTCCGTCCATGTCTCCTGCCCCTCTGTCTCGGTCTTTGTCTCATGCGCGTCTCTCTCTGTCTCTGTCTCTGTCTGTGTCTCTGTCTCTGTCTCTGTTTCTGTCTCTGTCTCTGTCTCTGTCTCTGTCTCTGTCTCTGTCTCTGTCTCTGTTTCTATCTCTGTCTCTGTCTCAGTACCTGTCTCAGTCTCTGTCTCTGTCTCTGTCTCTGTCTCCATCTCTGTCTCTGTCTCTGTCTGTGTCTCTGTTCCTGTCTCTGTCTCTGTCTCTGTCTCTGTCTCTGTCTCTGCCTCGGTCTCTGTCTCTGTCCATGTCTCTGTCCATGTCTCTGCTCCGTCTCCGTCTCTGTCTCTGTCTCTGTCTCTGTCTCTGTCTCCATCTCTGTCTCTGTCTCTGTCTCTGTCTCTGTCTCTGTCTCTGTCTCCATCTCTGTCTCTGTCTCTGTCGCTGTCTCTGTCTCTGTCTCTGCCTCTGTCTCTGCCCCTGGCTCAGTCTCCGTCTCCGTCTTTGTCTCTGTCTCTGTCCCTGGCTCCATCTCTGTCTCTGTCTCAGTCTCAGTCTCTACATCTGTCTCTGCCTCTGTCTCTGTCTCTGTCTCTGTCTCTGTCTCTGTCTCTGTCTCTGTCTCTGTCTCTGTCTCTGTCTCTGTCTCTGTCTCTGTCTCTGTCTCTGTCTCTGTCTCTGTCTCTGTCTCTGTCTCTGTCTCTGTCTCTGTCTCAGTCTCTGTCTCTGTCCCTGTCTCTGTCTCTGTCTCCGTCTTTGTCTCTGCCTTTGTCTCCATCTTTGTCTCCGTCTTTGTCTCCGTCTTTGTCTACGTCTTTGGCTACGTCTTTGTCATCGTCTTTGTCTCCGTCCATGTCTCCTGCCCCTTTGTCTCGGTCTTTGTCTCATGCACCTGTGTCTCTGTCTCTGTCTGTTTCTCTGTCTCTGTCTCTATATTACACTCTGTCTCCGTCTTTGTCTTCGTCTTTGTCTCCGTCTTTGTGCCTGTCTTTGTCTCCGTATTTGTATCCGCCTGTGTAACCATCTTTGTCTCCGTCTTTGTCTCCGTCTTTGTCTCCGTCTTAGTCTCCGTCTTTGCCTCCGTCTTTGCCTCCGTCTTTGTCTACGTCTTTGTCTCCGTCTTTGTCTCCGTCCATGTCTCCTGCCCCTCTGTCTCGGTCTTTGTCTCATGCGCGTCTCTCTCTGTCTCTGTCTCTGTCTGTGTCTCTGTCTCTGTCTCTGTTTCTGTCTCTGTCTCTGTCTCTGTCTCTGTCTCTGTCTCTGTCTCTGTCTCTGTTTCTATCTCTGTCTCTGTCTCAGTACCTGTCTCAGTCTCTGTCTCTGTCTCTGTCTCTGTCTCCATCTCTGTCTCTGTCTCTGTCTGTGTCTCTGTTCCTGTCTCTGTCTCTGTCTCTGTCTCTGTCTCTGTCTCTGTCTCTGTCTCTGTCTCTGTCTCTGCCTCGGTCTCTGTCTCTGTCCATGTCTCTGTCCATGTCTCTGCTCCGTCTCCGTCTCTGTCTCTGTCTCTGTCTCTGTCTCTGTCTCCATCTCTGTCTCTGTCTCTGTCTCTGTCTCTGTCTCTGTCTCTGTCTCCATCTCTGTCTCTGTCTCTGTCGCTGTCTCTGTCTCTGTCTCTGCCTCTGTCTCTGCCCCTGGCTCAGTCTCCGTCTCCGTCTTTGTCTCTGTCTCTGTCCCTGGCTCCATCTCTGTCTCTGTCTCAGTCTCAGTCTCTGCATCTGTCTCTGCCTCTGTCTCTGTCTCTGTCTCTGTCTCTGTCTCTGTCTCTGTCTCTGTCTCTGTCTCTGTCTCTGTCTCTGTCTCTGTCTCTGTCTCTATCTCTGTCTCTGTCTCAGTCCCTGTCTCTGTCTCTGTCTCTGTCTCTGTCTCTGTCTCTGTCTCTGTCTCTGTCTCTGTCTCTGTCTCTGTCTCTGTCTCTGTCTCTGTCTCTGTCTCTGTCTCTGTCTCTGTCTCTGTCTCTGTCTCTGTCTCTGTCTCTGTCTCGGTCTCTGTCCCTGTCTCTGTCTCTGTCTCTGTCTCTGTCTCTGTCTCTGTCTCTGTCTCTGTCTCTGTCTCTGTCTCTGTCTCTGTCTCTGTCTCTGTCCCCGTCTCTGTCTCCGTCTCCGTCTCTGTCTCTGTCTCTGTCTCTGTCTCTGTCTCCATCTCTGTCTCCGTCTCTGTCTCTGTCTCTGTCTCTGTCTCCATCTCTGTCTCTGTCTCTGTCTTTGTCTCTGCCTCTGTCTCTGTCCCTGTCTCTGTCTCCGTCTCCGTCTCTGTCTCTGTCTCTGTCTCTGTGCCTGTCTCTGTCTCTGTCTCTGCCTCTGTCTCTGTCCCCGTCTCTGTCTCCGTCTCCGTCTCTGTCTCCGTCTCCGTCTCTGTCTCTGTCTCTGTCTCTGACTCTGTCTCCATCTCTGTCTCTGTCTCTGTCTCTGTCTCTGTCTCTGTCTCTGTCACCATCTCTGTCTCTGTCTCTGCTGCTGTCTCTGTCTCTGTCTCTGCCTCTGTCTCTGTCCCTGTCTCAGTCTCCGTCTCCGTCTTTGTCTCTGTCTCAGTCTCTGGCTCCATCTCTGTCTCTGTCTCAGTCTCAGTCTCTGCATCTGTCTCTGCCTCTGTCTCTGTCTCTGTCTCTGGCTCTGTCTCTGTCTCTGTCTCTGTCTCTGTCTCCATCTCTGTCTCTGTCTCTGTCTCTGTCTCTGTCTCTGTCTCTGTCTCCATCTCTGTCTCTGTCTCTGTCGCTGTCTCTGTCTCTGTCTCTGTCTCTGTCTCTGTCTCTGTCTCTGTCTCGGTCTCTGTCCCTGTCTCTGTCTCTGTCTCTGTCTCTGTCTCTGTCTCTGTCTCTGTCTCTGTCTCTGTCTCTGTCTCTGTATCTGTCTCTGTCTCTGTCCCCGTCTCTGTCTCCGTCTCCGTCTCTGTCTCTGTCTCTGTCTCTGTCTCTGTCTCCATCTCTGTCTCCGTCTCTGTCTCTGTCTCTGTCTCTGTCTCCATCTCTGTCTCTGTCTCTGTCTCTGTCTCTGTCTCTGTCTCTGCCTCTGTCTCTGTCTCTGTCCATGTCTCTGTCCATGTCTCTGCTCCGTCTCCGTCTCTGTCTCTGTCTCTGTCTCTGTCTCTGTCTCCATCTCTGTCTCTGTCTCTGTCTCTGTCTCTGTCTCTGTCTCTGTCTCTGTCTCCATCTCTGTCTCTGTCTCTGTCGCTGTCTCTGTCTCTGTCCCTGGCTCCATCTCTGTCTCTGTCTCAGTCTCAGTCTCTGCATCTGTCTCTGCCTCTGTCTCTGTCTCTGTCTCTGTCTCTGTCTCTGTCTCTGTCTCTGTCTCTGTCTCTGTCTCTGTCTCTATCTCTGTCTCTGTCTCAGTCCCTGTCTCTGTCTCTGTCTCTGTCTCTGTCTCTGTCTCTGTCTCTGTCTCTGTCTCTGTCTCTGTCTCTGTCTCTGTCTCTGTCTCTGTCTCTGTCTCTGTCTCTGTCTCTGTCTCTGTCTCTGTCTCTGTCTCTGTCTCTGTCTCTGTCTCGGTCTCTGTCCCTGTCTCTGTCTCTGTCTCTGTCTCTGTCTCTGTCTCTGTCTCTGTCTCTGTCTCTGTCTCTGTCTCTGTCTCTGTCTCTGTCTCAGTCTCTGTCTCTGTCCCTGTCTCTGTCTCTGTCTCCGTCTTTGTCTCTGCCTTTGTCTCCATCTTTGTCTCCGTCTTTGTCTCCGTCTTTGTCTACGTCTTTGGCTACGTCTTTGTCATCGTCTTTGTCTCCGTCCATGTCTCCTGCCCCTTTGTCTCGGTCTTTGTCTCATGCACCTGTGTCTCTGTCTCTGTCTCTGTCTCTGTCTGTGTCTCTGTCTCTGTCTCTATATTACACTCTGTCTCCGTCTTTGTCTTCGTCTTTGTCTCCGTCTTTGTGCCTGTCTTTGTCTCCGTATTTGTATCCGTCTGTGTAACCATCTTTGTCTCCGTCTTTGTCTCCGTCTTTGTCTCCGTCTTTGCCTCCGTCTTTGTCTTCGTCTTAGTCTCCGTCTTTGTCTCTGTCTTTGTCTCCGTCTTTGTGACTGTCTTCGTCTCCACATTTGTCACCGCCTTTGTCTCTGTATTTGTCTCCGTCTGTGTCTCCATATTTGTCTCCGTCTTAGTCTCCGTCTTTGCCTCCGTCTTTGCCTCCGTCTTTGTCTACGTCTTTGTCTCCGTCTTTGTCTCCGTCCATGTCTCCTGCCCCTCTGTCTCGGTCTTTGTCTCATGCGCGTCTCTCTCTGTCTCTGTCTCTGTCTGTGTCTCTGTCTCTGTCTCTGTTTCTGTCTCTGTCTCTGTCTCTGTCTCTGTCTCTGTCTCTGTCTCTGTCTCTGTCTCTGTTTCTATCTCTGTCTCTGTCTCAGTACCTGTCTCAGTCTCTGTCTCTGTCTCTGTCTCTGTCTCCATCTCTGTCTCTGTCTCTGTCTGTGTCTCTGTTCCTGTCTCTGTCTCTGTCTCTGTCTCTGTCTCTGTCTCTGCCTCGGTCTCTGTCTCTGTCCATGTCTCTGTCCATGTCTCTGCTCCGTCTCCGTCTCTGTCTCTGTCTCTGTCTCTGTCTCTGTCTCCATCTCTGTCTCTGTCTCTGTCTCTGTCTCTGTCTCTGTCTCTGTCTCCATCTCTGTCTCTGTCTCTGTCGCTGTCTCTGTCTCTGTCTCTGCCTCTGTCTCTGCCCCTGGCTCAGTCTCCGTCTCCGTCTTTGTCTCTGTCTCTGTCCCTGGCTCCATCTCTGTCTCTGTCTCAGTCTCAGTCTCTGCATCTGTCTCTGCCTCTGTCTCTGTCTCTGTCTCTGTCTCTGTCTCTGTCTCTGTCTCTGTCTCTGTCTCTGTCTCTGTCTCTGTCTCTGTCTCTGTCTCTGTCTCTGTCTCTATCTCTGTCTCTGTCTCAGTCCCTGTCTCTGTCTCTGTCTCTGTCTCTGTCTCTGTCTCTGTCTCTGTCTCTGTCTCTGTCTCTGTCTCTGTCTCTGTCTCTGTCTCTGTCTCTGTCTCTGTCTCTGTCTCTGTCTCTGTCTCTGTCTCTGTCTCTGTCTCTGTCTCGGTCTCTGTCCCTGTCTCTGTCTCTGTCTCTGTCTCTGTCTCTGTCTCTGTCTCTGTCTCTGTCTCTGTCTCTGTCTCTGTCTCTGTCTCTGTCTCTGTCTCTGTCTCTGTCCCCGTCTCTGTCTCCGTCTCCGTCTCTGTCTCTGTCTCTGTCTCTGTCTCTGTCTCCATCTCTGTCTCCGTCTCTGTCTCTGTCTCTGTCTCTGTCTCCATCTCTGTCTCTGTCTCTGTCTCTGTCTCTGCCTCTGTCTCTGTCCCTGTCTCTGTCTCCGTCTCCGTCTCTGTCTCTGTCTCTGTCTCTGTGCCTGTCTCTGTGTCTGTCTCTGCCTCTGTCTCTGTCCCCGTCTCTGTCTCCGTCTCCGTCTCTGTCTCTGTCTCTGTCTCTGTCTCTGTCTCTGTCTCTGTCTCTGTCTCCATCTCTGTATCTGTCTCCGTCCATGTCTCCTGCCCCTCAGTCTCGGTCTTTGTCTCATGCGCCTCTGTCTCTGTCTGTGTCTATGTCTCTGTCTCTGCCTCTGTATCGGGCTCTGTACGGTGCCTGTCTCTGTCTCTGTCTCTGTCCCCGTCTCTGTCTCCGTCTCTGTCTCTGTCTCTGTCTCTGTCTCTGTCTCTGTCTCCATCTCTGTCTCTGTCTCTGTCGCTGTCTCTGTCTCTGTCTCTGCCTCTGTCTCTGCCCCTGGCTCAGTCTCCGCCTCCGTCTTTGTCTCTGTCTCTGTCCCTGGCTCCATCTCTGTCTCTGTCTCAGTCTCAGTCTCTGCATCTGTCTCTGCCTCTGTCTCTGTCTCTGTCTCTGTCTCTGTCTCTGTCTCTGTCTCTGTCTCTGTCTCTGTCTCTATCTCTGTCTCTGTCTCTGTCTCTGTCTCTGTCTCTGTCTCGGTCTCTGTCCCTGTCTCTGTCTCTGTCTCTGTCTCTGTCTCTGTCTCTGTCTCTGTCTCTGTCTCTGTCTCTGTCTCTGTATCTGTCTCTGTCTCTGTCCCCGTCTCTGTCTCCGTCTCCGTCTCTGTCTCTGTCTCTGTCTCTGTCTCTGTCTCCATCTCTGTCTCCGTCTCTGTCTCTGTCTCTGTCTCTGTCTCCATCTCTGTCTCTGTCTCTGTCTCTGTCTCTGTCTCTGTCTCTGCCTCTGTCTCTGTCTCTGTCCATGTCTCTGTCCATGTCTCTGCTCCGTCTCCGTCTCTGTCTCTGTCTCTGTCTCTGTCTCTGTCTCCATCTCTGTCTCTGTCTCTGTCTCTGTCTCTGTCTCTGTCTCTGTCTCTGTCTCCATCTCTGTCTCTGTCTCTGTCGCTGTCTCTGTCTCTGTCTCAGTCTCTGTCTCTGTCCCTGTCTCTGTCTCTGTCTCCGTCTTTGTCTCTGCCTTTGTCTCCATCTTTGTCTCCGTCTTTGTCTCCGTCTTTGTCTACGTCTTTGGCTACGTCTTTGTCATCGTCTTTGTCTCCGTCCATGTCTCCTGCCCCTTTGTCTCGGTCTTTGTCTCATGCACCTGTGTCTCTGTCTCTGTCTCTGTCTCTGTCTGTGTCTCTGTCTCTGTCTCTATATTACACTCTGTCTCCGTCTTTGTCTTCGTCTTTGTCTCCGTCTTTGTGCCTGTCTTTGTCTCCGTATTTGTATCCGTCTGTGTAACCATCTTTGTCTCCGTCTTTGTCTCCGTCTTTGTCTCCGTCTTTGCCTCCGTCTTTGTCTTCGTCTTAGTCTCCGTCTTTGTCTCTGTCTTTGTCTCCGTCTTTGTGACTGTCTTCGTCTCCACATTTGTCACCGCCTTTGTCTCTGTATTTGTCTCCGTCTGTGTCTCCATATTTGTCTCCGTCTTAGTCTCCGTCTTTGCCTCCGTCTTTGCCTCCGTCTTTGTCTACGTCTTTGTCTCCGTCTTTGTCTCCGTCCATGACTCCTGCCCCTCTGTCTCGGTCTTTGTCTCATGCGCGTCTCTCTCTGTCTCTGTCTCTGTCTGTGTCTCTGTCTCTGTCTCTGTTTCTGTCTCTGTCTCTGTCTCTGTCTCTGTCTCTGTCTCTGTCTCTGTCTCTGTCTCTGTTTCTATCTCTGTCTCTGTCTCAGTACCTGTCTCAGTCTCTGTCTCTGTCTCTGTCTCTGTCTCCATCTCTGTCTCTGTCTCTGTCTGTGTCTCTGTTCCTGTCTCTGTCTCTGTCTCTGTCTCTGTCTCTGTCTCTGTCTCTGTCTCTGTCTCTGCCTCGGTCTCTGTCTCTGTCCATGTCTCTGTCCATGTCTCTGCTCCGTCTCCGTCTCTGTCTCTGTCTCTGTCTCTGTCTCTGTCTCCATCTCTGTCTCTGTCTCTGTCTCTGTCTCTGTCTCTGTCTCTGTCTCCATCTCTGTCTCTGTCTCTGTCGCTGTCTCTGTCTCTGTCTCTGCCTCTGTCTCTGCCCCTGGCTCAGTCTCCGTCTCCGTCTTTGTCTCTGTCTCTGTCCCTGGCTCCATCTCTGTCTCTGTCTCAGTCTCAGTCTCTGCATCTGTCTCTGCCTCTGTCTCTGTCTCTGTCTCTGTCTCTGTCTCTGTCTCTGTCTCTGTCTCTGTCTCTGTCTCTGTCTCTGTCTCTGTCTCTGTCTCTGTCTCTATCTCTGTCTCTGTCTCAGTCCCTGTCTCTGTCTCTGTCTCTGTCTCTGTCTCTGTCTCTGTCTCTGTCTCTGTCTCTGTCTCTGTCTCTGTCTCTGTCTCTGTCTCTGTCTCTGTCTCTGTCTCTGTCTCTGTCTCTGTCTCTGTCTCTGTCTCTGTCTCGGTCTCTGTCCCTGTCTCTGTCTCTGTCTCTGTCTCTGTCTCTGTCTCTGTCTCTGTCTCTGTCTCTGTCTCTGTCTCTGTCTCTGTCTCTGTCTCTGTCTCTGTCTCTGTCTCTGTCCCCGTCTCTGTCTCCGTCTCCGTCTCTGTCTCTGTCTCTGTCTCTGTCTCTGTCTCCATCTCTGTCTCCGTCTCTGTCTCTGTCTCTGTCTCTGTCTCCATCTCTGTCTCTGTCTCTGTCTCTGTCTCTGCCTCTGTCTCTGTCCCTGTCTCTGTCTCCGTCTCCGTCTCTGTCTCTGTCTCTGTCTCTGTGCCTGTCTCTGTCTCTGTCTCTGCCTCTGTCTCTGTCCCCGTCTCTGTCTCCGTCTCCGTCTCTGTCTCTGTCTCTGTCTCTGTCTCTGTCTCTGTCTCTGTCTCTGTCTCCATCTCTGTATCTGTCTCCGTCCATGTCTCCTGCCCCTCAGTCTCGGTCTTTGTCTCATGCGCCTCTGTCTCTGTCTGTGTCTATGTCTCTGTCTCTGCCTCTGTATCGGGCTCTGTACGGTGCCTGTCTCTGTCTCTGTCTCTGTCCCCGTCTCTGTCTCCGTCTCTGTCTCTGTCTCTGTCTCTGTCTCTGTCTCTGTCTCCATCTCTGTCTCTGTCTCTGTCGCTGTCTCTGTCTCTGTCTCTGCCTCTGTCTCTGCCCCTGGCTCAGTCTCCGCCTCCGTCTTTGTCTCTGTCTCTGTCCCTGGCTCCATCTCTGTCTCTGTCTCAGTCTCAGTCTCTGCATCTGTCTCTGCCTCTGTCTCTGTCTCTGTCTCTGTCTCTGTCTCTGTCTCTGTCTCTGTCTCTGTCTCTGTCTCTGTCTCTATCTCTGTCTCTGTCTCTGTCTCTGTCTCTGTCTCTGTCTCTGTCTCTGCCTCTGTCTCTGTCTCTGTCTCTGTCTCTGTCTCTGTCTCTGTCTCTGTCTCTGTCTCTGTCTCTGTCTCTGTCACCGTATCTGTCTCTGTCTCTGTCTCTTTCTCTGTCTGAGACTCTGCCTCTGTCTCTGTCTCTGTCTCTGTCTCTGTCTCTGTCTCTGTCTCTGTCTCTGTCTCTACATCTGTCTCTGTCTCTGTCTCTGTCTCTGTCTCTGTCTCTGTCTCTGTCTCTGTCTCTGTCTCTGTCTCTGTCTCTGTCTCTGTCTCTGTCTCTGTCTCTGTCTCTGTCTCTGTCTCTGTCTCTGTCTCTGTCTCTGTCTCTGTCTCTGTCTCTGTCTCTGTCTCTGTCTCTGTCTCTGTGTGTGTCTCTTTCTCTGTCTGAGACACTGCCTCTGTCTCCGTCTCCGTCTCCGTCTCTGTCCCTGGCTCTGTCTCTGCCTCTGTCTCCGTCTCTGTCTCTGTCTCTGTCTCTGTCCCCGTATCTGTCTCTGTCTCCGTCTCTGTCTCTGTCTCTGTCTCTGTCTCTGTCTCTGTCTCCGTCTCTGTCTCCGTCTCTGTCTCTGTCTCTGTCTCTGTCTCTGTCTCTGTCTCTGTCTCTGTCTCTGTCTCTGTCTCCGTCTCTGTCTCTGTCTCTGTCTCTGTCTCTGTCTCTGTCTCTGTCTCAGTCCCTGCGTCTGTCTCCGACTTTGTCTCTGTCTCTGTCTCTGTCTCTGTCTCTGTCTCTGCCTCTGTCTCTGTCCCCGTATCTGTCTCTGTCCCTGTTTCTGTCTCTGTCTCTGTCCCTGCCTGTGTCTCTGCCTCTTTCTCCGTCTCTGTATCTGTCTCTGTCTCTGTCTCTGTCCCTGCCTCTGTCTCTGTCTCTGTCTTTGTCTCTGTCTCCGCCTCTGTCTCTGTCTCTGTCTCTGTCTCTGTCTCTGTCTCTGTCTCTGTCTCTGTCTCTGTCTCCGTCTCTGTCTCCGTCTCTGTCTCGGTCTCTGTTTCTGTCTCTGTCTCTGTCTCCGTCTCTGTCTCCGTATCTGTCTCTGTCTCTGTCTCTGTCTCTGTCTCTGTCTCTGTCTCTGTCTCTGTCTCCGTATCTGTCTCTGTCTCTGTCTCTGTCTCTGTCTCCGTCTCTTTCTCTGTCTGAGACTCTACCTCTGTCTCTGTCTCTGTCTCTGTCTCTGTCTCTGTCTCTGTCTCTGTCTCTGTCTCTGTCTCTGTCTCTGTCTCTGTCTCTGTCTCTGTCTCTGCCTCTGTCCCTGTCTCTGTCTCTGTCTCTGTCTGTGTCTCTGCCTGTGTCTCGGTCTTTGTCTCCGCCTCTGCCTCTGTCTCTGTCTCTGTCTCTGTCTCAGTCTCAGTCTCTGCCTCCGTCTCTGTCTCTGCCTCTGTCTCAGTCTCTGCGTCTGTCTCTGTCCCTGTCTCTGTCTCTGTCTCTGTCTCTGTCTCTGTCTCTGTCTCTGTCTCTGTCTCTGTCTCTGTCTCTGTCTCTGTCTCTGTCTCTGACTCTGTCTCTGTCTCTGTCTCTGTCTCTGTCTCTGTCTCTGTCTCTGTCTCTGTCTCTGTCTCTGTCTCTGTCTCTGTCTCCATCTCTGTATCTGTCTCCGTCCATGTCTCCTGCCCCTCAGTCTCGGTCTTTGTCTCATGCGCCTCTGTCTCTGTCTGTGTCTATGTCTCTGTCTCTGCCTCTGTATCGGGCTCTGTACGGTGCCTGTCTCTGTCTCTGTCTCTGTCCCCGTCTCTGTCTCCGTCTCTGTCTCTGTCTCTGTCTCTGTCTCTGTCTCTGTCTCCATCTCTGTCTCTGTCTCTGTCGCTGTCTCTGTCTCTGTCTCTGCCTCTGTCTCTGCCCCTGGCTCAGTCTCCGCCTCCGTCTTTGTCTCTGTCTCTGTCCCTGGCTCCATCTCTGTCTCTGTCTCAGTCTCAGTCTCTGCATCTGTCTCTGCCTCTGTCTCTGTCTCTGTCTCTGTCTCTGTCTCTGTCTCTGTCTCTGTCTCTGTCTCTGTCTCTATCTCTGTCTCTGTCTCTGTCTCTGTCTCTGTCTCTGTCTCGGTCTCTGTCCCTGTCTCTGTCTCTGTCTCTGTCTCTGTCTCTGTCTCTGTCTCTGTCTCTGTCTCTGTCTCTGTCTCTGTATCTGTCTCTGTCTCTGTCCCCGTCTCTGTCTCCGTCTCCGTCTCTGTCTCTGTCTCTGTCTCTGTCTCTGTCTCCATCTCTGTCTCCGTCTCTGTCTCTGTCTCTGTCTCTGTCTCCATCTCTGTCTCTGTCTCTGTCTCTGTCTCTGTCTCTGTCTCTGCCTCTGTCTCTGTCTCTGTCCATGTCTCTGTCCATGTCTCTGCTCCGTCTCCGTCTCTGTCTCTGTCTCTGTCTCTGTCTCTGTCTCCATCTCTGTCTCTGTCTCTGTCTCTGTCTCTGTCTCTGTCTCTGTCTCTGTCTCCATCTCTGTCTCTGTCTCTGTCGCTGTCTCTGTCTCTGTCTCTGCCTCTGTCTCTGCCCCTGGCTCAGTCTCCGCCTCCGTCTTTGTCTCTGTCTCTGTCCCTGGCTCCATCTCTGTCTCTGTCTCAGTCTCAGTCTCTGCATCTGTCTCTGCCTCTGTCTCTGTCTCTGTCTCTGTCTCTGTCTCTGTCTCTGTCTCTGTCTCTGTCTCTGTCTCTGTCTCTATCTCTGTCTCTGTCTCAGTCCCTGTCTCTGTCTCTGTCTCTGTCTCTGTCTCTGTCTCTGTCTCTGTCTCTGTCTCTGTCTCTGTCTCTGTCTCTGTCTCTGTCTCTGTCTCTGTCTCTGTCTCTGTCTCTGTCTCTGTCTCTGTCTCTGTCTCTGTCTCGGTCTCTGTCCCTGTCTCTGTCTCTGTCTCTGTCTCTGTCTCTGTCTCTGTCTCTGTCTCTGTCTCTGTCTCTGTCTCTGTCTCTGTCTCTGTCTCAGTCTCTGTCTCTGTCCCTGTCTCTGTCTCTGTCTCCGTCTTTGTCTCTGCCTTTGTCTCCATCTTTGTCTCCGTCTTTGTCTCCGTCTTTGTCTACGTCTTTGGCTACGTCTTTGTCATCGTCTTTGTCTCCGTCCATGTCTCCTGCCCCTTTGTCTCGGTCTTTGTCTCATGCACCTGTGTCTCTGTCTCTGTCTCTGTCTCTGTCTGTGTCTCTGTCTCTGTCTCTATATTACACTCTGTCTCCGTCTTTGTCTTCGTCTTTGTCTCCGTCTTTGTGCCTGTCTTTGTCTCCGTATTTGTATCCGTCTGTGTAACCATCTTTGTCTCCGTCTTTGTCTCCGTCTTTGTCTCCGTCTTTGCCTCCGTCTTTGTCTTCGTCTTAGTCTCCGTCTTTGTCTCTGTCTTTGTCTCCGTCTTTGTGACTGTCTTCGTCTCCACATTTGTCACCGCCTTTGTCTCTGTATTTGTCTCCGTCTGTGTCTCCATATTTGTCTCCGTCTTAGTCTCCGTCTTTGCCTCCGTCTTTGCCTCCGTCTTTGTCTACGTCTTTGTCTCCGTCTTTGTCTCCGTCCATGTCTCCTGCCCCTCTGTCTCGGTCTTTGTCTCATGCGCGTCTCTCTCTGTCTCTGTCTCTGTCTGTGTCTCTGTCTCTGTCTCTGTTTCTGTCTCTGTCTCTGTCTCTGTCTCTGTCTCTGTCTCTGTCTCTGTCTCTGTCTCTGTTTCTATCTCTGTCTCTGTCTCAGTACCTGTCTCAGTCTCTGTCTCTGTCTCTGTCTCTGTCTCCATCTCTGTCTCTGTCTCTGTCTGTGTCTCTGTTCCTGTCTCTGTCTCTGTCTCTGTCTCTGTCTCTGTCTCTGTCTCTGTCTCTGTCTCTGCCTCGGTCTCTGTCTCTGTCCATGTCTCTGTCCATGTCTCTGCTCCGTCTCCGTCTCTGTCTCTGTCTCTGTCTCTGTCTCTGTCTCCATCTCTGTCTCTGTCTCTGTCTCTGTCTCTGTCTCTGTCTCTGTCTCCATCTCTGTCTCTGTCTCTGTCGCTGTCTCTGTCTCTGTCTCTGCCTCTGTCTCTGCCCCTGGCTCAGTCTCCGTCTCCGTCTTTGTCTCTGTCTCTGTCCCTGGCTCCATCTCTGTCTCTGTCTCAGTCTCAGTCTCTGCATCTGTCTCTGCCTCTGTCTCTGTCTCTGTCTCTGTCTCTGTCTCTGTCTCTGTCTCTGTCTCTGTCTCTGTCTCTGTCTCTGTCTCTGTCTCTGTCTCTGTCTCTATCTCTGTCTCTGTCTCAGTCCCTGTCTCTGTCTCTGTCTCTGTCTCTGTCTCTGTCTCTGTCTCTGTCTCTGTCTCTGTCTCTGTCTCTGTCTCTGTCTCTGTCTCTGTCTCTGTCTCTGTCTCTGTCTCTGTCTCTGTCTCCATCTCTGTCTCCGTCTCTGTCTCTGTCTCTGTCTCTGTCTCCATCTCTGTCTCTGTCTCTGTCTCTGTCTCTGCCTCTGTCTCTGTCCCTGTCTCTGTCTCCGTCTCCGTCTCTGTCTCTGTCTCTGTCTCTGTGCCTGTCTCTGTCTCTGTCTCTGCCTCTGTCTCTGTCCCCGTCTCTGTCTCCGTCTCCGTCTCTGTCTCTGTCTCTGTCTCTGTCTCTGTCTCTGTCTCTGTCTCTGTCTCCATCTCTGTATCTGTCTCCGTCCATGTCTCCTGCCCCTCAGTCTCGGTCTTTGTCTCATGCGCCTCTGTCTCTGTCTGTGTCTATGTCTCTGTCTCTGCCTCTGTATCGGGCTCTGTACGGTGCCTGTCTCTGTCTCTGTCTCTGTCCCCGTCTCTGTCTCCGTCTCTGTCTCTGTCTCTGTCTCTGTCTCTGTCTCTGTCTCCATCTCTGTCTCTGTCTCTGTCGCTGTCTCTGTCTCTGTCTCTGCCTCTGTCTCTGCCCCTGGCTCAGTCTCCGCCTCCGTCTTTGTCTCTGTCTCTGTCCCTGGCTCCATCTCTGTCTCTGTCTCAGTCTCAGTCTCTGCATCTGTCTCTGCCTCTGTCTCTGTCTCTGTCTCTGTCTCTGTCTCTGTCTCTGTCTCTGTCTCTGTCTCTGTCTCTGTCTCTATCTCTGTCTCTGTCTCTGTCTCTGTCTCTGTCTCTGTCTCTGTCTCTGCCTCTGTCTCTGTCTCTGTCTCTGTCTCTGTCTCTGTCTCTGTCTCTGTCTCTGTCTCTGTCTCTGTCTCTGTCACCGTATCTGTCTCTGTCTCTGTCTCTTTCTCTGTCTGAGACTCTGCCTCTGTCTCTGTCTCTGTCTCTGTCTCTGTCTCTGTCTCTGTCTCTGTCTCTGTCTCTACATCTGTCTCTGTCTCTGTCTCTGTCTCTGTCTCTGTCTCTGTCTCTGTCTCTGTCTCTGTCTCTGTCTCTGTCTCTGTCTCTGTCTCTGTCTCTGTCTCTGTCTCTGTCTCTGTCTCTGTCTCTGTCTCTGTCTCTGTCTCTGTCTCTGTCTCTGTCTCTGTCTCTGTCTCTGTCTCTGTGTGTGTCTCTTTCTCTGTCTGAGACACTGCCTCTGTCTCCGTCTCCGTCTCCGTCTCTGTCCCTGGCTCTGTCTCTGCCTCTGTCTCCGTCTCTGTCTCTGTCTCTGTCTCTGTCCCCGTATCTGTCTCTGTCTCCGTCTCTGTCTCTGTCTCTGTCTCTGTCTCTGTCTCTGTCTCCGTCTCTGTCTCCGTCTCTGTCTCTGTCTCTGTCTCTGTCTCTGTCTCTGTCTCTGTCTCTGTCTCTGTCTCTGTCTCCGTCTCTGTCTCTGTCTCTGTCTCTGTCTCTGTCTCTGTCTCTGTCTCAGTCCCTGCGTCTGTCTCCGACTTTGTCTCTGTCTCTGTCTCTGTCTCTGTCTCTGTCTCTGCCTCTGTCTCTGTCCCCGTATCTGTCTCTGTCCCTGTTTCTGTCTCTGTCTCTGTCCCTGCCTGTGTCTCTGCCTCTGTCTCCGTCTCTGTCTCTGACTCTGTCTCTGTCTCTATCGCCGTCTCTGTCTCTGTCTCTGACTCTGTCTCTTTCTCTGTCTGAGACTCTGCCTCTGTCTCTGTCTCTGTTACTGTCTCTGCCTCCGTCTCTGTCTCTGTCTCTTTCTCCGTCTCTGTATCTGTCTCTGTCTCTGTCTCTGTCCCTGCCTCTGTCTCTGTCTCTGTCTTTGTCTCTGTCTCCGCCTCTGTCTCTGTCTCTGTCTCTGTCTCTGTCTCTGTCTCTGTCTCTGTCTCTGTCTCTGTCTCCGTCTCTGTCTCCGTCTCTGTCTCGGTCTCTGTTTCTGTCTCTGTCTCTGTCTCCGTCTCTGTCTCCGTATCTGTCTCTGTCTCTGTCTCTGTCTCTGTCTCTGTCTCTGTCTCTGTCTCTGTCTCCGTATCTGTCTCTGTCTCTGTCTCTGTCTCTGTCTCCGTCTCTTTCTCTGTCTGAGACTCTACCTCTGTCTCTGTCTCTGTCTCTGTCTCTGTCTCTGTCTCTGTCTCTGTCTCTGTCTCTGTCTCTGTCTCTGTCTCTGTCTCTGTCTCTGTCTCTGCCTCTGTCCCTGTCTCTGTCTCTGTCTCTGTCTGTGTCTCTGCCTGTGTCTCGGTCTTTGTCTCCGCCTCTGCCTCTGTCTCTGTCTCTGTCTCTGTCTCAGTCTCAGTCTCTGCCTCCGTCTCTGTCTCTGCCTCTGTCTCAGTCTCTGCGTCTGTCTCTGTCCCTGTCTCTGTCTCTGTCTCTGTCTCTGTCTCTGTCTCTGTCTCTGTCTCTGTCTCTGTCTCTGTCTCTGTCTCTGTCTCTGTCTCTGACTCTGTCTCTGTCTCTGTCTCTGTCTCTGTCTCTGTCTCTGTCTCTGTCTCTGTCTCTGTCTCTGTCTCTGTCTCTGTCTCCATCTCTGTATCTGTCTCCGTCCATGTCTCCTGCCCCTCAGTCTCGGTCTTTGTCTCATGCGCCTCTGTCTCTGTCTGTGTCTATGTCTCTGTCTCTGCCTCTGTATCGGGCTCTGTACGGTGCCTGTCTCTGTCTCTGTCTCTGTCCCCGTCTCTGTCTCCGTCTCTGTCTCTGTCTCTGTCTCTGTCTCTGTCTCTGTCTCCATCTCTGTCTCTGTCTCTGTCGCTGTCTCTGTCTCTGTCTCTGCCTCTGTCTCTGCCCCTGGCTCAGTCTCCGCCTCCGTCTTTGTCTCTGTCTCTGTCCCTGGCTCCATCTCTGTCTCTGTCTCAGTCTCAGTCTCTGCATCTGTCTCTGCCTCTGTCTCTGTCTCTGTCTCTGTCTCTGTCTCTGTCTCTGTCTCTGTCTCTGTCTCTGTCTCTATCTCTGTCTCTGTCTCTGTCTCTGTCTCTGTCTCTGTCTCGGTCTCTGTCCCTGTCTCTGTCTCTGTCTCTGTCTCTGTCTCTGTCTCTGTCTCTGTCTCTGTCTCTGTCTCTGTCTCTGTATCTGTCTCTGTCTCTGTCCCCGTCTCTGTCTCCGTCTCCGTCTCTGTCTCTGTCTCTGTCTCTGTCTCTGTCTCCATCTCTGTCTCCGTCTCTGTCTCTGTCTCTGTCTCTGTCTCCATCTCTGTCTCTGTCTCTGTCTCTGTCTCTGTCTCTGTCTCTGCCTCTGTCTCTGTCTCTGTCCATGTCTCTGTCCATGTCTCTGCTCCGTCTCCGTCTCTGTCTCTGTCTCTGTCTCTGTCTCTGTCTCCATCTCTGTCTCTGTCTCTGTCTCTGTCTCTGTCTCTGTCTCTGTCTCTGTCTCCATCTCTGTCTCTGTCTCTGTCGCTGTCTCTGTCTCTGTCTCTGCCTCTGTCTCTGCCCCTGGCTCAGTCTCCGCCTCCGTCTTTGTCTCTGTCTCTGTCCCTGGCTCCATCTCTGTCTCTGTCTCAGTCTCAGTCTCTGCATCTGTCTCTGCCTCTGTCTCTGTCTCTGTCTCTGTCTCTGTCTCTGTCTCTGTCTCTGTCTCTGTCTCTGTCTCTGTCTCTATCTCTGTCTCTGTCTCAGTCCCTGTCTCTGTCTCTGTCTCTGTCTCTGTCTCTGTCTCTGTCTCTGTCTCTGTCTCTGTCTCTGTCTCTGTCTCTGTCTCTGTCTCTGTCTCTGTCTCTGTCTCTGTCTCTGTCTCTGTCTCTGTCTCTGTCTCTGTCTCGGTCTCTGTCCCTGTCTCTGTCTCTGTCTCTGTCTCTGTCTCTGTCTCTGTCTCTGTCTCTGTCTCTGTCTCTGTCTCTGTCTCTGTCTCTGTCTCAGTCTCTGTCTCTGTCCCTGTCTCTGTCTCTGTCTCCGTCTTTGTCTCTGCCTTTGTCTCCATCTTTGTCTCCGTCTTTGTCTCCGTCTTTGTCTACGTCTTTGGCTACGTCTTTGTCATCGTCTTTGTCTCCGTCCATGTCTCCTGCCCCTTTGTCTCGGTCTTTGTCTCATGCACCTGTGTCTCTGTCTCTGTCTCTGTCTCTGTCTGTGTCTCTGTCTCTGTCTCTATATTACACTCTGTCTCCGTCTTTGTCTTCGTCTTTGTCTCCGTCTTTGTGCCTGTCTTTGTCTCCGTATTTGTATCCGTCTGTGTAACCATCTTTGTCTCCGTCTTTGTCTCCGTCTTTGTCTCCGTCTTTGCCTCCGTCTTTGTCTTCGTCTTAGTCTCCGTCTTTGTCTCTGTCTTTGTCTCCGTCTTTGTGACTGTCTTCGTCTCCACATTTGTCACCGCCTTTGTCTCTGTATTTGTCTCCGTCTGTGTCTCCATATTTGTCTCCGTCTTAGTCTCCGTCTTTGCCTCCGTCTTTGCCTCCGTCTTTGTCTACGTCTTTGTCTCCGTCTTTGTCTCCGTCCATGTCTCCTGCCCCTCTGTCTCGGTCTTTGTCTCATGCGCGTCTCTCTCTGTCTCTGTCTCTGTCTGTGTCTCTGTCTCTGTCTCTGTTTCTGTCTCTGTCTCTGTCTCTGTCTCTGTCTCTGTCTCTGTCTCTGTCTCTGTCTCTGTTTCTATCTCTGTCTCTGTCTCAGTACCTGTCTCAGTCTCTGTCTCTGTCTCTGTCTCTGTCTCCATCTCTGTCTCTGTCTCTGTCTGTGTCTCTGTTCCTGTCTCTGTCTCTGTCTCTGTCTCTGTCTCTGTCTCTGTCTCTGTCTCTGTCTCTGCCTCGGTCTCTGTCTCTGTCCATGTCTCTGTCCATGTCTCTGCTCCGTCTCCGTCTCTGTCTCTGTCTCTGTCTCTGTCTCTGTCTCCATCTCTGTCTCTGTCTCTGTCTCTGTCTCTGTCTCTGTCTCTGTCTCCATCTCTGTCTCTGTCTCTGTCGCTGTCTCTGTCTCTGTCTCTGCCTCTGTCTCTGCCCCTGGCTCAGTCTCCGTCTCCGTCTTTGTCTCTGTCTCTGTCCCTGGCTCCATCTCTGTCTCTGTCTCAGTCTCAGTCTCTGCATCTGTCTCTGCCTCTGTCTCTGTCTCTGTCTCTGTCTCTGTCTCTGTCTCTGTCTCTGTCTCTGTCTCTGTCTCTGTCTCTGTCTCTGTCTCTGTCTCTGTCTCTATCTCTGTCTCTGTCTCAGTCCCTGTCTCTGTCTCTGTCTCTGTCTCTGTCTCTGTCTCTGTCTCTGTCTCTGTCTCTGTCTCTGTCTCTGTCTCTGTCTCTGTCTCTGTCTCTGTCTCTGTCTCTGTCTCTGTCTCTGTCTCTGTCTCTGTCTCTGTCTCGGTCTCTGTCCCTGTCTCTGTCTCTGTCTCTGTCTCTGTCTCTGTCTCTGTCTCTGTCTCTGTCTCTGTCTCTGTCTCTGTCTCTGTCTCTGTCTCTGTCTCTGTCTCTGTCTCTGTCTCTGTCCCCGTCTCTGTCTCCGTCTCCGTCTCTGTCTCTGTCTCTGTCTCTGTCTCTGTCTCCATCTCTGTCTCCGTCTCTGTCTCTGTCTCTGTCTCTGTCTCCATCTCTGTCTCTGTCTCTGTCTCTGTCTCTGCCTCTGTCTCTGTCCCTGTCTCTGTCTCCGTCTCCGTCTCTGTCTCTGTCTCTGTCTCTGTGCCTGTCTCTGTCTCTGTCTCTGCCTCTGTCTCTGTCCCCGTCTCTGTCTCCGTCTCCGTCTCTGTCTCTGTCTCTGTCTCTGTCTCTGTCTCTGTCTCTGTCTCTGTCTCCATCTCTGTATCTGTCTCCGTCCATGTCTCCTGCCCCTCAGTCTCGGTCTTTGTCTCATGCGCCTCTGTCTCTGTCTGTGTCTATGTCTCTGTCTCTGCCTCTGTATCGGGCTCTGTACGGTGCCTGTCTCTGTCTCTGTCTCTGTCCCCGTCTCTGTCTCCGTCTCTGTCTCTGTCTCTGTCTCTGTCTCTGTCTCTGTCTCCATCTCTGTCTCTGTCTCTGTCGCTGTCTCTGTCTCTGTCTCTGCCTCTGTCTCTGCCCCTGGCTCAGTCTCCGCCTCCGTCTTTGTCTCTGTCTCTGTCCCTGGCTCCATCTCTGTCTCTGTCTCAGTCTCAGTCTCTGCATCTGTCTCTGCCTCTGTCTCTGTCTCTGTCTCTGTCTCTGTCTCTGTCTCTGTCTCTGTCTCTGTCTCTGTCTCTGTCTCTATCTCTGTCTCTGTCTCTGTCTCTGTCTCTGTCTCTGTCTCTGTCTCTGCCTCTGTCTCTGTCTCTGTCTCTGTCTCTGTCTCTGTCTCTGTCTCTGTCTCTGTCTCTGTCTCTGTCTCTGTCACCGTATCTGTCTCTGTCTCTGTCTCTTTCTCTGTCTGAGACTCTGCCTCTGTCTCTGTCTCTGTCTCTGTCTCTGTCTCTGTCTCTGTCTCTGTCTCTGTCTCTACATCTGTCTCTGTCTCTGTCTCTGTCTCTGTCTCTGTCTCTGTCTCTGTCTCTGTCTCTGTCTCTGTCTCTGTCTCTGTCTCTGTCTCTGTCTCTGTCTCTGTCTCTGTCTCTGTCTCTGTCTCTGTCTCTGTCTCTGTCTCTGTCTCTGTCTCTGTCTCTGTCTCTGTCTCTGTCTCTGTCTCTGTGTGTGTCTCTTTCTCTGTCTGAGACACTGCCTCTGTCTCCGTCTCCGTCTCCGTCTCTGTCCCTGGCTCTGTCTCTGCCTCTGTCTCCGTCTCTGTCTCTGTCTCTGTCTCTGTCCCCGTATCTGTCTCTGTCTCCGTCTCTGTCTCTGTCTCTGTCTCTGTCTCTGTCTCTGTCTCCGTCTCTGTCTCCGTCTCTGTCTCTGTCTCTGTCTCTGTCTCTGTCTCTGTCTCTGTCTCTGTCTCTGTCTCTGTCTCCGTCTCTGTCTCTGTCTCTGTCTCTGTCTCTGTCTCTGTCTCTGTCTCTGTCTCAGTCCCTGCGTCTGTCTCCGACTTTGTCTCTGTCTCTGTCTCTGTCTCTGTCTCTGTCTCTGCCTCTGTCTCTGTCCCCGTATCTGTCTCTGTCCCTGTTTCTGTCTCTGTCTCTGTCCCTGCCTGTGTCTCTGCCTCTGTCTCCGTCTCTGTCTCTGACTCTGTCTCTGTCTCTATCGCCGTCTCTGTCTCTGTCTCTGACTCTGTCTCTTTCTCTGTCTGAGACTCTGCCTCTGTCTCTGTCTCTGTTACTGTCTCTGCCTCCGTCTCTGTCTCTGTCTCTTTCTCCGTCTCTGTATCTGTCTCTGTCTCTGTCTCTGTCCCTGCCTCTGTCTCTGTCTCTGTCTTTGTCTCTGTCTCCGCCTCTGTCTCTGTCTCTGTCTCTGTCTCTGTCTCTGTCTCTGTCTCTGTCTCTGTCTCTGTCTCCGTCTCTGTCTCCGTCTCTGTCTCGGTCTCTGTTTCTGTCTCTGTCTCTGTCTCCGTCTCTGTCTCCGTATCTGTCTCTGTCTCTGTCTCTGTCTCTGTCTCTGTCTCTGTCTCTGTCTCTGTCTCCGTATCTGTCTCTGTCTCTGTCTCTGTCTCTGTCTCCGTCTCTTTCTCTGTCTGAGACTCTACCTCTGTCTCTGTCTCTGTCTCTGTCTCTGTCTCTGTCTCTGTCTCTGTCTCTGTCTCTGTCTCTGTCTCTGTCTCTGTCTCTGTCTCTGTCTCTGTCTCTGCCTCTGTCCCTGTCTCTGTCTCTGTCTCTGTCTGTGTCTCTGCCTGTGTCTCGGTCTTTGTCTCCGCCTCTGCCTCTGTCTCTGTCTCTGTCTCTGTCTCAGTCTCAGTCTCTGCCTCCGTCTCTGTCTCTGCCTCTGTCTCAGTCTCTGCGTCTGTCTCTGTCCCTGTCTCTGTCTCTGTCTCTGTCTCTGTCTCTGTCTCTGTCTCTGTCTCTGTCTCTGTCTCTGTCTCTGTCTCTGTCTCTGTCTCTGACTCTGTCTCTGTCTCTGTCTCTGTCTCTGTCTCTGTCTCTGTCTCTGTCTCTGTCTCTGTCTCTGCGTCTGTCTCTGTCTCTGCCTCTGTCTCTGTCTCTGTCTCTGTCTCTGTCTCTGTCTCTGCGTCTGTCTCTGTCTCTGTCTCTGTCTCTGTCTCTGTCTCTGTCTCTGTCTCTGTCTCTGTCTCTGTCGCTGTCTCTGTCTCTGTCTCTGTCTCTGTCTCTGTCTCTGTCTCTGTCTCTGTCTCTGTCCCTGTCTCTGTCTCTCTCTCTGTCTCTGTCTCTGTCTGTATCTCTTTCTCTGTCTGAGACACTGCCTCTGTCTCCGCCTCCGTCTCTGTCCCTGGCTCTGTCTCTGCCTCTGTCTCCGTCTCTGTCTCTGTCTCTGTCTCTGTCCCCGTATCTGTCTCTGTCTCCGTCTCTGTCTCTGTCTCTGTCTCCGTATCTGTCTCTGTCTATGTCTCTGTCTCTGTCTCCGTCTCTTTCTCTGTCTGAGACTCTGCCTCTGTCTCTGTCTCTGTCACTGTCTCTGCCTCCGTTTCTGTCTCTGTCTCCGCCTCTGTCTCTGTCTCTGTCTCTGTCTCTGTCTCTGTATCTGTCTCTGTCTCTGTCTCTGTCCCTGCCTCTGTCTCTGTCTCTGTCTTTGTCTCTGTCTCCGCCTCTGTCTCTGTCTCTGTCTCTGTCTCTGTCTCTGTATCTGTCTCTGTCTCTGTCTCTGTCCCTGCCTCTGTCTCTGTCTCTGTCTTTGTCTCTGTCTCTGTCTCTGTCTCTGTCTCTGTCTCTGTCTCTGACTCTGTCTCTGTCTCTGTCTCTGTCTCTGTCTCTGTCTCTGTATCTGTCTCTGTCTCTGTCTCTGTCTCTGTCTCCGTCTCTTTCTCTGTCTGAGACTCTACCTCTGTCTCTGTCTCTGTCTCTGTCTCTGTCTCTGTCTCTGTCTCTGTCTCTGTCTCTGTCTCTGTCTCTGTCTCTGTCTCTGTCTCTGTCTCTGTCTCTGTCTCTGTCTCTGTCTCTGTCTCTGTCTCTGTCTCTGTCTCTGTCTCTGTCTCTGTCTCTGTCTCTGTCTCTGTCTCTGTCGCTGTCTCTTCCTCTGTCTCTGTCTCCGTCTCTGTCCCTGGCTCTGTCTCTGCCTCTGTCTCTGTCTCTGTCTCTGTCTCTGTCTCCGTCTCTGTCTCGGTCTCTGTTTCTGTCTCTGTCTCTGTCTCCGTCTCTGTCTCCGTATCTGTCTCTGTCTCTGTATCTGCCCCTGTCTCTGTCGCTGTCTCTGCCTCTGTCTCAGTCCCTGCGTCTGTCTCCGTCTTTGTCTCCGTCTGTGTCTCTGTCCCTGTCTCTGTCTCTGTCTCTGTCTCTGTCTCTGTCTCTGTCTCTGTCTCTGTCTCTGTCTCTACCTCTGTCTCTGTCTCTCTCTCTGTCTGCGTCTCTGTCTCTGTCTCGGTCTTTGTCTCCGTCTCTGTCTCTGTCTCTGTCTCTGTCTCTCCCTCTGTCTCAGTCTCTGCGTCTGTCTCGGTCTCTGTCTCTGTCTCTGCCTCTGTCTCTGTCTCTGTCTCCGTCTCTGTCTCTGTCTCTGTCTCTGTCTCTGTCTCTGTCTCTGTCTCTGTCTCTGTCTCTGTCTCTGTCTCTGTCTCTGTCTCTGTCTCTGTCTCTGTCTCTGTCTCTGTCTCTGTCTCTGTCTCTGTCTCTGTCTCTGTCTCTGTCTCTGTCTCTGTCTCTGTCTCTGTCTCTGTCTCTGTCTCTGTCTCTTTCTCTGTCTGAGACCCTGCCTCTGTCTCTGTCTCTGTCTCTGTCTCCGTCTCTGCCTCTGTCCCTGTCTCTGTCTCTGTCTCTGTCTGTGTCTCTGCCTGTGTCTCGGTCTTTGTCTCCGCCTCTGCCTCTGTCTCTGTCTCTGTCTCTGTCTCAGTCTCAGTCTCTGCCTCCGTCTCTGTCTCTGCCTCTGTCTCAGTCTCTGCGTCTGTCTCTGTCCCTGTCTCTGTCTCTGTCTCTGTCTCTGTCTCTGTCTCTGTCTCTGTCTCTGTCTCCGTATCTGTCTCTGTCTCTGTCTCTTTCTCTGTCTGAGACTCTGCCTCTGTCTCTGTCTCTGTCTCTGTCTCTGTCTCTGTCTCTGTCTCTGTCTCTACATCTGTCTCTGTCTCTGTCTCTGTCTCTGTCTCTGTCTCTGTCTCTGTCTGTGTCTCTTTCTCCGTCCCTGTCTCTGTCTCTGTCTCTGCCTCTGTCTCTGTCTCTGTCTCTGTCTCTGTCTCTGCGTCTGTCTCTGTCTCTGTCTCTGTCTCTGTCTCTGTCTCTGTCTCTGTCTCTGTTTCTGTCTCTGTCCCTGTTTCTGTCTCTGTCTCTGTCCCTGCCTGTGTCTCTGCCTCTGTCTCCGTCTCTGTCTCTGACTCTGTCTCTGTCTCTATCGCCGTCTCTGTCTCTGTCTCTGACTCTGTCTCTTTCTCTGTCTGAGACTCTGCCTCTGTCTCTGTCTCTGTTACTGTCTCTGCCTCCGTCTCTGTCTCTGTCTCTTTCTCCGTCTCTGTCTCTGTCTCTGTCTCTGTCTCCGTCCCTGCCTCTGTCTCTGTCTCTGTCTTTGTCTCTGTCTCTGTCTCTGTCTCTGTCTCTGTCTCTGTCTCTGTCTCCGTCTCTGTCTCCGTCTCTGCCTCGGTCTCTGTTTCTGTCTCTGTCTCTGTCTCCGTCTCTGTCTCCGTATCTGTCTCTGTCTCTGTCTCTGTCTCTGTCTCTGTCTCTGTCTCTGTCTCTGTCTCTGTCTCCGTATCTGTCTCTGTCTCTGTCTCTGTCTCTGTCTCCGTCTCTTTCTCTGTCTGAGACTATACCTCTGTCTCTGTCTCTGTCTCTGTCTCTGTCTCTGTCTCTGTCTCTGTCTCTGTCTCTGTCTCTGTCTCTGTCTCTGTCTCTGTCTCTGTCTCTGTCTCTGTCTCTGCCTCTGTCCCTGTCTCTGTCTCTGTCTCTGTCTGTGTCTCTGCCTGTGTCTCGGTCTTTGTCTCCGCCTCTGCCTCTGTCTCTGTCTCTGTCTCTGTCTCAGTCTCAGTCTCTGCCTCCGTCTCTGTCTCTGCCTCTGTCTCAGTCTCTGCGTCTGTCTCTGTCCCTGTCTCTGTCTCTGTCTCTGTCTCTGTCTCTGTCTCTGTCTCCGTATCTGTCTCTGTCTCTGTCTCTTTCTCTGTCTGAGACTCTGCCTCTGTCTCTGTCTCTGTCTCTGTCTCTGTCTCTGTCTCTGTCTCTGTCTCTGTCTCTGTCTCTGTCTCTGTCTCTGTCTCTGACTCTGTCTCTGTCTCTGTCTCTGTCTCTGTCTCTGTCTCTGTCTCTGTCTCTGTCTCTGCGTCTGTCTCTGTCTCTGCCTCTGTCTCTGTCTCTGTCTCTGTCTCTGTCCCTGTCTCTGCGTCTGTCTCTGTCTCTGTCTCTGTCTCTGTCTCTGTCTCTGTCTCTGTCTCTGTCTCTGTCTCTGTCTCTGTCTCTGTCTCTGTCTCTGTCTCTGTCTCTGTCTCTGTCTCTGTCTCTGTCTCTGTCTCTGTCTCTGTCTCTGTCTCTGTCTCTGTCCCTGTCTCTGTCTCTCTCTCTGTCTCTGTCTCTGTCTGTGTCTCTTTCTCTGTCTGAGACACTGCCTCTGTCTCCGCCTCCGTCTCTGTCCCTGGCTCTGTCTCTGCCTCTGTCTCCGTCTCTGTCTCTGTCTCTGTCTCTGTCCCCGTATCTGTCTCTGTCTCCGTCTCTGTCTCTGTCTCTGTCTCCGTATCTGTCTCTGTCTATGTCTCTGTCTCTGTCTCCGTCTCTTTCTCTGTCTGAGACTCTGCCTCTGTCTCTGTCTCTGTCACTGTCTCTGCCTCCGTTTCTGTCTCTGTCTCCGCCTCTGTCTCTGTCTCTGTCTCTGTCTCTGTCTCTGTATCTGTCTCTGTCTCTGTCTCTGTCCCTGCCTCTGTCTCTGTCTCTGTCTTTGTCTCTGTCTCCGCCTCTGTCTCTGTCTCTGTCTCTGTCTCTGTCTCTGTCTCTGTCTCTGTCTCTGTCTCTGTCTCCGTCTCTGTCTCCGTCTCTGTCTCGGTCTCTGTTTCTGTCTCTGTCTCTGTCTCCGTCTCTGTCTCCGTATCTGTCTCTGTCTCTGTCTCTGTCTCTGTCTCTGTCTCTGTCTCTGTCTCTGTCTCCGTATCTGTCTCTGTCTCTGTCTCTGTCTCTGTCTCCGTCTCTTTCTCTGTCTGAGACTCTACCTCTGTCTCTGTCTCTGTCTCTGTCTCTGTCTCTGTCTCTGTCTCTGTCTCTGTCTCTGTCTCTGTCTCTGTCTCTGTCTCTGTGTCTGTCTCTGTCTCTGTCTCTGTCTCTGTCTCTGTCTCTGTCTCTGTCTCTGTCTCTGTCTCTGTCTCTGTCTCTGTCTCTGTCTCTGTCTCTGTCGCTGTCTCTTCCTCTGTCTCTGTCTCCGTCTCTGTCCCTGGCTCTGTCTCTGCCTCTGTCTCTGTCTCTGTCTCTGTCTCTGTCTCTGTCTCCGTCTCTGTCTCGGTCTCTGTTTCTGTCTCTGTCTCTGTCTCCGTCTCTGTCTCCGTATCTGTCTCTGTCTCTGTCTCTGCCCCTGTCTCTGTCGCTGTCTCTGCCTCTGTCTCAGTCCCTGCGTCTGTCTCCGTCTTTGTCTCCGTCTGTGTCTCTGTCCCTGTCTCTGTCTCTGTCTCTGTCTCTGTCTCTGTCTCTGTCTCTGTCTCTGTCTCTGTCTCTACCTCTGTCTCTGTCTCTCTCTCTGTCTGCGTCTCTGTCTCTGTCTCGGTCTTTGTATCCGTCTCTGTCTCTGTCTCTGTCTCTGTCTCTCCCTCTGTCTCAGTCTCTGCGTCTGTCTCGGTCTCTGTCTCTGTCTCTGCCTCTGTCTCTGTCTCTGTCTCCGTCTCTGTCTCTGTCTCTGTCTCTGTCTCTGTCTCTGTCTCTGTCTCTGTCTCTGTCTCTGTCTCTGTCTCTGTCTCTGTCTCTGTCTCTGTCTCTGTCTCTGTCTCTGTCTCTGTCTCTGTCTCTGTCTCTGTCTCTGTCTCTGTCTCTGTCTCTGTCTCTTTCTCTGTCTGAGACCCTGCCTCTGTCTCTGTCTCTGTCTCTGTCTCTGTCTCTGTCTCCGTCTCTGCCTCTGTCCCTGTCTCTGTCTCTGTCTCTGTCTGTGTCTCTGCCTGTGTCTCGGTCTTTGTCTCCGCCTCTGCCTCTGTCTCTGTCTCTGTCTCTGTCTCAGTCTCAGTCTCTGCCTCCGTCTCTGTCTCTGCCTCTGTCTCAGTCTCTGCGTCTGTCTCTGTCCCTGTCTCTGTCTCTGTCTCTGTCTCTGTCTCTGTCTCTGTCTCTGTCTCTGTCTCCGTATCTGTCTCTGTCTCTGTCTCTTTCTCTGTCTAAGACTCTGCCTCTGTCTCTGTCTCTGTCTCTGTCTCTGTCTCTGTCTCTGTCTCTGTCTCTACATCTGTCTCTGTCTCTGTCTCTGTCTCTGTCTCTGTCTCTGTCTCTGTCTGTGTCTCTTTCTCCGTCCCTGTCTCTGTCTCTGTCTCTGTCTCTGTCTCTGTCTCTGTCTCTGTCTCTCTCTCTGCGTCTGTCTCTGTCTCTGTCTCTGTCTCTGTCTCTGTCTCTGTTTCTGTCTCTGTCTCTGTCTCTGTCTCTGTCTCTGTCTCTGTCTCTGTCTCTGTCTCTGTCTCTGTCTCTGTCTCTGTCTCTGTCTCTGTCTCTGTCTCTGTCGCTGTCTCTTCCTCTGTCTCTGTCTCCGTCTCTGTCCCTGGCTCTGTCTCTGCCTCTGTCTCTGTCTCTGTCTCTGTCTCTGTCTCCGTCTCTGTCTCGGTCTCTGTTTCTGTCTCTGTCTCTGTCTCCGTCTCTGTCTCCGTATCTGTCTCTGTCTCTGTCTCTGCCCCTGTCTCTGTCGCTGTCTCTGCCTCTGTCTCAGTCCCTGCGTCTGTCTCCGTCTTTGTCTCCGTCTGTGTCTCTGTCCCTGTCTCTGTCTCTGTCTCTGTCTCTGTCTCTGTCTCTGTCTCTGTCTCTGTCTCTACCTCTGTCTCTGTCTCTCTCTCTGTCTGCGTCTCTGTCTCTGTCTCGGTCTTTGTCTCCGTCTCTGTCTCTGTCTCTGTCTCTGTCTCTCCCTCTGTCTCAGTCTCTGCGTCTGTCTCGGTCTCTGTCTCTGTCTCTGCCTCTGTCTCTGTCTCTGTCTCCGTCTCTGTCTCTGTCTCTGTCTCTGTCTCTGTCTCTGTCTCTGTCTCTGTCTCTGTCTCTGTCTCTGTCTCTGTCTCTGTCTCTGTCTCTGTCTCTGTCTCTGTCTCTGTCTCTGTCTCTGTCTCTGTCTCTTTCTCTGTCTGAGACCCTGCCTCTGTCTCTGTCTCTGTCTCTGTCTCTGTCTCTGTCTCCGTCTCTGCCTCTGTCCCTGTCTCTGTCTCTGTCTCTGTCTGTGTCTCTGCCTGTGTCTCGGTCTTTGTCTCCGCCTCTGCCTCTGTCTCTGTCTCTGTCTCTGTCTCAGTCTCAGTCTCTGCCTCCGTCTCTGTCTCTGCCTCTGTCTCAGTCTCTGCGTCTGTCTCTGTCCCTGTCTCTGTCTCTGTCTCTGTCTCTGTCTCTGTCTCTGTCTCTGTCTCTGTCTCCGTATCTGTCTCTGTCTCTGTCTCTTTCTCTGTCTGAGACTCTGCCTCTGTCTCTGTCTCTGTCTCTGTCTCTGTCTCTGTCTCTGTCTCTGTCTCTGTCTCTGTCTCTGTCTCTGTCTCTGTCTCTGTCTCTGTCCCTGTCTCTGTCTCTGTCTCCGTATCCGTATCTGTCTCTTTCTGTGTCTAAGACCCTGCCTCTGTCTCTGTGTCTGTCTCTGTCTCTGTCTCTGTCTCTGTCTCTGTCTCTGTCTCTGCCTCTGTCCCTGTCTCTGTCTCTGTCTCTGTCTCTGTCTCTGTCTCTTTCTCTGTCTGAGACTCTGCCTCTGTCTCTGTCTCTGTCTCTGTCTCTGTCTCTGTCTCTGTCTCTACATCTGTCTCTGTCTCTGTCTCTGTCTCTGTCTCTGTCTCTGTCTCTGTCTCTGTCTCTGTCTCTGTCTCTGTCTCTGTCTCTGTCTCTGTCTCTGTCTCTGTCTCTGTCTCTGTCTCTGTCTCTGTCTCTGTCTCTGTCTCTGTCTCTGTCTCTGTCTCTGTCTCAGTCTCTGCGTCTGTCTCGGTCTCTGTCTCTGTCTCTGCCTCTGTCTCTGTCTCTGTCTCCGTCTCCGTTTCCGTCTCTGTCCCTGGCTCTGTCTCTGCCTCTGTCTCCGTCTCTGTCTCTGTCTCTGTCTCTGTCCCCGTATCTGTCTCTGTCTCCGTCTCTGTCTCTGTCTCTGTCTCTGTCTCTGTCTCTGTCTCCGTCTCTGTCTCTGTCTCTGTCTCTGTCCCTGTCTCTGTCTCTGTCTCTGTCTCTGTCTCTGCCTCTGTCTCTGTCTCTGTCTCCGTATCTGTCTCTGTCTCTGTCTCTTTCTCTGTCTGAGACTCTGCCTCTGTCTCTGTCTCTGTCTCTGTCTCGGTCTCTGTCTCTGTCTCTGTCTCTACATCTGTCTCTGTCTCTGTCTCTGTCTCTGTCTCTGTCTCTGTCTCTGTCTCTGTCTCTGTCTCTGTCTCTGTCTCTGTCTCTGTCTCTGTCTCTGTCTCTGTCTCCGTATCCGTATCTGTCTCTTTCTGTGTCTAAGACCCTGCCTCTGTCTCTGTGTCTGTCTCTGTCTCTGTCTCTGTCTCTGTCTCTGCCTCTGTCTCTGCCTCTGTCTCTGTCTCTGTCTCTGTCTCTGTCTCTGTCTCTGTCTCTGTCTCTGTCTCTGTCTCTGTCTCTGTCTCTGTCACCGTATCTGTCTCTGTCTCTGTCTCTTTCTCTGTCTGAGACTCTGCCTCTGTCTCTGTCTCTGTCTCTGTCTCTGTCTCTGTCTCTGTCTCTGTCTCTACATCTGTCTCTGTCTCTGTCTCTGTCTCTGTCTCTGTCTCTGTCTCTGACTCTGTCTCTGTCTCTGTCTCTGTCTCTGTCTCTGTCTCTGTCTCTGTCTCTGTCTCTGTCTCTGTCTCTGTCTCTGTCTCTGTCTCTGTCTCTGTCTCTGTCTCTGTCTCTGTCTCTGTCTCTGTCTCTGTGTGTGTCTCTTTCTCTGTCTGAGACACTGCCTCTGTCTCCGTCTCCGTCTCCGTCTCTGTCCCTGGCTCTGTCTCTGCCTCTGTCTCCGTCTCTGTCTCTGTCTCTGTCTCTGTCCCCGTATCTGTCTCTGTCTCCGTCTCTGTCTCTGTCTCTGTCTCTGTCTCTGTCTCTGTCTCCGTCTCTGTCTCCGTCTCTGTCTCTGTCTCTGTCTCTGTCTCTGTCTCTGTCTCTGTCTCTGTCTCTGTCTCCGTCTCTGTCTCTGTCTCTGTCTCTGTCTCTGTCTCTGTCTCTGTCTCAGTCCCTGCGTCTGTCTCCGACTTTGTCTCTGTCTCTGCCTCTGTCTCTGTCTCTGTCTCTGCCTCTGTCTCTGTCCCCGTATCTGTCTCTGTCCCTGTTTCTGTCTCTGTCTCTGTCCCTGCCTGTGTCTCTGCCTCTGTCTCCGTCTCTGTCTCTGACTCTGTCTCTGTCTCTATCGCCGTCTCTGTCTCTGTCTCTGACTCTGTCTCTTTCTCTGTCTGAGACTCTGCCTCTGTCTCTGTCTCTGTTACTGTCTCTGCCTCCGTCTCTGTCTCTGTCTCTTTCTCCGTCTCTGTCTCTGTCTCTGTCTCTGTCTCCGTCCCTGCCTCTGTCTCTGTCTCTGTCTTTGTCTCTGTCTCTGTCTCTGCCTCTGTCTCTGTCTCTGTCTCTGTCTCCGTCTCTGTCTCCGTCTCTGTCTCGGTCTCTGTTTCTGTCTCTGTCTCTGTCTCCGTCTCTGTCTCCGTATCTGTCTCTGTCGCTGTCTCTGTCTCTGTCTCCGTATCTGTCTCTGTCTCTGTCTCTGTCTCTGTCTCCGTCTCTTTCTCTGTCTGAGACTCTACCTCTGTCTCTGTCTCTGTCTCTGTCTCTGTCTCTGTCTCTGTCTCTGTCTCTGTCTCTGTCTCTGTCTCTGTCTCTGTCTCTGTCTCTGTCTCTGTCTCTGTCTCTGTCTCTGTCTCTGCCTCTGTCCCTGTCTCTGTCTCTGTCTCTGTCTGTGTCTCTGCCTGTGTCTCGGTCTTTGTCTCCGCCTCTGCCTCTGTCTCTGTCTCTGTCTCTGTCTCAGTCTCAGTCTCTGCCTCCGTCTCTGTCTCTGCCTCTGTCTCAGTCTCTGCGTCTGTCTCTGTCCCTGTCTCTGTCTCTGTCTCTGTCTCTGTCTCTGTCTCTGTCTCTGTCTCTGTCTCCGTATCTGTCTCTGTCTCTGTCTCTTTCTCTGTCTGAGACTCTGCCTCTGTCTCTGTCTCTGTCTCTGTCTCTGTCTCTGCCTCTGACTCTGTCTCTGTCTCTGTCTCTGTCTCTGTCTCTGTCTCTGTCTCTGTCTCTGTCTCTGTCTCTGCGTCTGTCTCTGTCTCTGCCTCTGTCTCTGTCTCTGTCTCTGTCTCTGTCTCTGTCTCTGCGTCTGTCTCTGTCTCTGTCTCTGTCTCTGTCTCTGTCTCTGTCTCTGTCTCTGTCTCTGTCTCTGTCTCTGTCTCTGTCTCTGTCTCTGTCTCTGTCTCTGTCCCTGTCTCTGTCTCTCTCTCTGTCTCTGTCTCTGTCTGTGTCTCTTTCTCTGTCTGAGACACTGCCTCTGTCTCCGCCTCCGTCTCTGTCCCTGGCTCTGTCTCTGCCTCTGTCTCCGTCTCTGTCTCTGTCTCCGTCTCTGTCCCCGTATCTGTCTCTGTCTCCGTCTCTGTCTCTGTCTCTGTCTCCGTATCTGTCTCTGTCTATGTCTCTGTCTCTGTCTCCGTCTCTTTCTCTGTCTGAGACTCTGCCTCTGTCTCTGTCTCTGTCACTGTCTCTGCCTCCGTTTCTGTCTCTGTCTCCGCCTCTGTCTCTGTCTCTGTCTCTGTCTCTGTCTCTGTATCTGTCTCTGTCTCTGTCGCTGTCTCTTCCTCTGTCTCTGTCCCCGTATCTGTCCCCGTATCTGTCTCTGTCTCTGTCTCTGTCTCTTTCTCTCTCTGAGACCCTGCCTCTGTCTCCGTCTCTGTCCCTGGCTCTGTCTCTGCCTCTGTCTCTGTCTCTGTCTCTGTCTCTGTCTCCGTCTCTGTCTCTGTCTCTGTCTCCGTCTCTGTCTCCGTCTCTGTCTCGGTCTCTGTTTCTGTCTCAGTCTCTGTCTCCGTCTCTGTCTCCGTATCTGTCTCTGTCTCTGTCTCTGTCTCTGTCTCTGTCTCTGTCTCTGTCTCTGTCTCCGTATCTGTCTCTGTCTCTGTCTCTGTCTCTGTCTCCGTCTCTTTCTCTGTCTGAGACTCTACCTCTGTCTCTGTCTCTGTCTCTGTCTCTGTCTCTGTCTCTGTCTCTGTCTCTGTCTCTGTCTCTGTCTCTGTCTCTGTCTCTGTCTCTGTCTCTGTCTCTGCCTCTGTCCCTGTCTCTGTCTCTGTCTCTGTATGTGTCTCTGCCTGTGTCTCGGTCTTTGTCTCCGCCTCTGCCTCTGTCTCTGTCTCTGTCTCTGTCTCAGTCTCAGTCTCTGCCTCCGTCTCTGTCTCTGCCTCTGTCTCAGTCTCTGCGTCTGTCTCTGTCTCTGTCTCTGCCTCTGTCTCCGTCTCTGTCTCTGTCTCTGTCTCCGTCTCTGTCTCCGTCTCTGTCTCGGTCTCTGTTTCTGTCTCAGTCTCTGTCTCCGTCTCTGTCTCCGTATCTGTCTCTGTCTCTGTCTCTGTCTCTGTCTCTGTCTCTGTCTCTGTCTCTGTCTCCGTATCTGTCTCTGTCTCTGTCTCTGTCTCTGTCTCCGTCTCTTTCTCTGTCTGAGACTCTACCTCTGTCTCTGTCTCTGTCTCTGTCTCTGTCTCTGCCTCTGTCTCCGTCTCTGTCTCTGACTCTGTCTCTGTCTCTATCGCCGTCTCTGTCTCTGTCTCTGACTCTGTCTCTTTCTCTGTCTGAGACTCTGCCTCTGTCTCTGTCTCTGTTACTGTCTCTGCCTCCGTCTCTGTCTCTGTCTCTTTCTCCGTCTCTGTCTCTGTCTCTGTCTCTGTCTCCGTCCCTGCCTCTGTCTCTGTCTCTGTCTTTGTCTCTGTCTCTGTCTCTGTCTCTGTCTCTGTCTCTGTCTCTGTCTCCGTCTCTGTCTCCGTCTCTGTCTCGGTCTCTGTTTCTGTCTCTGTCTCTGTCTCCGTCTCTGTCTCCGTATCTGTCTCTGTCTCTGTCTCTGTCTCTGTCTCTGTCTCTGTCTCTGTCTCTGTCTCCGTATCTGTCTCTGTCTCTGTCTCTGTCTCTGTCTCCGTCTCTTTCTCTGTCTGAGACTCTACCTCTGTCTCTGTCTCTGTCTCTGTCTCTGTCTCTGTCTCTGTCTCTGTCTCTGTCTCTGTCTCTGTCTCTGTCTCTGTCTCTGTCTCTGTCTCTGTCTCTGCCTCTGTCCCTGTCTCTGTCTCTGTCTCTGTCTGTGTCTCTGCCTGTGTCTCGGTCTTTGTCTCCGCCTCTGCCTCTGTCTCTGTCTCTGTCTCTGTCTCAGTCTCAGTCTCTGCCTCCGTCTCTGTCTCTGCCTCTGTCTCAGTCTCTGCGTCTGTCTCTGTCCCTGTCTCTGTCTCTGTCTCTGTCTCTGTCTCTGTCTCTGTCTCTGTCTCTGTCTCTGTCTCTGTCTCCGTATCTGTCTCTGTCTCTGTCTCTTTCTCTGTCTGAGACTCTGCCTCTGTCTCTGTCTCTGTCTCTGTCTCTGTCTCTGTCTCTGTCTCTGTCTCTGTCTCTGTCTCTGTCTCTGTCTCTGTCTCTGTCTCTGTCTCTGTCTCTGACTCTGTCTCTGTCTCTGTCTCTGTCTCTGTCTCTGTCTCTGTCTCTGTCTCTGTCTCTGTCTCTGTCTCTGCGTCTGTCTCTGTCTCTGCCTCTGTCTCTGTCTCTGTCTCTGTCTCTGTCTCTGTCTCTGCGTCTGTCTCTGTCTCTGTCTCTGTCTCTGTCTCTGTCTCTGTCTCTGTCTCTGTCTCTGTCTCTGTCTCTGTCTCTGTCTCTGTCTCTGTCTCTGTCTCTGTCTCTGTCTCTGTCTCTGTCCCTGTCTCTGTCTCTCTCTCTGTCTCTGTCTCTGTCTGTGTCTCTTTCTCTGTCTGAGACACTGCCTCTGTCTCCGCCTCCGTCTCTGTCCCTGGCTCTGTCTCTGCCTCTGTCTCCGTCTCTGTCTCTGTCTCTGTCTCTGTCCCCGTATCTGTCTCTGTCTCCGTCTCTGTCTCTGTCTCTGTCTCCGTATCTGTCTCTGTCTATGTCTCTGTCTCTGTCTCCGTCTCTTTCTCTGTCTGAGACTCTGCCTCTGTCTCTGTCTCTGTCACTGTCTCTGCCTCCGTTTCTGTCTCTGTCTCCGCCTCTGTCTCTGTCTCTGTCTCTGTCTCTGTCTCTGTCTCTGTATCTGTCTCTGTCTCTGTCGCTGTCTCTTCCTCTGTCTCTGTCTCCGTCTCTGTCCCTGGCTCTGTCTCTGCCTCTGTCTCTGTCTCTGTCTCTGTCTCTGTCTCCGTCTCTGTCTCTGTCTCCGTCTCTGTCTCTGTCTCTGTCTCCGTCTCTGTCTCCGTCTCTGTCTCGGTCTCTGTTTCTGTCTCAGTCTCTGTCTCCGTCTCTGTCTCCGTATCTGTCTCTGTCTCTGTCTCTGTCTCTGTCTCTGTCTCTGTCTCTGTCTCTGTCTCCGTATCTGTCTCTGTCTCTGTCTCTGTCTCTGTCTCCGTCTCTTTCTCTGTCTGAGACTCTACCTCTGTCTCTGTCTCTGTCTCTGTCTCTGTCTCTGTCTCTGTCTCTGTCTCTGTCTCTGTCTCTGTCTCTGTCTCTGTCTCTGTCTCTGTCTCTGCCTCTGTCCCTGTCTCTGTCTCTGTCTCTGTCTGTGTCTCTGCCTGTGTCTCGGTCTTTGTCTCCGCCTCTGCCTCTGTCTCTGTCTCTGTCTCTGTCTCAGTCTCAGTCTCTGCCTCCGTCTCTGTCTCTGCCTCTGTCTCAGTCTCTGCGTCTGTCTCTGTCCCTGTCTCTGTCTCTGTCTCTGTCTCTGTCTCTGTCTCTGTCTCCGTCTCTGTCTCTGTCTCTGTCTCTGTCTCTGACTCTGTCTCTGTCTCTGACTCTGTCTCTGTCTCTGTCTCTGTCTCTGTCTCTGTCTCTGTCTCTGTCTCTGTCTCCGACTCTGCGTCTGTCTCTGTCTCTGCCTCTGTCTCTGTCTCTGTCTCTGTCTCTGTCTCTGTCTCTGCGTCTGTCTCTGTCTCCGTCTCTGTCTCTGTCTCTGTCTCTGTCTCTGTCTCTGTCTCTGTCTCTGTCTCTGTCTCTGTCTCTGTCTCTGTCTCTGTCTCTGTCTCTGTCTCTGTCTCTGTCTCTGTCTCTGTCTCTGTCCCTGTCCCTGTCTCTGTCTCTCTCTCTGTCTCTGTCTCTGTCTGTGTCTCTTTCTCTGTCTGAGACACTGCCTCTGTCTCCGCCTCCGTCTCTGTCCCTGGCTCTGTCTCTGCCTCTGTCTCCGTCTCTGTCTCTGTCTCTGTCTCTGTCCCCGTATCTGTCTCTGTCTCCGTCTCTGTCTCTGTCTCTGTCTCCGTATCTGTCTCTGTCTATGTCTCTGTCTCTGTCTCCGTCTCTTTCTCTGTCTGAGACTCTGCCTCTGGCTCTGTCTCTGTCACTGTCTCTGCCTCCGTTTCTGTCTCTGTCTCCGCCTCTGTCTCTGTCTCTGTCTCTGTCTCTGTCTCTGTATCTGTCTCTGTCTCTGTCTCTGTCCCTGCCTCTGTCTCTGTCTCTGTCTTTGTCTCTGTCTCCGCCTCTGTCTCTGTCTCTGTCTCTGTCTCTGTCTCTGTATCTGTCTCTGTCTCTGTCTCTGTCCCTGCCTCTGTCTCTGTCTCTGTCTTTGTCTCTGTCTCTGTCTCTGTCTCTGTCTCTGTCTCTGTCTCTGACTCTGTCTCTGTCTCTGTCTCTGTCTCTGTCTCTGTTTCTGTCTCTGTCTCTGTCTCTGTCTCTGTCTCTGTCTCTGTCTCTGTCTCTGTCTCTGTCTCCGCCTCTGTCTCTGTCTCTGTCTCTGTCTCTGTCTCTGTATCTGTCTCTGTCTCTGTCTCTGTCCCTGCCTCTGTCTCTGTCTCTGTCTTTGTCTCTGTCTCCGCCTCTGTCTCTGTCTCTGTCTCTGTCTCTGTCTCTGTATCTGTCTCTGTCTCTGTCTCTGTCCCTGCCTCTGTCTCTGTCTCTGTCTTTGTCTCTGTCTCTGTCTCTGTCTCTGTCTCTGTCTCTGTCTCTGACTCTGTCTCTGTCTCTGTCTCTGTCTCTGTCTCTGTTTCTGTCTCTGTCTCTGTCTCTGTCTCTGTCTCTGTCTCTGTCTCTGTCTCTGTCTCTGTCTCTGTCTCTGTCTCTGTCTCTGTCTCTGTCTCTGTCTCTGTCTCTGTCTCTGTCTCTGTCTCTGTCTCTGCCTCTGTCTCAGTCCCTGCGTCTGTCTCCGTCTTTGTCTCCGTCTCTGTCTCTGTCTCTGTCTCTGTCTCTGCCTCCGTCGCTCTCTCTCCCTCTGTCTCTGTCTCTGTCTCTACCTCTGTCTCTGTCTCTCTCTCTCTGTCTGCGTCTCTGTCTCTGTCTCTGTCTCGGTCTTTGTCTCCGTCTCTGTCTCTGTCTCTGTCTCTGTCTCTCCCTCTGTCTCAGTCTCTGCGTCTGTCTCGGTCTCTGTCTCTGCCTCTGCGTCTGTCTCTGTCTCTGTCTCTGTCTCTGTCTCTGTCTCTGTCTCTGCCTCTCTCTCTGTCTCTGTCTCTGTCTCTGTCTCTGTCTCTGTCACTGCCCCTGTCTCTGTCTCTGTCTCTCTCTGTCGCTGTCTCTTCCTCTGTCTGAGACCCTGCCTCTGTCTCTGTCTCTGTCTCCGTCCCTGCCTCTGTCTCTGTCTCTGTCTTTGTCTCTGTCTCTGTCTCTGTCTCTGTCTCTGTCTCAGTCTCTGTCTCTGTCTCTGTCTCCGTCTCTGTCTCCGTCTCTGTCTTGGTCTCTGTTTCTGTCTCTGTCTCTGTCTCCGTCTCTGTCTCTGTCTCTGTCTCTGTCTCTGTCTCCGTATCTGTCTCTGTCTCTGTCTCTGTCTCTGTCTCCGTCTCTTTCTCTGTCTGAGACTCTGCCTCTGTCTCTGTCTCTGTCACTGTCTCTGCCCCGTCTCTGTCTCTGTCTCCGCCTCTGTCTCTGTCTCTGTCTCTGTCTCTGTCTCTGTATCTGTCTCTGTCTCTGTCTCTGTCCCTGCCTCTGTCTCAGTCTCTGTCTTTGTCTCTGTCTCTGTCTCTGTCTCTGTCTCTGTCTCTGTCTCTGACTCTGTCTCTGTCTCTGTCTCTGTCTCTGTCTCTGTCTCTGTCTCTGTCTCTGTCTCTGTCTCTGTCTCTGCGTCTGTCTCTGTCTCTGTCTCTGTCTCTGTCTCTGTCTCTGTCTCTGTCTCTGTCTCTGTCTCTGTCTCTGTCTCTGTCTCTGTCTCTGTCTCTGTCTCTGTCTCTGTCTCTGTCTCTGTCTCTGTCGCTGTCTCTGCCCTTGTCTCTGTCGCTGTCTCTGCCTCTGTCTCAGTCCCTGCGTCTGTCTCCGTCTTTGTCTCCGTCTCTGTCTCTATCTCTGTCTCTGTCTCTGTCTCTGTCTCTATCTCTGTCTCTGCGTCTGTCTCTGTCTCTGTCTCTGTCTCTGTCTCTGTCTCTGTCTCTGTCTCTGTCTCTGTCTCTGTCTCTGTCTCTGTCTCTGTCCCTGCCTCTGTCTCTGTCTCTATCTTTGTCTCTGTCTCTGTCTCTGTCTCTGTCTCTGTCTCTGACTCTGTCTCTGTCTCTGTCTCCGTCTCTGTCTCTGTCTCTGTCTCTGTCTCTGTCTCTGTCTCTGCGTCTGTCTCTGTCTCTGTCTCTGTCTCTGTCTCTGTCTCTGCGTCTGTCTCTGTCTCTGTCTCTGTCTCTGTCTCTGTCTCTGTCTCTGTCTCTGTCTCTGTCTCTGTCTCTGTCTCTGTCTCTGTCTCTGTCTCTGTCTCTGTCTCTGTCTCTGTCTCTGTCTCTGTCTCTGTCGCTGTCTCTGCCCTTGTCTCTGTCGCTGTCTCTGCCTCTGTCTCAGTCCCTGCGTCTGTCTCCGTCTTTGTCTCCGTCCCTGTCTCTGTCTCTGTCTCTGTCTCTGTCTCTGTCTCTGTCTCTGTCTCTGTCTCTGTCTCTGTCTCTGTCTCTGTCTCTGTCTCTGTCTCTGTCTCTGTCTCTGTCTCTGTCTCTGTCTCTGTCTCTGACTCTGTCTCTGTCTCTGTCTCTGTCTCTGTCTCTGTCTCTGTCTCTGTCTCTGCGTCTGTCTCTGTCTCTGTCTCTGTCTCTGTCTCTGTCTCTGTCTCTGTCTCTGTCTCTGTCTCTGTCTCTGTCTCTGTCTCTGTATCTGTCTCTGTCTCTGTCTCTGTCTCTGTCTCTGTCTCTGTCTCTGTCTCTGTCTCTGTCTCTGTCGCTGTCTCTGCCCTTGTCTCTGTCGCTGTCTCTGCCTCTGTCTCAGTCCCTGCGTCTGTCTCCGTCTTTGTCTCCGTCCCTGTCTCTGTCTCTGTCTCTGTCTCTGTCTCTGTCTCTGTCTCTGTCTCTGCGTCTGTCTCGGTCTCTGTTTCTGTCTCTGTCTCTGTCTCCGTCTCTGTCTCTGTCTCTGTCTCTGTCTCTGTCTCCGTATCTGTCTCTGTCTCTGTCTCTGTCTCTGTCTCCGTCTCTTTCTCTGTCTGAGACTCTGCCTCTGTCTCTGTCTCTGTCACTGTCTCTGCCCCGTCTCTGTCTCTGTCTCCGCCTCTGTCTCTGTCTCTGTCTCTGTCTCTGTCTCTGTATCTGTCTCTGTCTCTGTCTCTGTCCCTGCCTCTGTCTCTGTCTCTATCTTTGTCTCTGTCTCTGTCTCTGTCTCTGTCTCTGTCTCTGTCTCTGTCTCTGTCTCTGTCTCTGTCTCTGTCTCTGTCTCTGTCTCTGTCTCTGTCTCTGTCTCTGTCTCTGCGTCCGTCTCTGTCTCTGTCTCTGTCTCTGTCTCTGTCTCTGTCTCTGTCTCTGTCTCTGTCTCTGTCTCTGTCTCTGTCTCTGTCTCTGTCTCTGTCTCTGTCTCTGTCTCTGTCTCTGTCTCTGTCTCTGTCTCTGTCTCTGTCTCTGTCTCTGTCTCTGTCTCTGTCTCTGTCTCTGTCTCTGTCTCTGTCTCTGTCTCTGTCTCTGTCTCTGTCTCTGTCTCTGTCTCTGTCTCTGTCTCTGTCTCTGTCTCTGTCTCTGTCTCTGTCTCTGTCTCTGTCTCTGTCTCCGTCTCTGCGTCTGTCTCTGTCTCTGCCTCTGTCTCTGTCTCTGTCTCTGTCTCTGTCTCTGTCTCTGCGTCTGTCTCTGTCTCTGTCTCTGTCTCTGTCTCTGTCTCTGTCTCTGTCTCTGTCTCTGTCTCTGTCTCTGTCTCTGTCTCTGTCTCTGTCTCTGTCTCTGTCTCTGTCTCTGTCTCTGTCTCTGTCTCTGTCTCTGTCTCTGTCTCTGTCCCTGTCTCTGTCTCTCTCTCTGTCTCTGTCTCTGTCTGTGTCTCTTTCTCTGTCTGAGACACTGCCTCTGTCTCCGCCTCCGTCTCTGTCCCTGGCTCTGTCTCTGCCTCTGTCTCCGTCTCTGTCTCTGTCTCTGTCTCTGTCCCCGTATCTGTCTCTGTCTCCGTCTCTGTCTCTGTCTCTGTCTCCGTATCTGTCTCTGTCTATGTCTCTGTCTCTGTCTCCGTCTCTTTCTCTGTCAGAGACTCTGCCTCTGTCTCTGTCTCTGTCACTGTCTCTGCCTCCGTTTCTGTCTCTGTCTCCGCCTCTGTCTCTGTCTCTGTCTCTGTCTCTGTCTCTGTATCTGTCTCTGTCTCTGTCTCTGTCCCTGCCTCTGTCTCTGTCTCTGTCTTTGTCTCTGTCTCCGCCTCTGTCTCTGTCTCTGTCTCTGTCTCTGTCTCTGTATCTGTCTCTGTCTCTGTCTCTGTCCCTGCCTCTGTCTCTGTCTCTGTCTTTGTCTCTGTCTCTGTCTCTGTCTCTGTCTCTGTCTCTGTCTCTGACTCTGTCTCTGTCTCTGTCTCTGTCTCTGTCTCTGTTTCTGTCTCTGTCTCTGTCTCTGTCTCTGTCTCTGTCTCTGTCTCTGTCTCTGTCTCTGTCTCTGTCTCTGTCTCTGTCTCTGTCTCTGTCTCTGCCTCTGTCTCAGTCCCTGCGTCTGTCTCCGTCTTTGTCTCCGTCTCTGTCTCTGTCTCTGTCTCTGTCTCTGCCTCCGTCGCTCTCTCTCCCTCTGTCTCTGTCTCTATCTCTGCCTCTGTCTCTGTCTCTGTCTCTGTCTCTGTCTCTGTCTCTGTCTCTACCTCTGTCTCTGTCTCTCTCTCTCTGTCTGCGTCTCTGTCTCTGTCTCTGTCTCGGTCTTTGTCTCCGTCTCTGTCTCTGTCTCTGTCTCTGTCTCTCCCTCTGTCTCAGTCTCTGCGTCTGTCTCGGTCTCTGTCTCTGCCTCTGCGTCTGTCTCTGTCTCTGTCTCTGTCTCTGTCTCTGTCTCTGCCTCTCTCTCTGTCTCTGTCTCTGTCTCTGTCTCTGTCTCTGTCACTGCCCCTGTCTCTGTCTCTGTCTCTCTCTGTCGCTGTCTCTTCCTCTGTCTGAGACCCTGCCTCTGTCTCTGTCTCTGTCTCCGTCCCTGCCTCTGTCTCTGTCTCTGTCTTTGTCTCTGTCTCTGTCTCTGTCTCTGTCTCTGTCTCAGTCTCTGTCTCTGTCTCTGTCTCCGTCTCTGTCTCCGTCTCTGTCTTGGTCTCTGTTTCTGTCTCTGTCTCTGTCTCCGTCTCTGTCTCTGTCTCTGTCTCTGTCTCTGTCTCCGTATCTGTCTCTGTCTCTGTCTCTGTCTCTGTCTCCGTCTCTTTCTCTGTCTGAGACTCTGCCTCTGTCTCTGTCTCTGTCACTGTCTCTGCCCCGTCTCTGTCTCTGTCTCCGCCTCTGTCTCTGTCTCTGTCTCTGTCTCTGTCTCTGTATCTGTCTCTGTCTCTGTCTCTGTCCCTGCCTCTGTCTCAGTCTCTGTCTTTGTCTCTGTCTCTGTCTCTGTCTCTGTCTCTGTCTCTGTCTCTGACTCTGTCTCTGTCTCTGTCTCTGTCTCTGTCTCTGTCTCTGTCTCTGTCTCTGTCTCTGTCTCTGTCTCTGCGTCTGTCTCTGTCTCTGTCTCTGTCTCTGTCTCTGTCTCTGTCTCTGTCTCTGTCTCTGTCTCTGTCTCTGTCTCTGTCTCTGTCTCTGTCTCTGTCTCAGTCTCTGTCTCTGTCTCTGTCGCTGTCTCTGCCCTTGTCTCTGTCGCTGTCTCTGCCTCTGTCTCAGTCCCTGCGTCTGTCTCCGTCTTTGTCTCCGTCTCTGTCTCTATCTCTGTCTCTGTCTCTGTCTCTGTCTCTATCTCTGTCTCTGCGTCTGTCTCTGTCTCTGTCTCTGTCTCCGTCTCTGTCTCTGTCTCTGTCTCTGTCTCTGTCTCTGTCTCTGTCTCTGTCCCTGCCTCTGTCTCTGTCTCTATCTTTGTCTCTGTCTCTGTCTCTGTCTCTGTCTCTGTCTCTGACTCTGTCTCTGTCTCTGTCTCCGTCTCTGTCTCTGTCTCTGTCTCTGTCTCTGTCTCTGTCTCTGCGTCTGTCTCTGTCTCTGTCTCTGTCTCTGTCTCTGTCTCTGCGTCTGTCTCTGTCTCTGTCTCTGTCTCTGTCTCTGTCTCTGTCTCTGTCTCTGTCTCTGTCTCTGTCTCTGTCTCTGTCTCTGTCTCTGTCTCTGTCTCTGTCTCTGTCTCTGTCTCTGTCTCTGTCGCTGTCTCTGCCCTTGTCTCTGTCGCTGTCTCTGCCTCTGTCTCAGTCCCTGCGTCTGTCTCCGTCTTTGTCTCCGTCCCTGTCTCTGTCTCTGTCTCTGTCTCTGTCTCTGTCTCTGTCTCTGTCTCTGTCTCTGTCTCTGTCTCTGTCTCTGTCTCTGTCTCTGTCTCTGTCTCTGTCTCTGTCTCTGTCTCTGTCTCTGTCTCTGTCTCTGACTCTGTCTCTGTCTCTGTCTCTGTCTCTGTCTCTGTCTCTGTCTCTGTCTCTGTCTCTGTCTCTGCGTCTGTCTCTGTCTCTGTCTCTGTCTCTGTCTCTGTCTCTGTCTCTGTCTCTGTCTCTGTCTCTGTCTCTGTCTCTGTCTCTGTCTCTGTCTCTGTCTCTGTCTCTGTCTCTGTCTCTGTCTCTGTCTCTGTCTCTGTCTCTGTCTCTGTCTCTGTCTCTGTCTCCGCCTCTGTCTCTGTCTCTGTCTCTGTCTCTGTCTCTGTATCTGTCTCTGTCTCTGTCTCTGTCCCTGCCTCTGTCTCTGTCTCTATCTTTGTCTCTGTCTCTGTCTCTGTCTCTGTCTCTGTCTCTGTCTCTGTCTCTGTCTCTGTCTCTGTCTCTGTCTCTGTCTCTGTCTCTGTCTCTGTCTCTGTCTCTGTCTCTGTCTCTGCGTCCGTCTCTGTCTCTGTCTCTGTCTCTGTCTCTGTCTCTGTCTCTGTCTCTGTCTCTGTCTCTGTCTCTGTCTCTGTCTCTGTCTCTGTCTCTGTCTCTGTCTCTGTCTCTGTCTCTGTCTCTGTCTCTGTCTCTGTCTCTGTCTCTGTCTCTGTCTCTGTCTCTGTCTCTGTCTCTGTCTCTGTCTCTGTCTCTGTCTCTGTCTCTGTCTCTGTCTCTGTCTCTGTCTCTGTCTCTGTCTCTGTCTCTGTCTCTGTCTCTGTCTCTGTCTCTGTCTCTGTCTCTGTCTCTGTCGCTGTCTCTGCCCTTGTCTCTGTCGCTGTCTCTGCCTCTGTCTCAGTCCCTGCGTCTGTCTCCGTCTTTGTCTCCGTCTCTGTCTCTATCTCTGTCTCTGTCTCTGTCTCTGTCTCTGTCTCTGCGTCTGTCTCTGTCTCTGTCTCTGTCTCTGTCTCTGTCTCTGTCTCTGTCTCTGTCTCTGTCCCTGCCTCTGTCTCTGTCTCTATCTTTGTCTCTGTCTCTGTCTCTGTCTCTGTCTCTGTCTCTGTCTCTGTCTCTGTCTCTGACTCTGTCTCTGTCTCTGTCTCTGTCTCTGTCTCTGTCTCTGTCTCTGTCTCTGTCTCTGTCTCTGTCTCTGTCTCTGTCTCTGTCTCTGTCTCTGTCGCTGTCTCTTCCTCTGTCTCTGTCTCCGTCTCTGTCTCTGTCTCTGTCTCTGTCTCTGTCTCTGCCTCTGTCTCTGTCCCGGTATCTGTCTCTGTCCCTGTTTCTGTCTCTGTCTCTGTCCCTGCCTGTGTGTCTGCCTCTGTCTCCGTCTCTGTCTCTGACTCTGTCTCTGTCTCTATCGCCGTCTCTGTCTCTGTCTCTGACTCTGTCTCTTTCTCTGTCTGAGACTCTGCCTCTGTCTCTGTCTCTGTCACTGTCTCTGCCTCCGTCTCTGTCTCTGTCTCTGTCTCTGTCTCTGTCTCTGTCTCTGTCTCTGTCTCTGTCTCTGTCTCTGTCTCCGTCCCTGCCTCTGTCTCTGTCTCTGTCTTTGTCTCTGTCTCTGTCTCTGTCTCTGTCTCTGTCTCTGTCTCTGTCTCTGTCTCCGTCTCTGTCTCCGTCTCTGTCTCGGTCTCTGTTTCTGTCTCTGTCTCTGTCTCCGTCTCTGTCTCCGTATCTGTCTCTGTCTCTGTCTCTGTCTCTGTCTCTGTCTCTGTCTCTGTCTCTGTCTCTGTCTCTGTCTCTGTCTCTGTCTCTGTCTCTGTCTCTGTCTCCGTATCTGTCTCTGTCTCTGTCTCTGTCTCTGTCTCCGTCTCTTTCTCTGTCTGAGACTCTGTCTCTGTCTCTGTCTCTGTCTCTGTCTCTGTCTCTGTCTCTGTCTCTGTCTCTGTCTCTGTCTCTGTCTCTGTCTCTGTCTCTGTCTCTGTCTCTGTCCCTGTCTCTGTCTCTCTCTCTGTCTCTGTCTCTGTCTGTGTCTCTTTCTCTGTCTGAGACACTGCCTCTGTCTCCGTCTCCGTCTCTGTCCCTGGCTCTGTCTCTGCCTCTGTCTCCGTCTCTGTCTCTGTCTCTGTCTCTGTCTCTGACTCTGTCTCTTTCTCTGTCTGAGACTCTGCCTCTGTCTCTGCCTCTGTCTCAGTCCCTGCGTCTGTCTCCGTCTTTGTCTCCGTCTCTGTCTCTATCTCTGTCTCTGTCTCTGTCTCTGTCTCTATCTCTGTCTCTGCGTCTGTCTCTGTCTCTGTCTCTGTCTCTGTCTCTGTCTCTGTCTCTGTCTCTGTCTCTGTCTCTGTCTCTGTCTCTGTCTCTGTCTCTGTCTCTGTATCTGTCTCTGTCCCTGCCTCTGTCTCTGTCTCTATCTTTGTCTCTGTCTCTGTCTCTGTCTCTGTCTCTGTCTCTGACTCTGTCTCTGTCTCTGTCTCCGTCTCTGTCTCTGTCTCTGTCTCTGTCTCTGTCTCTGTCTCTGTCTCCGTATCTGTCTCTGTCTCTGTCTCTGTCTCTGTCTCCGTCTCTTTCTCTGTCTGAGACTCTGCCTCTGTCTCTGTCTCTGTCACTGTCTCTGCCCCGTCTCTGTCTCTGTCTCCGCCTCTGTCTCTGTCTCTGTCTCTGTCTCTGTCTCTGTATCTGTCTCTGTCTCTGTCTCTGTCCCTGCCTCTGTCTCAGTCTCTGTCTTTGTCTCTGTCTCTGTCTCTGTCTCTGTCTCTGTCTCTGTCTCTGACTCTGTCTCTGTCTCGGTCTCTGTCTCTGTCTCTGTCTCTGTCTCTGTCTCTGTCTCTGTCTCTGTCTCTGCGTCTGTCTCTGTCTCTGTCTCTGTCTCTGTCTCTGTCTCTGTCTCTGTCTCTGTCTCTGTCTCTGTCTCTGTCTCTGTCTCTGTCTCTGTCTCTGTCTCTGTCTCTGTCTCTGTCTCTGTCTCAGTCTCTGTCTCTGTCTCTGTCGCTGTCTCTGCCCTTGTCTCTGTCGCTGTCTCTGCCTCTGTCTCAGTCCCTGCGTCTGTCTCCGTCTTTGTCTCCGTCTCTGTCTCTATCTCTGTCTCTGTCTCTGTCTCTGTCTCTATCTCTGTCTCTGCGTCTGTCTCTGTCTCTGTCTCTGTCTCCGTCTCTGTCTCTGTCTCTGTCTCTGTCTCTGTCTCTGTCTCTGTCCCTGCCTCTGTCTCTGTCTCTATCTTTGTCTCTGTCTCTGTCTCTGTCTCTGTCTCTGTCTCTGACTCTGTCTCTGTCTCTGTCTCCGTCTCTGTCTCTGTCTCTGTCTCTGTCTCTGTCTCTGTCTCTGCGTCTGTCTCTGTCTCTGTCTCTGTCTCTGTCTCTGTCTCTGCGTCTGTCTCTGTCTCTGTCTCTGTCTCTGTCTCTGTCTCTGTCTCTGTCTCTGTCTCTGTCTCTGTCTCTGTCTCTGTCTCTGTCTCTGTCTCTGTCTCTGTCTCTGTCGCTGTCTCTGCCCTTGTCTCTGTCGCTGTCTCTGCCTCTGTCTCAGTCCCTGCGTCTGTCTCCGTCTTTGTCTCCGTCCCTGTCTCTGTCTCTGTCTCTGTCTCTGTCTCTGTCTCTGTCTCTGTCTCTGTCTCTGTCTCTGTCTCTGTCTCTGTCTCTGTCTCTGTCTCTGTCTCTGTCTCTGTCTCTGTCTCTGTCTCTGTCTCTGTCTCTGACTCTGTCTCTGTCTCTGTCTCTGTCTCTGTCTCTGTCTCTGTCTCTGTCTCTGTCTCTGTCTCTGCGTCTGTCTCTGTCTCTGTCTCTGTCTCTGTCTCTGTCTCTGTCTCTGTCTCTGTCTCTGTCTCTGTCTCTGTCTCTGTCTCTGTCTCTGTCTCTGTCTCTGTCTCTGTCTCTGTCTCTGTCTCTGTCTCTGTCTCTGTCTCTGTCTCTGTCTCTGTCTCCGCCTCTGTCTCTGTCTCTGTCTCTGTCTCTGTCTCTGTATCTGTCTCTGTCTCTGTCTCTGTCCCTGCCTCTGTCTCTGTCTCTATCTTTGTCTCTGTCTCTGTCTCTGTCTCTGTCTCTGTCTCTGTCTCTGTCTCTGTCTCTGTCTCTGTCTCTGTCTCTGTCTCTGTCTCTGTCTCTGTCTCTGTCTCTGTCTCTGTCTCTGTCTCTGCGTCCGTCTCTGTCTCTGTCTCTGTCTCTGTCTCTGTCTCTGTCTCTGTCTCTGTCTCTGTCTCTGTCTCTGTCTCTGTCTCTGTCTCTGTCTCTGTCTCTGTCTCTGTCTCTGTCTCTGTCTCTGTCTCTGTCTCTGTCTCTGTCTCTGTCTCTGTCTCTGTCTCTGTCTCTGTCTCTGTCTCTGTCTCTGTCTCTGTCTCTGTCTCTGTCTCTGTCTCTGTCTCTGTCTCTGTCTCTGTCTCTGTCTCTGTCTCTGTCTCTGTCTCTGTCTCTGTCTCTGTCTCTGTCGCTGTCTCTGCCCTTGTCTCTGTCGCTGTCTCTGCCTCTGTCTCAGTCCCTGCGTCTGTCTCCGTCTTTGTCTCCGTCTCTGTCTCTATCTCTGTCTCTGTCTCTGTCTCTGTCTCTGTCTCTGCGTCTGTCTCTGTCTCTGTCTCTGTCTCTGTCTCTGTCTCTGTCTCTGTCTCTGTCTCTGTCCCTGCCTCTGTCTCTGTCTCTATCTTTGTCTCTGTCTCTGTCTCTGTCTCTGTCTCTGTCTCTGTCTCTGTCTCTGTCTCTGACTCTGTCTCTGTCTCTGTCTCTGTCTCTGTCTCTGTCTCTGTCTCTGTCTCTGTCTCTGTCTCTGTCTCTGTCTCTGTCTCTGTCTCTGTCTCTGTCTCTGTCTCTGTCGCTGTCTCTTCCTCTGTCTCTGTCTCCGTCTCTGTCTCTGTCTCTGTCTCTGTCTCTGTCTCTGCCTCTGTCTCTGTCCCGGTATCTGTCTCTGTCCCTGTTTCTGTCTCTGTCTCTGTCCCTGCCTGTGTGTCTGCCTCTGTCTCCGTCTCTGTCTCTGACTCTGTCTCTGTCTCTATCGCCGTCTCTGTCTCTGTCTCTGACTCTGTCTCTTTCTCTGTCTGAGACTCTGCCTCTGTCTCTGTCTCTGTCACTGTCTCTGCCTCCGTCTCTGTCTCTGTCTCTGTCTCTGTCTCTGTCTCTGTCTCTGTCTCTGTCTCTGTCTCTGTCTCTGTCTCCGTCCCTGCCTCTGTCTCTGTCTCTGTCTTTGTCTCTGTCTCTGTCTCTGTCTCTGTCTCTGTCTCTGTCTCTGTCTCCGTCTCTGTCTCCGTCTCTGTCTCGGTCTCTGTTTCTGTCTCTGTCTCTGTCTCCGTCTCTGTCTCCGTATCTGTCTCTGTCTCTGTCTCTGTCTCTGTCTCTGTCTCTGTCTCTGTCTCTGTCTCTGTCTCTGTCTCTGTCTCTGTCTCTGTCTCTGTCTCTGTCTCCGTATCTGTCTCTGTCTCTGTCTCTGTCTCTGTCTCCGTCTCTTTCTCTGTCTGAGACTCTACCTCTGTCTCTGTCTCTGTCACTGTCTCTGTCTCTCTCTCTGTCTGTGTCTCTGTCTCTGTCTCGGTCTTTGTCTCCGTCTCTGCCTCTGTCTCTGTCTCTGCCTCTGTCTCTGTCTCTGTCTCCGTCTCTTTCTCTGTCTGAGACTCTACCTCTGTCTCTGTCTCTGTCTCTGTCTCTGTCTCTGCCTCTGTCTCCGTCTCTGTCTCTGTCTCTGTCTCTGTCTCTGACTCTGTCTCTTTCTCTGTCTGAGACTCTGCCTCTGTCTCTGCCTCTGTCTCAGTCCCTGCGTCTGTCTCCGTCTTTGTCTCCGTCTCTGTCTCTATCTCTGTCTCTGTCTCTGTCTCTGTCTCTATCTCTGTCTCTGCGTCTGTCTCTGTCTCTGTCTCTGTCTCTGTCTCTGTCTCTGTCTCTGTCTCTGTCTCTGTCTCTGTCTCTGTATCTGTCTCTGTCCCTGCCTCTGTCTCTGTCTCTATCTTTGTCTCTGTCTCTGTCTCTGTCTCTGTCTCTGTCTCTGACTCTGTCTCTGTCTCTGTCTCCGTCTCTGTCTCTGTCTCTGTCTCTGTCTCTGTCTCTGTCTCTGCGTCTGTCTCTGTCTCTGTCTCTGTCTCTGTCTCTGTCTCTGTCTCTGCGTCTGTCTCTGTCTCTGTCTCTGTCTCTGTCTCTGTCTCTGTCTCTGTCTCTGTCTCTGTCTCCGTCTCTGTCTCTATCTCTGTCTCTGTCTCTGTCTCTGTCTCTGTCTCTGTCTCTGTCTCTGTCTCTGTCTCTGTCTCTGTCTCTGTCTCTGTCTCTGTCTCTGTCTCTGTCTCTGTCTCTGTCTCTGTCTCTGTCTCTGTCTCTGTCGCTGTCTCTGCCCTTGTCTCTGTCGCTGTCTCTGCCTCTGTCTCAGTCCCTGCGTCTGTCTCCGTCTTTGTCTCCGTCTCTGTCTCTATCTCTGTCTCTGTCTCTGTCTCTGTCTCTGTCTCTGTCTCTGTCTCTGTCTCTGTCTCTGTCTCTGTCTCTGTCTCTGTCTCTGTCTCTGTCTCTGTCCCTGCCTCTGTCTCTGTCTCTATCTTTGTCTCTGTCTCTGTCTCTGTCTCTGTCTCTGTCTCTGTCTCTGTCTCTGTCTCTGACTCTGTCTCTGTCTCTGTCTCTGTCTCTGTCTCTGTCTCTGTCTCTGTCTCTGTCTCTGTCTCTGTCTCTGTCTCTGTCTCTGTCTCTGTCTCTGTCTCTGTCGCTGTCTCTTCCTCTGTCTCTGTCTCCGTCTCTGTCTCTGTCTCTGTCTCTGTCTCTGTCTCTGCCTCTGTCTCTGTCCCGGTATCTGTCTCTGTCCCTGTTTCTGTCTCTGTCTCTGTCCCTGCCTGTGTGTCTGCCTCTGTCTCCGTCTCTGTCTCTGACTCTGTCTCTGTCTCTATCGCCGTCTCTGTCTCTGTCTCTGACTCTGTCTCTTTCTCTGTCTGAGACTCTGCCTCTGTCTCTGTCTCTGTCACTGTCTCTGCCTCCGTCTCTGTCTCTGTCTCTGTCTCTGTCTCTGTCTCTGTCTCTGTCTCTGTCTCTGTCTCTGTCTCTGTCTCCGTCCCTGCCTCTGTCTCTGTCTCTGTCTTTGTCTCTGTCTCTGTCTCTGTCTCTGTCTCTGTCTCTGTCTCTGTCTCCGTCTCTGTCTCCGTCTCTGTCTCGGTCTCTGTTTCTGTCTCTGTCTCTGTCTCCGTCTCTGTCTCCGTATCTGTCTCTGTCTCTGTCTCTGTCTCTGTCTCTGTCTCTGTCTCTGTCTCTGTCTCTGTCTCTGTCTCTGTCTCTGTCTCTGTCTCTGTCTCTGTCTCCGTATCTGTCTCTGTCTCTGTCTCTGTCTCTGTCTCCGTCTCTTTCTCTGTCTGAGACTCTACCTCTGTCTCTGTCTCTGTCACTGTCTCTGTCTCTCTCTCTGTCTGTGTCTCTGTCTCTGTCTCGGTCTTTGTCTCCGTCTCTGCCTCTGTCTCTGTCTCTGCCTCTGTCTCTGTCTCTGTCTCCGTCTCTTTCTCTGTCTGAGACTCTACCTCTGTCTCTGTCTCTGTCTCTGTCTCTGTCTCTGTCTCTGTCTCCGTCTCTGTCTCTGTCTCTGTCTCTGTCTCTGTCTCTGTCTCTGTCTCTGTCTCTGTCTCTGTCTCTGTCTCTGTCTCTGTCTCTGTCTCTGTCTCTGTCTCTGTCTCTGTCTCTGTCTCTGTCTCTGTCTCTGTCTCTGTCCCTGTCTCTGTCTCTCTCTCTGTCTCTGTCTCTGTCTGTGTCTCTTTCTCTGTCTGAGACACTGCCTCTGTCTCCGTCTCCGTCTCTGTCCCTGGCTCTGTCTCTGCCTCTGTCTCCGTCTCTGTCTCTGTCTCTGTCTCTGTCTCTGACTCTGTCTCTTTCTCTGTCTGAGACTCTGCCTCTGTCTCTGCCTCTGTCTCAGTCCCTGCGTCTGTCTCCGTCTTTGTCTCCGTCTCTGTCTCTATCTCTGTCTCTGTCTCTGTCTCTGTCTCTATCTCTGTCTCTGCGTCTGTCTCTGTCACTGTCTCTGTCTCTCTCTCTGTCTGTGTCTCTGTCTCTGTCTCGGTCTTTGTCTCCGTCTCTGCCTCTGTCTCTGTCTCTGCCTCTGTCTCTGTCTCTGTCTCCGTCTCTTTCTCTGTCTGAGACTCTACCTCTGTCTCTGTCTCTGTCTCTGTCTCTGTCTCTGTCTCTGTCTCCGTCTCTGTCTCTGTCTCTGTCTCTGTCTCTGTCTCTGTCTCTGTCTCTGTCTCTGTCTCTGTCTCTGTCTCTGTCTCTGTCTCTGTCTCTGTCTCTGTCTCTGTCTCTGTCTCTGTCTCTGTCTCTGTCTCTGTCTCTGTCCCTGTCTCTGTCTCTCTCTCTGTCTCTGTCTCTGTCTGTGTCTCTTTCTCTGTCTGAGACACTGCCTCTGTCTCCGTCTCCGTCTCTGTCCCTGGCTCTGTCTCTGCCTCTGTCTCCGTCTCTGTCTCTGTCTCTGTCTCTGTCTCTGACTCTGTCTCTTTCTCTGTCTGAGACTCTGCCTCTGTCTCTGCCTCTGTCTCAGTCCCTGCGTCTGTCTCCGTCTTTGTCTCCGTCTCTGTCTCTATCTCTGTCTCTGTCTCTGTCTCTGTCTCTATCTCTGTCTCTGCGTCTGTCTCTGTCTCTGTCTCTGTCTCTGTCTCTGTCTCTGTCTCTGTCTCTGTCTCTGTCTCTGTCTCTGTTTCTGTATCTGTCTCTGTCCCTGCCTCTGTCTCTGTCTCTATCTTTGTCTCTGTCTCTGTCTCTGTCTCTGTCTCTGTCTCTGACTCTGTCTCTGTCTCTGTCTCCGTCTCTGTCTCTGTCTCTGTCTCTGTCTCTGTCTCTGTCTCTGCGTCTGTCTCTGTCTCTGTCTCTGTCTCTGTCTCTGTCTCTGTCTCTGCGTCTGTCTCTGTCTCTGTCTCTGTCTCTGTCTCTGTCTCTGTCTCTGTCTCTGTCTCTGTCTCCGTCTCTGTCTCTATCTCTGTCTCTGTCTCTGTCTCTGTCTCTGTCTCTGTCTCTGCGTCTGTCTCTGTCTCTGTCTCTGTCTCTGTCTCTGTCTCTGTCTCTGTCTCTGTCTCTGTCTCTGTCTCTGACTCTGTCTCTGTCTCTGTCTCTGTCTCTGTCTCTGTCTCTGTCTCTGTCTCTGTCTCTGACTCTGTCTCTGTCTCTGTCTCTGTCTCTGTCTCTGTCTCTGTCTCTGTCTCTGTCTCTGTCTCTGCGTCTGTCTCTGTCTCTGTCTCTGTCTCTGTCTCTGTCTCTGTCTCTGTCTCTGTCTCTGTCTCTGTCTCTATCTCTGTCTCTGCGTCTGTCTCTGTCTCTGTCTCTGTCTCTGTCTCTGTCTCTGTCTCTGTCTCTGTCTCTGTCTCTGTCTCTGTCTCTGTCTCTGTCTCTGTATCTGTCTCTGTCCCTGCCTCTGTCTCTGTCTCTATCTTTGTCTCTGTCTCTGTCTCTGTCTCTGTCTCTGTCTCTGTCTCTGACTCTGTCTCTGTCTCTGTCTCCGTCTCTGTCTCTGTCTCTGTCTCTGTCTCTGTCTCTGTCTCTGCGTCTGTCTCTGTCTCTGTCTCTGTCTCTGTCTCTGTCTCTGTCTCTGCGTCTGTCTCTGTCTCTGTCTCTGTCTCTGTCTCTGTCTCTGTCTCTGTCTCTGTCTCTGTCTCTGTCTCTGTCTCTGTCTCTGTCTCTGTCTCTGTCTCTGTCTCTGTCTCTGTCTCTGTCTCTGTCTCTGTCTCTGTCTCTGTCTCTGTCTCTGTCTCTGTCTCTGTCTCTGTCTCTGTCTCTGTCTCTGTCGCTGTCTCTGCCCTTGTCTCTGTCGCTGTCTCTGCCTCTGTCTCAGTCCCTGCGTCTGTCTCCGTCTTTGTCTCCGTCTCTGTCTCTATCTCTGTCTCTGTCTCTGTCTCTGTCTCTGTCTCTGTCTCTGCGTCTGTCTCTGTCTCTATCTTTGTCTCTGTCTCTGTCTCTGTCTCTGTCTCTGTCTCTGTCTCTGACTCTGTCTCTGTCTCTGTCTCTGTCTCTGTCTCTGTCTCTGTCTCTGTCTCTGTCTCTGTCTCTGTCTCTGTCTCTGCGTCTGTCTCTGTCTGTGTCTCTGTCTCTGTCTCTGTCTCTGTCTCTGTCTCTGTCTCTGTCTCTGTCTCTGTCTCTGTCTCTGTCTCTGTCTCTGTCTCTGTCTCTGTCTCTGTCTCTGTCTCTGTCTCTGTCTCTGTCTCTGTCTCTGTCTCTGTCTCTGTCTCTGTCTCTGTCTCTGTCTCTGTCTCTGTCTCTGTCTCTGTCTCTGTCTCTGTCTCTGTCTCTGTCTCTGTCTCTGTCGCTGTCTCTGCCCTTGTCTCTGTCGCTGTCTCTGCCTCTGTCTCAGTCCCTGGGTCTGTCTCCGTCTTTGTCTCCGTCTCTGTCTCTATCTCTATCTCTGTCTCTGTCTCTGTCTCTGCGTCTGTCTCTGTCTCTGTCTCTGTCTCTGTCTCTGTCTCTGCGTCTGTCTCTGTCTCTGTCTCTGTCTCTGTCTCTGTCTCTGTCTCTGTCTCTGTCTCTGTCTCTGTCTCTATCTCTGTCTCTGTCTCTGTCTCTGTCTCTGTCTCTGTCTCTGTCTCTGTCTCTGTCTCTGTCTCTGTCTCTGTCTCTGTCTCTGTCTCTGTCTCTGTCTCTGTCTCTGTCTCTGTCTCTGTCTCTGTCTCTGTCTCTGTCTCTGTCTCTGTCTCTGTCTCTGTCTCTGTCGCTGTCTCTGCCCTTGTCTCTGTCGCTGTATCTGCCTCTGTCTCAGTCCCTGCGTCTGTCTCCGTCTTTGTCTCCGTCTCTGTCTCTATCTCTATCTCTGTCTCTGTCTCTGTCTCTGTCTCTGTCTCTGTCTCTGTCTCTGTCTCTGTCTCTGTCGCTGTCTCTGTCTCTGCCTCTGTCTCTGTCTCTGTCTCCGTCTCTTTCTCTGTCTGAGACTCTACCTCTGTCTCTGTCTCTGTCTCTGTCTCTGTCTCTGTCTCTGTCTCTATCTCTGTCTCTGCGTCTGTCTCTGTCTCTGTCTCTGTCTCTGTCTCTGTCTCTGTCTCTGTCTCTGTATCTGTCTCTGTCCCTGCCTCTGTCTCTGTCTCTATCTTTGTCTCTGTCTCTGTCTCTGTCTCTGTCTCTGTCTCTGTCTCTGTCTCTGTCTCTGTCTCTGTCTCTGTCTCTGTCTCTGTCGCTGTCTCTGCCCTTGTCTCTGTCGCTGTCTCTGCCTCTGTCTCAGTCCCTGCGTCTGTCTCCGACTTTGTCTCCGTCTCTGTCTCTATCTCTGTCTCTGTCTCTGTCTCTGTCTCTGTCTCTGTCTCTGTCTCTGTCTCTGTCTCTGTCTCTGTCTCTGCGTCTGTCTCTGTCTCTGTCTCTGTCTCTGTCTCTGTCTCTGTCTCTGTCTCTGTCTCTGTCTCTGTCTCTGTCTCTATCTCTGTCTCTGTCTCTGTCTCTGTCTCTGTCTCTGTCTCTGTCTCTGTCTCTGTCTCTGTCTCTGTCTCTGTCTCTGTCTCTGTCTCTGTCTCTGTCTCTGTCTCTGTCTCTGTCTCTGTCTCTGTCTCTGTCTCTGTCTCTGTCTCTGTCTTTGTCTCTGTCTCTGTCTCTGTCTCTGTCTCTGTCGCTGTCTCTGCCCTTGTCTCTGTCGCTGTCTCTGCCTCTGTCTCAGTCCCTGCGTCTGTCTCCGTCTTTGTCTCCGTCTCTGTCTCTATCTCTATCTCTGTCTCTGTCTCTGTCTCTGCGTCTGTCTCTGTCTCTGTCTCTGTCTCTGTCTCTGCGTCTGTCTCTGTCTCTGTCTCTGTCTCTGTCTCTGTCTCTGTCTCTGTCTCTGTCTCTGTCTCTGTCTCTGTCTCTGTCTCTATCTCTGTCTCTGTCTCTGTCTCTGTCTCTGTCTCTGTCTCTGTCTCTGTCTCTGTCTCTGTCTCTGTCTCTGTCTCTGACTCTGTCTCTGTCTCTGTCTCTGTCTCTGTCTCTGTGTCTGTCTCTGTCGCTGTCTCTGCCCTTGTCTCTGTCGCTGTCTCTGCCTCTGTCTCAGTCCCTGCGTCTGTCTCCGTCTTTGTCTCCGTCTCTGTCTCTATCTCTGTCTCTGTCTCTGTCTCTGTCTCTGTCTCTGTCTCTGCGTCTGTCTCTGTCTCTGTCTCTGTCTCTGTCTCTGTCTCTGTCTCTGTCTCTGTCTCTGTCTCTGTCTCTGACTCTGTCTCTGTCTCTGTCTCTGTCTCTGTCTCTGTCTCTGTCTCTGTCTCTGACTCTGTCTCTGTCTCTGTCTCTGTCTCTGTCTCTGTCTCTGTCTCTGTCTCTGCGTCTGTCTCTGTCTCTGTCTCTGTCTCTGTCTCTGTCTCTGTCTCTGTCTCTGTCTCTGTCTCTGTCTCTATCTCTGTCTCTGCGTCTGTCTCTGTCTCTGTCTCTGTCTCTGTCTCTGTCTCTGTCTCTGTCTCTGTCTCTGTCTCTGTCTCTGTCTCTGTCTCTGTCTCTGTATCTGTCTCTGTCCCTGCCTCTGTCTCTGTCTCTATCTTTGTCTCTGTCTCTGTCTCTGTCTCTGTCTCTGTCTCTGACTCTGTCTCTGTCTCTGTCTCCGTCTCTGTCTCTGTCTCTGTCTCTGTCTCTGTCTCTGTCTCTGCGTCTGTCTCTGTCTCTGTCTCTGTCTCTGTCTCTGTCTCTGTCTCTGCGTCTGTCTCTGTCTCTGTCTCTGTCTCTGTCTCTGTCTCTGTCTCTGTCTCTGTCTCTGTCTCTGTCTCTGTCTCTGTCTCTGTCTCTGTCTCTGTCTCTGTCTCTGTCTCTGTCTCTGTCTCTGTCTCTGTCTCTGTCTCTGTCTCTGTCTCTGTCTCTGTCTCTGTCTCTGTCTCTGTCTCTGTCTCTGTCGCTGTCTCTGCCCTTGTCTCTGTCGCTGTCTCTGCCTCTGTCTCAGTCCCTGCGTCTGTCTCCGTCTTTGTCTCCGTCTCTGTCTCTATCTCTGTCTCTGTCTCTGTCTCTGTCTCTGTCTCTGTCTCTGCGTCTGTCTCTGTCTCTATCTTTGTCTCTGTCTCTGTCTCTGTCTCTGTCTCTGTCTCTGTCTCTGACTCTGTCTCTGTCTCTGTCTCTGTCTCTGTCTCTGTCTCTGTCTCTGTCTCTGTCTCTGTCTCTGTCTCTGCGTCTGTCTCTGTCTGTGTCTCTGTCTCTGTCTCTGTCTCTGTCTCTGTCTCTGTCTCTGTCTCTGTCTCTGTCTCTGTCTCTGTCTCTGTCTCTGTCTCTGTCTCTGTCTCTGTCTCTGTCTCTGTCTCTGTCTCTGTCTCTGTCTCTGTCTCTGTCTCTGTCTCTGTCTCTGTCTCTGTCTCTGCGTCTGTCTCTGTCTCTGTCTCTGTCTCTGTCTCTGTCTCTGTCTCTGTCTCTGTCTCTGTCTCTGTCTCTGTCTCTGTCTCTGTCTCTGTCTCTGTCTCTGTCTCTGTCTCTGTCTCTGTCCCTGTCTCTGTCTCTCTCTCTGTCTCTGTCTCTGTCTGTGTCTCTTTCTCTGTCTGAGACACTGCCTCTGTCTCCGCCTCCGTCTCTGTCCCTGGCTCTGTCTCTGCCTCTGTCTCCGTCTCTGTCTCTGTCTCTGTCTCTGTCCCCGTATCTGTCTCTGTCTCCGTCTCTGTCTCTGTCTCTGTCTCCGTATCTGTCTCTGTCTATGTCTCTGTCTCTGTCTCCGTCTCTTTCTCTGTCTGAGACTCTGCCTCTGTCTCTGTCTCTGTCACTGTCTCTGCCTCCGTTTCTGTCTCTGTCTCCGCCTCTGTCTCTGTCTCTGTCTCTGTCTCTGTCTCTGTCTCTGTATCTGTCTCTGTCTCTGTCGCTGTCTCTTCCTCTGTCTCTGTCTCCGTCTCTGTCCCTGGCTCTGTCTCTGCCTCTGTCTCTGTCTCTGTCTCTGTCTCTGTCTCCGTCTCTGTCTCTGTCTCTGTCTCCGTCTCTGTCTCCGTCTCTGTCTCGGTCTCTGTCTCAGTCTCTGTCTCCGTCTCTGTCTCCGTATCTGTCTCTGTCTCTGTCTCTGTCTCTGTCTCTGTCTCTGTCTCTGTCTCTGTCTCCGTATCTGTCTCTGTCTCTGTCTCTGTCTCTGTCTCCGTCTCTTTCTCTGTCTGAGACTCTACCTCTGTCTCTGTCTCTGTCTCTGTCTCTGTCTCTGTCTCTGTCTCTGTCTCTGTCTCTGTCTCTGTCTCTGTCTCTGTCTCTGTCTCTGCCTCTGTCCCTGTCTCTGTCTCTGTCTCTGTCTGTGTCTCTGCCTGTGTCTCGGTCTTTGTCTCCGCCTCCGCCTCTGCCTCTGTCTCTGTCTCTGTCTCTGTCTCAGTCTCAGTCTCTGCCTCCGTCTCTGTCTCTGCCTCTGTCTCAGTCTCTGCGTCTGTCTCTGTCCCTGTCTCTGTCTCTGTCTCTGTCTCTGTCTCTGTCTCTGTCTCTGTCTCTGTCTCTGTCTCTGTCTCTGTCTCTGTCTCTGTCTCTGTCTCTGTCTCTGTCTCTGTCTCTGTCTCTGTCTCTGACTCTGTCTCTGTCTCTGTCTCTGTCTCTGTCTCTGTCTCTGTCTCTGTCTCTGTCTCTGTCTCTGCGTCTGTCTCTGTCTCTGCCTCTGTCTCTGTCTCTGTCTCTGTCTCTGTCTCTGTCTCTGCGTCTGTCTCTGTCTCTGTCTCCGTCTCTGTCTCGGTCTCTGTTTCTGTCTCAGTCTCTGTCTCCGTCTCTGTCTCCGTATCTGTCTCTGTCTCTGTCTCTGTCTCTGTCTCTGTCTCCGTCTCTTTCTCTGTCTGAGACTCTACCTCTGTCTCTGTCTCTGTCTCTGTCTCTGTCTCTGTCTCTGTCTCTGTCTCTGTCTCTGTCTCTGTCTCTGTCTCTGTCTCTGTCTCTGTCGCTGTCTCTGCCCTTGTCTCTGTCGCTGTCTCTGCCTCTGTCTCAGTCCCTGCGTCTGTCTCCGTCTTTGTCTCCGTCTCTGTCTCTATCTCTATCTCTGTCTCTGTCTCTGTCTCTGCGTCTGTCTCTGTCTCTGTCTCTGTCTCTGTCTCTGCGTCTGTCTCTGTCTCTGTCTCTGTCTCTGTCTCTGTCTCTGTCTCTGTCTCTGTCTCTGTCTCTGTCTCTGTCTCTGTCTCTATCTCTGTCTCTGTCTCTGTCTCTGTCTCTGTCTCTGTCTCTGTCTCTGTCTCTGTCTCTGTCTCTGTCTCTGTCTCTGTCTCTGTCTCTGTCTCTGTCTCTGTCTCTGTCTCTGTCTCTGTGTCTGTCTCTGTCGCTGTCTCTGCCCTTGTCTCTGTCGCTGTCTCTGCCTCTGTCTCAGTCCCTGCGTCTGTCTCCGTCTTTGTCTCCGTCTCTGTCTCTATCTCTGTCTCTGTCTCTGTCTCTGTCTCTGTCTCTGTCTCTGCGTCTGTCTCTGTCTCTGTCTCTGTCTCTGTCTCTGTCTCTGTCTCTGTCTCTGTCTCTGTCTCTGTCTCTGACTCTGTCTCTGTCTCTGTCTCTGTCTCTGTCTCTGTCTCTGTCTCTGTCTCTGACTCTGTCTCTGTCTCTGTCTCTGTCTCTGTCTCTGTCTCTGTCTCTGTCTCTGCGTCTGTCTCTGTCTCTGTCTCTGTCTCTGTCTCTGTCTCTGTCTCTGTCTCTGTCTCTGTCTCTATCTCTGTCTCTGCGTCTGTCTCTGTCTCTGTCTCTGTCTCTGTCTCTGTCTCTGTCTCTGTCTCTGTCTCTGTCTCTGTCTCTGTCTCTGTCTCTGTATCTGTCTCTGTCCCTGCCTCTGTCTCTGTCTCTATCTTTGTCTCTGTCTCTGTCTCTGTCTCTGTCTCTGTCTCTGACTCTGTCTCTGTCTCTGTCTCCGTCTCTGTCTCTGTCTCTGTCTCTGTCTCTGTCTCTGTCTCTGCGTCTGTCTCTGTCTCTGTCTCTGTCTCTGTCTCTGTCTCTGTCTCTGCGTCTGTCTCTGTCTCTGTCTCTGTCTCTGTCTCTGTCTCTGTCTCTGTCTCTGTCTCTGTCTCTGTCTCTGTCTCTGTCTCTGTCTCTATCTCTGTCTCTGTCTCTGTCTCTGTCTCTGTCTCTGTCTCTGTCTCTGTCTCTGTCTCTGTCTCTGTCTCTGTCTCTGACTCTGTCTCTGTCTCTGTCTCTGTCTCTGTCTCTGTGTCTGTCTCTGTCGCTGTCTCTGCCCTTGTCTCTGTCGCTGTCTCTGCCTCTGTCTCAGTCCCTGCGTCTGTCTCCGTCTTTGTCTCCGTCTCTGTCTCTATCTCTGTCTCTGTCTCTGTCTCTGTCTCTGTCTCTGTCTCTGCGTCTGTCTCTGTCTCTGTCTCTGTCTCTGTCTCTGTCTCTGTCTCTGTCTCTGTCTCTGTCTCTGTCTCTGACTCTGTCTCTGTCTCTGTCTCTGTCTCTGTCTCTGTCTCTGTCTCTGTCTCTGACTCTGTCTCTGTCTCTGTCTCTGTCTCTGTCTCTGTCTCTGTCTCTGTCTCTGCGTCTGTCTCTGTCTCTGTCTCTGTCTCTGTCTCTGTCTCTGTCTCTGTCTCTGTCTCTGTCTCTATCTCTGTCTCTGCGTCTGTCTCTGTCTCTGTCTCTGTCTCTGTCTCTGTCTCTGTCTCTGTCTCTGTCTCTGTCTCTGTCTCTGTCTCTGTCTCTGTATCTGTCTCTGTCCCTGCCTCTGTCTCTGTCTCTATCTTTGTCTCTGTCTCTGTCTCTGTCTCTGTCTCTGTCTCTGACTCTGTCTCTGTCTCTGTCTCCGTCTCTGTCTCTGTCTCTGTCTCTGTCTCTGTCTCTGTCTCTGCGTCTGTCTCTGTCTCTGTCTCTGTCTCTGTCTCTGTCTCTGTCTCTGCGTCTGTCTCTGTCTCTGTCTCTGTCTCTGTCTCTGTCTCTGTCTCTGTCTCTGTCTCTGTCTCTGTCTCTGTCTCTGTCTCTGTCTCTGTCTCTGTCTCTGTCTCTGTCTCTGTCTCTGTCTCTGTCTCTGTCTCTGTCTCTGTCTCTGTCTCTGTCTCTGTCTCTGTCTCTGTCTCTGTCTCTGTCTCTGTCGCTGTCTCTGCCCTTGTCTCTGTCGCTGTCTCTGCCTCTGTCTCAGTCCCTGCGTCTGTCTCCGTCTTTGTCTCCGTCTCTGTCTCTATCTCTGTCTCTGTCTCTGTCTCTGTCTCTGTCTCTGTCTCTGCGTCTGTCTCTGTCTCTATCTTTGTCTCTGTCTCTGTCTCTGTCTCTGTCTCTGTCTCTGTCTCTGACTCTGTCTCTGTCTCTGTCTCTGTCTCTGTCTCTGTCTCTGTCTCTGTCTCTGTCTCTGTCTCTGTCTCTGCGTCTGTCTCTGTCTGTGTCTCTGTCTCTGTCTCTGTCTCTGTCTCTGTCTCTGTCTCTGTCTCTGTCTCTGTCTCTGTCTCTGTCTCTGTCTCTGTCTCTGTCTCTGTCTCTGTCTCTGTCTCTGTCTCTGTCTCTGTCTCTGTCTCTGTCTCTGTCTCTGTCTCTGTCTCTGTCTCTGTCTCTGCGTCTGTCTCTGTCTCTGTCTCTGTCTCTGTCTCTGTCTCTGTCTCTGTCTCTGTCTCTGTCTCTGTCTCTGTCTCTGTCTCTGTCTCTGTCTCTGTCTCTGTCTCTGTCTCTGTCTCTGTCCCTGTCTCTGTCTCTCTCTCTGTCTCTGTCTCTGTCTGTGTCTCTTTCTCTGTCTGAGACACTGCCTCTGTCTCCGCCTCCGTCTCTGTCCCTGGCTCTGTCTCTGCCTCTGTCTCCGTCTCTGTCTCTGTCTCTGTCTCTGTCCCCGTATCTGTCTCTGTCTCCGTCTCTGTCTCTGTCTCTGTCTCCGTATCTGTCTCTGTCTATGTCTCTGTCTCTGTCTCCGTCTCTTTCTCTGTCTGAGACTCTGCCTCTGTCTCTGTCTCTGTCACTGTCTCTGCCTCCGTTTCTGTCTCTGTCTCCGCCTCTGTCTCTGTCTCTGTCTCTGTCTCTGTCTCTGTCTCTGTATCTGTCTCTGTCTCTGTCGCTGTCTCTTCCTCTGTCTCTGTCTCCGTCTCTGTCCCTGGCTCTGTCTCTGCCTCTGTCTCTGTCTCTGTCTCTGTCTCTGTCTCCGTCTCTGTCTCTGTCTCTGTCTCCGTCTCTGTCTCCGTCTCTGTCTCGGTCTCTGTTTCTGTCTCAGTCTCTGTCTCCGTCTCTGTCTCCGTATCTGTCTCTGTCTCTGTCTCTGTCTCTGTCTCTGTCTCTGTCTCTGTCTCTGTCTCCGTATCTGTCTCTGTCTCTGTCTCTGTCTCTGTCTCCGTCTCTTTCTCTGTCTGAGACTCTACCTCTGTCTCTGTCTCTGTCTCTGTCTCTGTCTCTGTCTCTGTCTCTGTCTCTGTCTCTGTCTCTGTCTCTGTCTCTGTCTCTGTCTCTGTCTCTGCCTCTCTGTCCCTGTCTCTGTCTCTGTCTCTGTCTGTGTCTCTGCCTGTGTCTCGGTCTTTGTCTCCGCCTCTGCCTCTGTCTCTGTCTCTGTCTCTGTCTCAGTCTCAGTCTCTGCCTCCGTCTCTGTCTCTGCCTCTGTCTCAGTCTCTGCCTGCGTCTGTCTCTGTCCCTGTCTCTGTCTCTGTCTCTGTCTCTGTCTCTGTCTCTGTCTCTGTCTCTGTCTCTGTCTCTGTCTCTGTCTCTGTCTCTGTCTCTGTCTCTGTCTCTGTCTCTGTCTCTGTCTCTGTCTCTGACTCTGTCTCTGTCTCTGTCTCTGTCTCTGTCTCTGTCTCTGTCTCTGTCTCTGTCTCTGTCTCTGCGTCTGTCTCTGTCTCTGCCTCTGTCTCTGTCTCTGTCTCTGTCTCTGTCTCTGTCTCTGCGTCTGTCTCTGTCTCTGTCTCCGTCTCTGTCTCGGTCTCTGTTTCTGTCTCAGTCTCTGTCTCCGTCTCTGTCTCCGTATCTGTCTCTGTCTCTGTCTCTGTCTCTGTCTCTGTCTCCGTCTCTTTCTCTGTCTGAGACTCTACCTCTGTCTCTGTCTCTGTCTCTGTCTCTGTCTCTGTCTCTGTCTCTGTCTCTGTCTCTGTCTCTGTCTCTGTCTCTGTCTCTGTCTCTGTCGCTGTCTCTGCCCTTGTCTCTGTCGCTGTCTCTGCCTCTGTCTCAGTCCCTGCGTCTGTCTCCGTCTTTGTCTCCGTCTCTGTCTCTATCTCTATCTCTGTCTCTGTCTCTGTCTCTGCGTCTGTCTCTGTCTCTGTCTCTGTCTCTGTCTCTGCGTCTGTCTCTGTCTCTGTCTCTGTCTCTGTCTCTGTCTCTGTCTCTGTCTCTGTCTCTGTCTCTGTCTCTGTCTCTATCTCTGTCTCTGTCTCTGTCTCTGTCTCTGTCTCTGTCTCTGTCTCTGTCTCTGTCTCTGTCTCTGTCTCTGTCTCTGTCTCTGTCTCTGTCTCTGTCTCTGTCTCTGTCTCTGTCTCTGTGTCTGTCTCTGTCGCTGTCTCTGCCCTTGTCTCTGTCGCTGTCTCTGCCTCTGTCTCAGTCCCTGCGTCTGTCTCCGTCTTTGTCTCCGTCTCTGTCTCTATCTCTGTCTCTGTCTCTGTCTCTGTCTCTGTCTCTGTCTCTGCGTCTGTCTCTGTCTCTGTCTCTGTCTCTGTCTCTGTCTCTGTCTCTGTCTCTGTCTCTGTCTCTGTCTCTGACTCTGTCTCTGTCTCTGTCTCTGTCTCTGTCTCTGTCTCTGTCTCTGTCTCTGACTCTGTCTCTGTCTCTGTCTCTGTCTCTGTCTCTGTCTCTGTCTCTGTCTCTGCGTCTGTCTCTGTCTCTGTCTCTGTCTCTGTCTCTGTCTCTGTCTCTGTCTCTGTCTCTGTCTCTATCTCTGTCTCTGCGTCTGTCTCTGTCTCTGTCTCTGTCTCTGTCTCTGTCTCTGTCTCTGTCTCTGTCTCTGTCTCTGTCTCTGTCTCTGTCTCTGTATCTGTCTCTGTCCCTGCCTCTGTCTCTGTCTCTATCTTTGTCTCTGTCTCTGTCTCTGTCTCTGTCTCTGTCTCTGACTCTGTCTCTGTCTCTGTCTCCGTCTCTGTCTCTGTCTCTGTCTCTGTCTCTGTCTCTGTCTCTGCGTCTGTCTCTGTCTCTGTCTCTGTCTCTGTCTCTGTCTCTGTCTCTGCGTCTGTCTCTGTCTCTGTCTCTGTCTCTGTCTCTGTCTCTGTCTCTGTCTCTGTCTCTGTCTCTGTCTCTGTCTCTGTCTCTGTCTCTGTCTCTGTCTCTGTCTCTGTCTCTGTCTCTGTCTCTGTCTCTGTCTCTGTCTCTGTTTCTGTCTCTGTCTCTGTCTCTGTCTCTGTCTCTGTCTCTGTCTCTGTCTCTGTCGCTGTCTCTGCCCTTGTCTCTGTCGCTGTCTCTGCCTCTGTCTCAGTCCCTGCGTCTGTCTCCGTCTTTGTCTCCGTCTCTGTCTCTATCTCTGTCTCTGTCTCAGTCTCTGTCTCTGTCTCTGTCTCTGCGTCTGTCTCTGTCTCTATCTTTGTCTCTGTCTCTGTCTCTGTCTCTGTCTCTGTCTCTGTCTCTGACTCTGTCTCTGTCTCTGTCTCTGTCTCTGTCTCTGTCTCTGTCTCTGTCTCTGTCTCTGTCTCTGTCTCTGCGTCTGTCTCTGTCTGTGTCTCTGTCTCTGTCTCTGTCTCTGTCTCTGTCTCTGTCTCTGTCTCTGTCTCTGTCTCTGTCTCTGTCTCTGTCTCTGTCTCTGTCTCTGTCTCTGTCTCTGTCTCTGTCTCTGTCTCTGTCTCTGTCTCTGTCTCTGTCTCTGTCTCTGTCTCTGTCTCTGTCTCTGCGTCTGTCTCTGTCTCTGTCTCTGTCTCTGTCTCTGTCTCTGTCTCTGTCTCTGTCTCTGTCTCTGTCTCTGTCTCTGTCTCTGTCTCTGTCTCTGTCTCTGTCTCTGTCTCTGTCTCTGTCTCTGTCTCTGTCCCTGTCTCTGTCTCTCTCTCTGTCTCTGTCTCTGTCTGTGTCTCTTTCTCTGTCTGAGACACTGCCTCTGTCTCCGCCTCCGTCTCTGTCCCTGGCTCTGTCTCTGCCTCTGTCTCCGTCTCTGTCTCTGTCTCTGTCTCTGTCCCCGTATCTGTCTCTGTCTCCGTCTCTGTCTCTGTCTCTGTCTCCGTATCTGTCTCTGTCTATGTCTCTGTCTCTGTCTCCGTCTCTTTCTCTGTCTGAGACTCTGCCTCTGTCTCTGTCTCTGTCACTGTCTCTGCCTCCGTTTCTGTCTCTGTCTCCGCCTCTGTCTCTGTCTCTGTCTCTGTCTCTGTCTCTGTCTCTGTATCTGTCTCTGTCTCTGTCGCTGTCTCTTCCTCTGTCTCTGTCTCCGTCTCTGTCCCTGGCTCTGTCTCTGCCTCTGTCTCTGTCTCTGTCTCTGTCTCTGTCTCCGTCTCTGTCTCTGTCTCTGTCTCCGTCTCTGTCTCCGTCTCTGTCTCGGTCTCTGTTTCTGTCTCAGTCTCTGTCTCCGTCTCTGTCTCCGTATCTGTCTCTGTCTCTGTCTCTGTCTCTGTCTCTGTCTCTGTCTCTGTCTCTGTCTCCGTATCTGTCTCTGTCTCTGTCTCTGTCTCTGTCTCCGTCTCTTTCTCTGTCTGAGACTCTACCTCTGTCTCTGTCTCTGTCTCTGTCTCTGTCTCTGTCTCTGTCTCTGTCTCTGTCTCTGTCTCTGTCTCTGTCTCTGTCTCTGTCTCTGTCTCTGTCTCTGCCTCTGTCCCTGTCTCTGTCTCTGTCTCTGTCTGTGTCTCTGCCTGTGTCTCGGTCTTTGTCTCCGCCTCTGCCTCTGTCTCTGTCTCTGTCTCTGTCTCAGTCTCAGTCTCTGCCTCCGTCTCTGTCTCTGCCTCTGTCTCAGTCTCTGCGTCTGTCTCTGTCCCTGTCTCTGTCTCTGTCTCTGTCTCTGTCTCTGTCTCTGTCTCTGTCTCTGTCTCTGTCTCTGTCTCTGTCTCTGTCTCTGTCTCTGTCTCTGTCTCTGTCTCTGTCTCTGTCTCTGTCTCTGACTCTGTCTCTGTCTCTGTCTCTGTCTCTGTCTCTGTCTCTGTCTCTGTCTCTGTCTCTGTCTCTGCGTCTGTCTCTGTCTCTGCCTCTGTCTCTGTCTCTGTCTCTGTCTCTGTCTCTGTCTCTGCGTCTGTCTCTGTCTCTGTCTCTGTCTCTGTCTCTGTCTCTGTCTCTGTCTCTGTCTCTGTCTCTGTCTCTGTCTCTGTCTCTGTCTCTGTCTCTGTCTCTGTCTCTGTCTCTGTCTCTGTCTCTGTCTCTGTCTCTGTCTCTGTCCCTGTCTCTGTCTCTCTCTCTGTCTCTGTCTCTGTCTGTGTCTCTTTCTCTGTCTGAGACACTGCCTCTGTCTCCGCCTCCGTCTCTGTCCCTGGCTCTGTCTCTGCCTCTGTCTCCGTCTCTGTCTCTGTCTCTGTCTCTGTCCCCGTATCTGTCTCTGTCTCCGTCTCTGTCTCTGTCTCTGTCTCCGTATCTGTCTCTGTCTATGTCTCTGTCTCTGTCTCCGTCTCTTTCTCTGTCTGAGACTCTGCCTCTGTCTCTGTCTCTGTCACTGTCTCTGCCTCCGTTTCTGTCTCTGTCTCCGCCTCTGTCTCTGTCTCTGTCTCTGTCTCTGTCTCTGTATCTGTCTCTGTCTCTGTCTCTGTCCCTGCCTCTGTCTCTGTCTCTGTCTTTGTCTCTGTCTCTGTATCTGTCTCTGTCTCTGTCTCTGTCCCTGCCTCTGTCTCTGTCTCTGTCTTTGTCTCTGTCTCTGTCTCTGTCTCTGTCTCTGTCTCTGTCTCTGACTCTGTCTCTGTCTCTGTCTCTGTCTCTGTCTCTGTCTCTGTTTCTGTCTCTGTCTCTGTCTCTGTCTCTGTCTCTGTCTCTGTCTCTGTCTCTGTCTCTGTCTCTGTCTCTGTCTCTGTCTCTGTCTCTGTCTCTGTCTCTGCCTCTGTCTCAGTCCCTGCGTCTGTCTCCGTCTTTGTCTCCGTCTCTGTCTCTGTCTCTGTCTCTGTCTCTGCCTCCGTCGCTCTCTCTCCCTCTGTCTCTGTCTCTATCTCTGCCTCTGTCTCTGTCTCTGTCTCTGTCCCTGTCTCTGTCTCTGTCTCTACCTCTGTCTCTGTCTCTCTCTCTCTGTCTGCGTCTCTGTCTCTGTCTCTGTCTCGGTCTTTGTCTCCGTCTCTGTCTCTGTCTCTGTCTCTGTCTCTCCCTCTGTCTCAGTCTCTGCGTCTGTCTCGGTCTCTGTCTCTGCCTCTGCGTCTGTCTCTGTCTCTGTCTCTGTCTCTGTCTCTGTCTCTGCCTCTCTCTCTGTCTCTGTCTCTGTCTCTGTCTCTGTCTCTGTCACTGCCCCTGTCTCTGTCTCTGTCTCTCTCTGTCGCTGTCTCTTCCTCTGTCTGAGACCCTGCCTCTGTCTCTGTCTCTGTCTCCGTCCCTGCCTCTGTCTCTGTCTGTGTCTTTGTCTCTGTCTCTGTCTCTGTCTCTGTCTCTGTCTCAGTGTCTGTCTCTGTCTCTGTCTCCGTCTCTGTCTCCGTCTCTGTCTTGGTCTCTGTTTCTGTCTCTGTCTCTGTCTCCGTCTCTGTCTCTGTCTCTGTCTCTGTCTCTGTCTCCGTATCTGTCTCTGTCTCTGTCTCTGTCTCTGTCTCCGTCTCTTTCTCTGTCTGAGACTCTGCCTCTGTCTCTGTCTCTGTCACTGTCTCTGCCCCGTCTCTGTCTCTGTCTCCGCCTCTGTCTCTGTCTCTGTCTCTGTCTCTGTCTCTGTATCTGTCTCTGTCTCTGTCTCTGTCCCTGCCTCTGTCTCAGTCTCTGTCTTTGTCTCTGTCTCTGTCTCTGTCTCTGTCTCTGTCTCTGTCTCTGACTCTGTCTCTGTCTCTGTCTCTGTCTCTGTCTCTGTCTCTGTCTCTGTCTCTGTCTCTGTCTCTGTCTCTGTCTCTGTCTCTGTCTCTGTCTCTGTCTCTGTCTCTGTCTCTGTCTCTGTCTCTGTCTCTGTCTCTGTCTCTGTCTCTGTCTCTGTCTCTGCCTCTGTCCCTGTCTCTGTCTCTGTCTCTGTCTGTGTCTCTGCCTGTGTCTCGGTCTTTGTCTCCGCCTCTGCCTCTGTCTCTGTCTCTGTCTCTGTCTCAGTCTCAGTCTCTGCCTCCGTCTCTGTCTCTGCCTCTGTCTCAGTCTCTGCGTCTGTCTCTGTCCCTGTCTCTGTCTCTGTCTCTGTCTCTGTCTCTGTCTCTGTCTCTGTCTCTGTCTCTGTCTCTGTCTCTGTCTCTGTCTCTGTCTCTGTCTCTGTCTCTGTCTCTGTCTCTGTCTCTGTCTCTGTCTCTGTCTCTGACTCTGTCTCTGTCTCTGTCTCTGTCTCTGTCTCTGTCTCTGTCTCTGTCTCTGTCTCTGTCTCTGCGTCTGTCTCTGTCTCTGCCTCTGTCTCTGTCTCTGTCTCTGTCTCTGTCTCTGTCTCTGCGTCTGTCTCTGTCTCTGTCTCTGTCTCTGTCTCTGTCTCTGTCTCTGTCTCTGTCTCTGTCTCTGTCTCTGTCTCTGTCTCTGTCTCTGTCTCTGTCTCTGACTCTGTCTCTGTCTCTGTCTCTGTCTCTGTCTCTGTCCCTGTCTCTGTCTCTCTCTCTGTCTCTGTCTCTGTCTGTGTCTCTTTCTCTGTCTGAGACACTGCCTCTGTCTCCGCCTCCGTCTCTGTCCCTGGCTCTGTCTCTGCCTCTGTCTCCGTCTCTGTCTCTGTCTCTGTCTCTGTCCCCGTATCTGTCTCTGTCTCCGTCTCTGTCTCTGTCTCTGTCTCCGTATCTGTCTCTGTCTATGTCTCTGTCTCTGTCTCCGTCTCTTTCTCTGTCTGAGACTCTGCCTCTGTCTCTGTCTCTGTCACTGTCTCTGCCTCCGTTTCTGTCTCTGTCTCCGCCTCTGTCTCTGTCTCTGTCTCTGTCTCTGTCTCTGTATCTGTCTCTGTCTCTGTCTCTGTCCCTGCCTCTGTCTCTGTCTCTGTCTTTGTCTCTGTCTCTGTATCTGTCTCTGTCTCTGTCTCTGTCCCTGCCTCTGTCTCTGTCTCTGTCTTTGTCTCTGTCTCTGTCTCTGTCTCTGTCTCTGTCTCTGTCTCTGACTCTGTCTCTGTCTCTGTCTCTGTCTCTGTCTCTGTCTCTGTTTCTGTCTCTGTCTCTGTCTCTGTCTCTGTCTCTGTCTCTGTCTCTGTCTCTGTCTCTGTCTCTGTCTCTGTCTCTGTCTCTGTCTCTGCCTCTGTCTCAGTCCCTGCGTCTGTCTCCGTCTTTGTCTCCGTCTCTGTCTCTGTCTCTGTCTCTGTCTCTGCCTCCGTCGCTCTCTCTCCCTCTGTCTCTGTCTCTATCTCTGCCTCTGTCTCTGTCTCTGTCTCTGTCCCTGTCTCTGTCTCTGTCTCTACCTCTGTCTCTGTCTCTCTCTCTCTGTCTGCGTCTCTGTCTCTGTCTCTGTCTCGGTCTTTGTCTCCGTCTCTGTCTCTGTCTCTGTCTCTGTCTCTCCCTCTGTCTCAGTCTCTGCGTCTGTCTCGGTCTCTGTCTCTGCCTCTGCGTCTGTCTCTGTCTCTGTCTCTGTCTCTGTCTCTGTCTCTGCCTCTCTCTCTGTCTCTGTCTCTGTCTCTGTCTCTGTCTCTGTCACTGCCCCTGTCTCTGTCTCTGTCTCTCTCTGTCGCTGTCTCTTCCTCTGTCTGAGACCCTGCCTCTGTCTCTGTCTCTGTCTCCGTCCCTGCCTCTGTCTCTGTCTCTGTCTTTGTCTCTGTCTCTGTCTCTGTCTCTGTCTCTGTCTCAGTCTCTGTCTCTGTCTCTGTCTCCGTCTCTGTCTCCGTCTCTGTCTTGGTCTCTGTTTCTGTCTCTGTCTCTGTCTCCGTCTCTGTCTCTGTCTCTGTCTCTGTCTCTGTCTCCGTATCTGTCTCTGTCTCTGTCTCTGTCTCTGTCTCCGTCTCTTTCTCTGTCTGAGACTCTGCCTCTGTCTCTGTCTCTGTCACTGTCTCTGCCCCGTCTCTGTCTCTGTCTCCGCCTCTGTCTCTGTCTCTGTCTCTGTCTCTGTCTCTGTATCTGTCTCTGTCTCTGTCTCTGTCCCTGCCTCTGTCTCAGTCTCTGTCTTTGTCTCTGTCTCTGTCTCTGTCTCTGTCTCTGTCTCTGTCTCTGACTCTGTCTCTGTCTCTGTCTCTGTCTCTGTCTCTGTCTCTGTCTCTGTCTCTGTCTCTGTCTCTGTCTCTGCGTCTGTCTCTGTCTCTGTCTCTGTCTCTGTCTCTGTCTCTGTCTCTGTCTCTGTCTCTGTCTCTGTCTCTGTCTCTGTCTCTGTCTCTGTCTCTGTCTCTGTCTCTGTCTCTGTCTCTGTCTCTGTCTCTGTCTCTGTCTCTGTCTCTGTCTCTGTCTCTGTCGCTGTCTCTGCCCTTGTCTCTGTCGCTGTCTCTGCCTCTGTCTCAGTCCCTGCGTCTGTCTCCGTCTTTGTCTCCGTCTCTGTCTCTGTCTCTGTCTCTGCCTCTGTCTCTGTCTCTGTCCCTGTCTCTGTCTCTGCGTCTGTCTCGGTCTCTGTTTCTGTCTCTGTCTCTGTCTCCGTCTCTGTCTCTGTCTCTGTCTCTGTCCCTGTCTCCGTATCTGTCTCTGTCTCTGTCTCTGTCTCTGTCTCCGTCTCTTTCTCTGTCTCTGTCTCTGTCTCTGTCTCTGTCTCTGTCTCTGTCTCTGTCTCTGTCTCTGTCTCTGTCTCTGTCTCTGTCTCTGTCTCTGTCTCTGTCTCTGTCTCTGTCTCTGTCTCTGTCTCTGTCGCTGTCTCTGCCCTTGTCTCTGTCGCTGTCTCTGCCTCTGTCTCAGTCCCTGCGTCTGTCTCCGTCTTTGTCTCCGTCTCTGTCTCTATCTCTGTCTCTGTCTCTGTCTCTGTCTCTATCTCTGTCTCTGCGTCTGTCTCTGTCTCTGTCTCTGTCTCTGTCTCTGTCTCTGTCTCTGTCTCTGTCTCTGTCTCTGTCTCTGTCTCTGTCCCTGCCTCTGTCTCTGTCTCTATCTTTGTCTCTGTCTCTGTCTCTGTCTCTGTCTCTGTCTCTGACTCTGTCTCTGTCTCTGTCTCCGTCTCTGTCTCTGTCTCTGTCTCTGTCTCTGTCTCTGTCTCTGCGTCTGTCTCTGTCTCTGTCTCTGTCTCTGTCTCTGTCTCTGCGTCTGTCTCTGTCTCTGTCTCTGTCTCTGTCTCTGTCTCTGTCTCTGTCTCTGTCTCTGTCTCTGTCTCTGTCTCTGTCTCTGTCTCTGTCTCTGTCTCTGTCTCTGTCTCTGTCTCTGTCGCTGTCTCTGCCCTTGTCTCTGTCGCTGTCTCTGCCTCTGTCTCAGTCCCTGCGTCTGTCTCCGTCTTTGTCTCCGTCCCTGTCTCTGTCTCTGTCTCTGTCTCTGTCTCTGTCTCTGTCTCTGTCTCTGTCTCTGTCTCTGTCTCTGTCTCTGTCTCTGTCTCTGTCTCTGTCTCTGTCTCTGTCTCTGTCTCTGTCTCTGACTCTGTCTCTGTCTCTGTCTCTGTCTCTGTCTCTGTCTCTGTCTCTGTCTCTGTCTCTGTCTCTGCGTCTGTCTCTGTCTCTGTCTCTGTCTCTGTCTCTGTCTCTGTCTCTGTCTCTGTCTCTGTCTCTGTCTCTGTCTCTGTCTCTGTCTCTGTCTCTGTCTCTGTCTCTGTCTCTGTCTCTGTCTCTGACTCTGTCTCTGTCTCTGTCTCTGTCTCTGTCTCTGTCTCTGTCTCTGTCTCTGTCTCTGTCTCTGCGTCTGTCTCTGTCTCTGCCTCTGTCTCTGTCTCTGTCTCTGTCTCTGTCTCTGTCTCTGCGTCTGTCTCTGTCTCTGTCTCTGTCTCTGTCTCTGTCTCTGTCTCTGTCTCTGTCTCTGTCTCTGTCTCTGTCTCTGTCTCTGTCTCTGTCTCTGTCTCTGACTCTGTCTCTGTCTCTGTCTCTGTCTCTGTCTCTGTCCCTGTCTCTGTCTCTCTCTCTGTCTCTGTCTCTGTCTGTGTCTCTTTCTCTGTCTGAGACACTGCCTCTGTCTCCGCCTCCGTCTCTGTCCCTGGCTCTGTCTCTGCCTCTGTCTCCGTCTCTGTCTCTGTCTCTGTCTCTGTCCCCGTATCTGTCTCTGTCTCCGTCTCTGTCTCTGTCTCTGTCTCCGTATCTGTCTCTGTCTATGTCTCTGTCTCTGTCTCCGTCTCTTTCTCTGTCTGAGACTCTGCCTCTGTCTCTGTCTCTGTCACTGTCTCTGCCTCCGTTTCTGTCTCTGTCTCCGCCTCTGTCTCTGTCTCTGTCTCTGTCTCTGTCTCTGTATCTGTCTCTGTCTCTGTCTCTGTCCCTGCCTCTGTCTCTGTCTCTGTCTTTGTCTCTGTCTCTGTATCTGTCTCTGTCTCTGTCTCTGTCCCTGCCTCTGTCTCTGTCTCTGTCTTTGTCTCTGTCTCTGTCTCTGTCTCTGTCTCTGTCTCTGTCTCTGACTCTGTCTCTGTCTCTGTCTCTGTCTCTGTCTCTGTCTCTGTCTCTGTCTCTGTCTCTGTCTCTGACTCTGTCTCTGTCTCTGTCTCTGTCTCTGTCTCTGTCTCTGTCTCTGTCTCTGTCTCTGTCTCTGTCTCTGCGTCTGTCTCTGTCTCTGTCTCTGTCTCTGTCTCTGTCTCTGTCTCTGTCTCTGTCTCTGTCTCTGTCTCTGTCTCTGTCTCTGTCTCTGTCTCTGTCTCTGTCTCTGTCTCTGTCTCTGTCTCTGTCTCTGTCTCTGTCTCTGTCTCTGTCGCTGTCTCTGCCCTTGTCTCTGTCGCTGTCTCTGCCTCTGTCTCAGTCCCTGCGTCTGTCTCCGTCTTTGTCTCCGTCTCTGTCTCTGTCTCTGTCTCTGCCTCTGTCTCTGTCTCTGTCCCTGTCTCTGTCTCTGCGTCTGTCTCGGTCTCTGTTTCTGTCTCTGTCTCTGTCTCCGTCTCTGTCTCTGTCTCTGTCTCTGTCTCTGTCTCTGTCTCTGTCCCTGTCTCCGTATCTGTCTCTGTCTCTGTCTCTGTCTCTGTCTCCGTCTCTTTCTCTGTCTCTGTCTCTGTCTCTGTCTCTGTCTCTGTCTCTGTCTCTGTCTCTGTCTCTGTCTCTGTCTCTGTCTCTGTCTCTGTCTCTGTCTCTGTCTCTGTCTCTGTCTCTGTCTCTGTCGCTGTCTCTGCCCTTGTCTCTGTCGCTGTCTCTGCCTCTGTCTCAGTCCCTGCGTCTGTCTCCGTCTTTGTCTCCGTCTCTGTCTCTATCTCTGTCTCTGTCTCTGTCTCTGTCTCTATCTCTGTCTCTGCGTCTGTCTCTGTCTCTGTCTCTGTCTCTGTCTCTGTCTCTGTCTCTGTCTCTGTCTCTGTCTCTGTCTCTGTCTCTGTCCCTGCCTCTGTCTCTGTCTCTATCTTTGTCTCTGTCTCTGTCTCTGTCTCTGTCTCTGTCTCTGACTCTGTCTCTGTCTCTGTCTCCGTCTCTGTCTCTGTCTCTGTCTCTGTCTCTGTCTCTGTCTCTGCGTCTGTCTCTGTCTCTGTCTCTGTCTCTGTCTCTGTCTCTGCGTCTGTCTCTGTCTCTGTCTCTGTCTCTGTCTCTGTCTCTGTCTCTGTCTCTGTCTCTGTCTCTGTCTCTGTCTCTGTCTCTGTCTCTGTCTCTGTCTCTGTCTCTGTCTCTGTCTCTGTCGCTGTCTCTGCCCTTGTCTCTGTCGCTGTCTCTGCCTCTGTCTCAGTCCCTGCGTCTGTCTCCGTCTTTGTCTCCGTCCCTGTCTCTGTCTCTGTCTCTGTCTCTGTCTCTGTCTCTGTCTCTGTCTCTGTCTCTGTCTCTGTCTCTGTCTCTGTCTCTGTCTCTGTCTCTGTCTCTGTCTCTGTCTCTGTCTCTGTCTCTGACTCTGTCTCTGTCTCTGTCTCTGTCTCTGTCTCTGTCTCTGTCTCTGTCTCTGTCTCTGTCTCTGCGTCTGTCTCTGTCTCTGTCTCTGTCTCTGTCTCTGTCTCTGTCTCTGTCTCTGTCTCTGTCTCTGTCTCTGTCTCTGTCTCTGTCTCTGTCTCTGTCTGTGTCTCTGTCTCTGTCTCTGTCTCTGTCTCTGTCTCTGTCTCTGTCGCTGTCTCTGCCCTTGTCTCTGTCGCTGTCTCTGCCT
>CAMAOD020000172.1:112500-130000 GCA_945859595.2 Megachile willughbiella
TCTGTCTCCGTCTCTTTCTCTGTCTGAGACTCTACCTCTGTCTCTGTCTCTGTCACTGTCTCTGTCTCTCTCTCTGTCTGTGTCTCTGTCTCTGTCTCGGTCTTTGTCTCCGTCTCTGTCTCTGTCTCTGTCTCTGCCTCTGTCTCTGTCTCTGTCTCCGTCTCTTTCTCTGTCTGAGACTCTACCTCTGTCTCTGTCTCTGTCTCTGTCTCTGTCTCTGTCTCTGTCTCTGTCTCTGTCTCTGTCTCTGTCTCTGTCTCTGTCTCTGTCTCTGTCTCTGTCTCTGTCTCTGTCTCTGTCTCTGTCTCTGTCTCTGTCTCTGTCTCTGTCTCTGTCTCTGTCTCTGTCTCTGTCTCTGTCTCTGTCTCTGTCCCTGTCTCTGTCTCTCTCTCTGTCTCTGTCTCTGTCTGTGTCTCTTTCTCTGTCTGAGACACTGCCTCTGTCTCCGTCTCCGTCTCTGTCCCTGGCTCTGTCTCTGCCTCTGTCTCCGTCTCTGTCTCTGTCTCTGTCTCTGTCTCTGACTCTGTCTCTTTCTCTGTCTGAGACTCTGCCTCTGTCTCTGCCTCTGTCTCAGTCCCTGCGTCTGTCTCCGTCTTTGTCTCCGTCTCTGTCTCTATCTCTGTCTCTGTCTCTGTCTCTGTCTCTGTCTCTGTCTCTGTCTCTGTCTCTGTCTCTGTCTCTGTCTCTGTCTCTGTCTCTGTCTCTGTGTCTGTCTCTGTCGCTGTCTCTGCCCTTGTCTCTGTCGCTGTCTCTGCCTCTGTCTCAGTCCCTGCGTCTGTCTCCGTCTTTGTCTCCGTCTCTGTCTCTATCTCTGTCTCTGTCTCTGTCTCTGTCTCTGTCTCTGTCTCTGTCTCTGCGTCTGTCTCTGTCTCTGTCTCTGTCTCTGTCTCTGTCTCTGTCTCTGTCTCTGTCTCTGTCTCTGTCTCTGACTCTGTCTCTGTCTCTGTCTCTGTCTCTGTCTCTGTCTCTGTCTCTGTCTCTGACTCTGTCTCTGTCTCCGTCTCTGTCTCTGTCTCTGTCTCTGCCTCTGTCTCTGTCTCTGTCTCCGTCTCTTTCTCTGTCTGAGACTCTACCTCTGTCTCTGTCTCTGTCTCTGTCTCTGTCTCTGTCTCTGTCTCTGTCTCTGTCTCTGTCTCTGTCTCTGTCTCTGTCTCTGTCTCTGTCTCTGTCTCTGTCTCTGTCTCTGTCTCTGTCTCTGTCTCTGTCTCTGTCTCTGTCTCTGTCTCTGTCTCTGTCTCTGTCTCTGTCTCTGTCTCTGTCCCTGTCTCTGTCTCTCTCTCTGTCTCTGTCTCTGTCTGTGTCTCTTTCTCTGTCTGAGACACTGCCTCTGTCTCCGTCTCCGTCTCTGTCCCTGGCTCTGTCTCTGTCTCTGTCTCTGTCTCTGTCTCTGTCTCTGTCTCTATCTCTGTCTCTGCGTCTGTCTCTGTCTCTGTCTCTGTCTCTGTCTCTGTCTCTGTCTCTGTCTCTGTCTCTGTCTCTGTCTCTGTCTCTGTCTCTGTCTCTGTATCTGTCTCTGTCCCTGCCTCTGTCTCTGTCTCTATCTTTGTCTCTGTCTCTGTCTCTGTCTCTGTCTCTGTCTCTGACTCTGTCTCTGTCTCTGTCTCCGTCTCTGTCTCTGTCTCTGTCTCTCTCTCTGTCTCTGTCTCTGCGTCTGTGTCTGTCTCTGTCTCTGTCTCTGTCTCTGTCTCTGTCTCTGCGTCTGTCTCTGTCTCTGTCTCTGTCTCTGTCTCTGTCTCTGTCTCTGTCTCTGTCTCTGTCTCTGTCTCTGTCTCTGTCTCTGTCTCTGTCTCTGTCTCTGTCTCTGTCTCTGTCTCTGTCTCTGTCTCTGTCTCTGTCTCTGTCTCTGTCTCTGTCTCTGTCTCTGTCTCTGTCTCTGTCTCTGTCGCTGTCTCTGCCCTTGTCTCTGTCGCTGTCTCTGCCTCTGTCTCAGTCCCTGCGTCTGTCTCCGCCTTTGTCTCCGTCTCTGTCTCTATCTCTGTCTCTGTCTCTGTCTCTGTCTCTGTCTCTGTCTCTGCGTCTGTCTCTGTCTCTATCTTTGTCTCTGTCTCTGTCTCTGTCTCTGTCTCTGTCACTGTCTCTGACTCTGTCTCTGTCTCTGTCTCTGTCTCTGTCTCTGTCTCTGTCTCTGTCTCTGTCTCTGTCTCTGTCTCTGTCTCTGCGTCTGTCTCTGTCTGTGTCTCTGTCTCTGTCTCTGTCTCTGTCTCTGTCTCTGTCTCTGTCTCTGTCTCTGTCTCTGTCTCTGTCTCTGTCTCTGTCTCTGTCTCTGTCTCTGTCTCTGTCTCTGTCTCTGTCTCTGTCTCTGTCTCTGTCTCTGTCTCTGTCTCTGTCTCTGTCTCTGTCTCTGCGTCTGTCTCTGTCTCTGTCTCTGTCTCTGTCTCTGTCTCTGTCTCTGTCTCTGTCTCTGTCTCTGTCTCTGTCTCTGTCTCTGTCTCTGTCTCTGTCTCTGTCTCTGTCTCTGTCTCTGTCTCTGTCTCTGTCTCTGTCCCTGTCTCTGTCTCTCTCTCTGTCTCTGTCTCTGTCTGTGTCTCTTTCTCTGTCTGAGACACTGCCTCTGTCTCCGCCTCCGTCTCTGTCCCTGGCTCTGTCTCTGCCTCTGTCTCCGTCTCTGTCTCTGTCTCTGTCTCTGTCCCCGTATCTGTCTCTGTCTCCGTCTCTGTCTCTGTCTCTGTCTCCGTATCTGTCTCTGTCTATGTCTCTGTCTCTGTCTCCGTCTCTTTCTCTGTCTGAGACTCTGCCTCTGTCTCTGTCTCTGTCACTGTCTCTGCCTCCGTTTCTGTCTCTGTCTCCGCCTCTGTCTCTGTCTCTGTCTCTGTCTCTGTCTCTGTCTCTGTATCTGTCTCTGTCTCTGTCGCTGTCTCTTCCTCTGTCTCTGTCTCCGTCTCTGTCCCTGGCTCTGTCTCTGCCTCTGTCTCTGTCTCTGTCTCTGTCTCTGTCTCCGTCTCTGTCTCTGTCTCTGTCTCCGTCTCTGTCTCCGTCTCTGTCTCGGTCTCTGTTTCTGTCTCAGTCTCTGTCTCCGTCTCTGTCTCCGTATCTGTCTCTGTCTCTGTCTCTGTCTCTGTCTCTGTCTCTGTCTCTGTCTCTGTCTCCGTATCTGTCTCTGTCTCTGTCTCTGTCTCTGTCTCCGTCTCTTTCTCTGTCTGAGACTCTACCTCTGTCTCTGTCTCTGTCTCTGTCTCTGTCTCTGTCTCTGTCTCTGTCTCTGTCTCTGTCTCTGTCTCTGTCTCTGTCTCTGTCTCTGTCTCTGCCTCTGTCCCTGTCTCTGTCTTTGTCTCTGTCTGTGTCTCTGCCTGTGTCTCGGTCTTTGTCTCCGCCTCTGCCTCTGTCTCTGTCTCTGTCTCTGTCTCAGTCTCAGTCTCTGCCTCCGTCTCTGTCTCTGCCTCTGTCTCAGTCTCTGCGTCTGTCTCTGTCCCTGTCTCTGTCTCTGTCTCTGTCTCTGTCTCTGTCTCTGTCTCTGTCTCTGTCTCTGTCTCTGTCTCTGTCTCTGTCTCTGTCTCTGTCTCTGTCTCTGTCTCTGTCTCTGTCTCTGACTCTGTCTCTGTCTCTGTCTCTGTCTCTGTCTCTGTCTCTGTCTCTGTCTCTGTCTCTGTCTCTGTCTCTGCGTCTGTCTCTGTCTCTGCCTCTGTCTCTGTCTCTGTCTCTGTCTCTGTCTCTGTCTCTGCGTCTGTCTCTGTCTCTGTCTCCGTCTCTGTCTCTGTCTCTGTCTCTGTCTCTGTCTCTGTCTCTGTCTCTGTCTCTGTCTCTGTCTCTGTCTCTGTCTCTGTCTCTGTCTCTGTCTCTGTCTCTGTCTCTGTCTCTGTCTCTGTCCCTGTCTCTGTCTCTCTCTCTGTCTCTGTCTCTGTCTGTGTCTCTTTCTCTGTCTGAGACACTGCCTCTGTCTCCGCCTCCGTCTCTGTCCCTGGCTCTGTCTCTGCCTCTGTCTCCGTCTCTGTCTCTGTCTCTGTCTCTGTCCCCGTATCTGTCTCTGTCTCCGTCTCTGTCTCTGTCTCTGTCTCCGTATCTGTCTCTGTCTATGTCTCTATCTCTGCCTCTGTCTCTGTCTCTGTCTCTGTCTCTGTCTCTGTCTCTGTCTCTGTCTCTGTCTCTGTCTCTGTCTCTGTCTCTGTCTCTGTCTCTGTCTCTGTCTCTGTCTCTGTCTCTGTCTCTGTCTCTGTCTCTGTCTCTGTCTCTGTCTCTGTCCCTGTCTCTGTCTCTCTCTCTGTCTCTGTCTCTGTCTCTGCCTCTGCGTCTGTCTCTGTCTCTGTCTCTGTCTCTGTCTCTGTCTCTGCCTCTCTCTCTGTCTCTGTCTCTGTCTCTGTCTCTGTCTCTGTCTCTGTCACTGCCCCTGTCTCTGTCTCTGTCTCTCTCTGTCGCTGTCTCTTCCTCTGTCTGAGACCCTGCCTCTGTCTCTGTCTCTGTCTCCGTCCCTGCCTCTGTCTCTGTCTCTGTCTTTGTCTCTGTCTCTGTCTCTGTCTCTGTCTCTGTCTCAGTCTCTGTCTCTGTCTCTGTCTCCGTCTCTGTCTCCGTCTCTGTCTTGGTCTCTGTTTCTGTCTCTGTCTCTGTCTCCGTCTCTGTCTCTGTCTCTGTCTCTGTCTCTGTCTCCGTATCTGTCTCTGTCTCTGTCTCTGTCTCTGTCTCCGTCTCTTTCTCTGTCTGAGACTCTGCCTCTGTCTCTGTCTCTGTCACTGTCTCTGCCCCGTCTCTGTCTCTGTCTCCGCCTCTGTCTCTGTCTCTGTCTCTGTCTCTGTCTCTGTATCTGTCTCTGTCTCTGTCTCTGTCCCTGCCTCTGTCTCAGTCTCTGTCTTTGTCTCTGTCTCTGTCTCTGTCTCTGTCTCTGTCTCTGTCTCTGACTCTGTCTCTGTCTCTGTCTCTGTCTCTGTCTCTGTCTCTGTCTCTGTCTCTGTCTCTGTCTCTGTCTCTGCGTCTGTCTCTGTCTCTGTCTCTGTCTCTGTCTCTGTCTCTGTCTCTGTCTCTGTCTCTGTCTCTGTCTCTGTCTCTGTCTCTGTCTCTGTCTCTGTCTCTGTCTCTGTCTCTGTCTCTGTCTCTGTCTCTGTCTCTGTCTCTGTCGCTGTCTCTGCCCTTGTCTCTGTCGCTGTCTCTGCCTCTGTCTCAGTCCCTGCGTCTGTCTCCGTCTTTGTCTCCGTCTCTGTCTCTGTCTCTGTCTCTGCCTCTGTCTCTGTCTCTGTCCCTGTCTCTGTCTCTGCGTCTGTCTCGGTCTCTGTTTCTGTCTCTGTCTCTGTCTCCGTCTCTGTCTCTGTCTCTGTCTCTGTCCCTGTCTCCGTATCTGTCTCTGTCTCTGTCTCTGTCTCTGTCTCCGTCTCTTTCTCTGTCTCTGTCTCTGTCTCTGTCTCTGTCTCTGTCTCTGTCTCTGTCTCTGTCTCTGTCTCTGTCTCTGTCTCTGTCTCTGTCTCTGTCTCTGTCTCTGTCTCTGTCGCTGTCTCTGCCCTTGTCTCTGTCGCTGTCTCTGCCTCTGTCTCAGTCCCTGCGTCTGTCTCCGTCTTTGTCTCCGTCTCTGTCTCTATCTCTGTCTCTGTCTCTGTCTCTGTCTCTATCTCTGTCTCTGCGTCTGTCTCTGTCTCTGTCTCTGTCTCTGTCTCTGTCTCTGTCTCTGTCTCTGTCTCTGTCTCTGTCTCTGTCTCTGTCCCTGCCTCTGTCTCTGTCTCTATCTTTGTCTCTGTCTCTGTCTCTGTCTCTGTCTCTGTCTCTGACTCTGTCTCTGTCTCTGTCTCCGTCTCTGTCTCTGTCTCTGTCTCTGTCTCTGTCTCTGTCTCTGCGTCTGTCTCTGTCTCTGTCTCTGTCTCTGTCTCTGTCTCTGCGTCTGTCTCTGTCTCTGTCTCTGTCTCTGTCTCTGTCTCTGTCTCTGTCTCTGTCTCTGTCTCTGTCTCTGTCTCTGTCTCTGTCTCTGTCTCTGTCGCTGTCTCTGCCCTTGTCTCTGTCGCTGTCTCTGCCTCTGTCTCAGTCCCTGCGTCTGTCTCCGTCTTTGTCTCCGTCCCTGTCTCTGTCTCTGTCTCTGTCTCTGTCTCTGTCTCTGTCTCTGTCTCTGTCTCTGTCTCTGTCTCTGTCTCTGTCTCTGTCTCTGTCTCTGTCTCTGTCTCTGTCTCTGTCTCTGTCTCTGTCTCTGACTCTGTCTCTGTCTCTGTCTCTGTCTCTGTCTCTGTCTCTGTCTCTGTCTCTGTCTCTGTCTCTGTCTCTGCGTCTGTCTCTGTCTCTGTCTCTGTCTCTGTCTCTGTCTCTGTCTCTGTCTCTGTCTCTGTCTCTGTCTCTGTCTCTGTCTCTGTCTCTGTCTCTGTCTCTGTCTCTGTCTCTGTCTCTGTCTCTGTCTCTGTCTCTGTCTCTGTCTCTGTCTCTGTCTCTGTCTCTGTCTCTGTCTCTGTCGCTGTCTCTGCCCTTGTCTCTGTCGCTGTCTCTGCCTCTGTCTCAGTCCCTGCGTCTGTCTCCGTCTTTGTCTCCGTCCCTGTCTCTGTCTCTGTCTCTGTCTCTGTCTCTGTCTCTGTCTCTGTCTCTGCGTCTGTCTCGGTCTCTGTTTCTGTCTCTGTCTCTGTCTCCGTCTCTGTCTCTGTCTCTGTCTCTGTCTCTGTCTCCGTCTCTGTCTCTGTCTCTGTCTCTGTCCCTGTCTCTGTCTCTCTCTCTGTCTCTGTCTCTGTCTGTGTCTCTTTCTCTGTCTGAGACACTGCCTCTGTCTCCGCCTCCGTCTCTGTCCCTGGCTCTGTCTCTGCCTCTGTCTCCGTCTCTGTCTCTGTCTCTGTCTCTGTCCCCGTATCTGTCTCTGTCTCCGTCTCTGTCTCTGTATCTGTCTCCGTATCTGTCTCTGTCTATGTCTCTGTCTCTGTCTCCGTCTCTTTCTCTGTCTGAGACTCTGCCTCTGTCTCTGTCTCTGTCACTGTCTCTGCCTCCGTTTCTGTCTCTGTCTCCGCCTCTGTCTCTGTCTCTGTCTCTGTCTCTGTCTCTGTCTCTGTATCTGTCTCTGTCTCTGTCGCTGTCTCTTCCTCTGTCTCTGTCTCCGTCTCTGTCCCTGGCTCTGTCTCTGCCTCTGTCTCTGTCTCTGTCTCTGTCTCTGTCTCCGTCTCTGTCTCTGTCTCTGTCTCCGTCTCTGTCTCCGTCTCTGTCTCGGTCTCTGTTTCTGTCTCAGTCTCTGTCTCCGTCTCTGTCTCCGTATCTGTCTCTGTCTCTGTCTCTGTCTCTGTCTCTGTCTCTGTCTCTGTCTCTGTCTCCGTATCTGTCTCTGTCTCTGTCTCTGTCTCTGTCTCCGTCTCTTTCTCTGTCTGAGACTCTACCTCTGTCTCTGTCTCTGTCTCTGTCTCTGTCTCTGTCTCTGTCTCTGTCTCTGTCTCTGTCTCTGTCTCTGTCTCTGTCTCTGTCTCTGTCTCTGTCTCTGCGTCTGTCTCTGTCTCTGTCTCTGCCTCTCTCTCTGTCTCTGTCTCTGTCTCTGTCTCTGTCTCTGTCACTGCCCCTGTCTCTGTCTCTGTCTCTCTCTGTCGCTGTCTCTTCCTCTGTCTGAGACCCTGCCTCTGTCTCTGTCTCTGTCTCCGTCCCTGCCTCTGTCTCTGTCTCTGTCTTTGTCTCTGTCTCTGTCTCTGTCTCTGTCTCTGTCTCAGTCTCTGTCTCTGTCTCTGTCTCCGTCTCTGTCTCCGTCTCTGTCTTGGTCTCCGTTTCTGTCTCTGTCTCTGTCTCCGTCTCTGTCTCTGTCTCTGTCTCTGTCTCTGTCTCCGTATCTGTCTCTGTCTCTGTCTCTGTCTCTGTCTCCGTCTCTTTCTCTGTCTGAGACTCTGCCTCTGTCTCTGTCTCTGTCACTGTCTCTGCCCCGTCTCTGTCTCTGTCTCCGCCTCTGTCTCTGTCTCTGTCTCTGTCTCTGTCTCTGTATCTGTCTCTGTCTCTGTCTCTGTCCCTGCCTCTGTCTCAGTCTCTGTCTTTGTCTCTGTCTCTGTCTCTGTCTCTGTCTCTGTCTCTGTCTCTGACTCTGTCTCTGTCTCTGTCTCTGTCTCTGTCTCTGTCTCTGTCTCTGTCTCTGTCTCTGTCTCTGTCTCTGTCTCTGCGTCTGTCTCTGTCTCTGTCTCTGTCTCTGTCTCTGTCTCTGTCTCTGTCTCTGTCTCTGTCTCTGTCTCTGTCTCTGTCTCTGTCTCTGTCTCTGTCTCTGTCTCTGTCTCTGTCTCTGTCTCTGTCTCTGTCTCTGTCTCTGTCTCTGTCTCTGTCTCTGTCTCTGTCGCTGTCTCTGCCCTTGTCTCTGTCGCTGTCTCTGCCTCTGTCTCAGTCCCTGCGTCTGTCTCCGTCTTTGTCTCCGTCTCTGTCTCTGTCTCTGTCTCTGCCTCTGTCTCTGTCTCTGTCCCTGTCTCTGTCTCTGCGTCTGTCTCGGTCTCTGTTTCTGTCTCTGTCTCTGTCTCCGTCTCTGTCTCTGTCTCTGTCTCTGTCCCTGTCTCCGTATCTGTCTCTGTCTCTGTCTCTGTCTCTGTCTCCGTCTCTTTCTCTGTCTCTGTCTCTGTCTCTGTCTCTGTCTCTGTCTCTGTCTCTGTCTCTGTCTCTGTCTCTGTCTCTGTCTCTGTCTCTGTCTCTGTCTCTGTCTCTGTCTCTGTCTCTGTCTCTGTCGCTGTCTCTGCCCTTGTCTCTGTCGCTGTCTCTGCCTCTGTCTCAGTCCCTGCGTCTGTCTCCGTCTTTGTCTCCGTCTCTGTCTCTATCTCTGTCTCTGTCTCTGTCTCTGTCTCTATCTCTGTCTCTGCGTCTGTCTCTGTCTCTGTCTCTGTCTCTGTCTCTGTCTCTGTCTCTGTCTCTGTCCCTGCCTCTGTCTCTGTCTCTATCTTTGTCTCTGTCTCTGTCTCTGTCTCTGTCTCTGTCTCTGTCTCTGACTCTGTCTCTGTCTCTGTCTCCGTCTCTGTCTCTGTCTCTGTCTCTGTCTCTGTCTCTGTCTCTGCGTCTGTCTCTGTCTCTGTCTCTGTCTCTGTCTCTGCGTCTGTCTCTGTCTCTGTCTCTGTCTCTGTCTCTGTCTCTGTCTCTGTCTCTGTCTCTGTCTCTGTCTCTGTCTCTGTCTCTGTCTCTGTCTCTGTCTCTGTCTCTGTCTCTGTCTCTGTCTCTGTCGCTGTCTCTGCCCTTGTCTCTGTCGCTGTCTCTGCCTCTGTCTCAGTCCCTGCGTCTGTCTCCGTCTTTGTCTCCGTCCCTGTCTCTGTCTCTGTCTCTGTCTCTGTCTCTGTCTCTGTCTCTGTCTCTGTCTCTGTCTCTGTCTCTGTCTCTGTCTCTGTCTCTGTCTCTGCGTCTGTCTCTGTCTCTGTCTCTGTCTCTGTCTCTGTCTCTGTCTCTGACTCTGTCTCTGTCTCTGTCTCTGTCTCTGTCTCTGTCTCTGTCTCTGTCTCTGTCTCTGTCTCTGTCTCTGTCTCTGCGTCTGTCTCTGTCTGTGTCTCTGTCTCTGTCTCTGTCTCTGTCTCTGTCTCTGTCTCTGTCTCTGTCTCTGTCTCTGTCTCTGTCTCTGTCTCTGTCTCTGTCTCTGTCTCTGTCTCTGTCTCTGTCTCTGTCTCTGTCTCTGCGTCTGTCTCTGTCTCTGTCTCTGTCTCTGTCTCTGTCTCTGTCTCTGACTCTGTCTCTGTCTCTGTCTCTGTCTCTGTCTCTGTCTCTGTCTCTGTCTCTGTCTCTGTCTCTGTCTCTGCGTCTGTCTCTGTCTGTGTCTCTGTCTCTGTCTCTGTCTCTGTCTCTGTCTCTGTCTCTGTCTCTGTCTCTGTCTCTGTCTCTGTCCCTGTCTCTGTCTCTCTCTCTGTCTCTGTCTCTGTCTGTGTCTCTTTCTCTGTCTGAGACACTGCCTCTGTCTCCGCCTCCGTCTCTGTCCCTGGCTCTGTCTCTGCCTCTGTCTCCGTCTCTGTCTCTGTCTCTGTCTCTGTCCCCGTATCTGTCTCTGTCTCCGTCTCTGTCTCTGTATCTGTCTCCGTATCTGTCTCTGTCTATGTCTCTGTCTCTGTCTCCGTCTCTTTCTCTGTCTGAGACTCTGCCTCTGTCTCTGTCTCTGTCACTGTCTCTGCCTCCGTTTCTGTCTCTGTCTCCGCCTCTGTCTCTGTCTCTGTCTCTGTCTCTGTCTCTGTCTCTGTATCTGTCTCTGTCTCTGTCGCTGTCTCTTCCTCTGTCTCTGTCTCCGTCTCTGTCCCTGGCTCTGTCTCTGCCTCTGTCTCTGTCTCTGTCTCTGTCTCTGTCTCCGTCTCTGTCTCTGTCTCTGTCTCCGTCTCTGTCTCCGTCTCTGTCTCGGTCTCTGTTTCTGTCTCAGTCTCTGTCTCCGTCTCTGTCTCCGTATCTGTCTCTGTCTCTGTCTCTGTCTCTGTCTCTGTCTCTGTCTCTGTCTCTGTCTCCGTATCTGTCTCTGTCTCTGTCTCTGTCTCTGTCTCCGTCTCTTTCTCTGTCTGAGACTCTACCTCTGTCTCTGTCTCTGTCTCTGTCTCTGTCTCTGTCTCTGTCTCTGTCTCTGTCTCTGTCTCTGTCTCTGTCTCTGTCTCTGTCTCTGCGTCTGTCTCTGTCTCTGTCTCTGTCTCTGTCTCTGTCTCTGTCTCTGACTCTGTCTCTGTCTCTGTCTCTGTCTCTGTCTCTGTCTCTGTCTCTGTCTCTGTCTCTGTCTCTGTCTCTGTCTCTGCGTCTGTCTCTGTCTGTGTCTCTGTCTCTGTCTCTGTCTCTGTCTCTGTCTCTGTCTCTGTCTCTGTCTCTGTCTCTGTCTCTGTCTCTGTCTCTGTCTCTGTCTCTGTCTCTGTCTCTGTCTCTGTCTCTGTCTCTGTCTCTGTCTCTGCGTCTGTCTCTGTCTCTGTCTCTGTCTCTGTCTCTGTCTCTGTCTCTGACTCTGTCTCTGTCTCTGTCTCTGTCTCTGTCTCTGTCTCTGTCTCTGTCTCTGTCTCTGTCTCTGTCTCTGTCTCTGTCTCTGTCTCTGTCTCTGTCTCTGTCCCTGTCTCTGTCTCTCTCTCTGTCTCTGTCTCTGTCTGTGTCTCTTTCTCTGTCTGAGACACTGCCTCTGTCTCCGCCTCCGTCTCTGTCCCTGGCTCTGTCTCTGCCTCTGTCTCCGTCTCTGTCTCTGTCTCTGTCTCTGTCCCCGTATCTGTCTCTGTCTCCGTCTCTGTCTCTGTCTCTGTCTCCGTATCTGTCTCTGTCTATGTCTCTGTCTCTGTCTCCGTCTCTTTCTCTGTCTGAGACTCTGCCTCTGTCTCTGTCTCTGTCACTGTCTCTGCCTCCGTTTCTGTCTCTGTCTCCGCCTCTGTCTCTGTCTCTGTCTCTGTCTCTGTCTCTGTATCTGTCTCTGTCTCTGTCTCTGTCCCTGCCTCTGTCTCTGTCTCTGTCTTTGTCTCTGTCTCTGTATCTGTCTCTGTCTCTGTCTCTGTCCCTGCCTCTGTCTTTGTCTCTGTCTCTGTATCTGTCTCTGTCTCTGTCTCTGTCCCTGCCTCTGTCTCTGTCTCTGTCTTTGTCTCTGTCTCTGTCTCTGTCTCTGTCTCTGTCTCTGTCTCTGACTCTGTCTCTGTCTCTGTCTCTGTCTCTGTCTCTGTCTCTGTTTCTGTCTCTGTCTCTGTCTCTGTCTCTGTCTCTGTCTCTGTCTCTGTCTCTGTCTCTGTCTCTGTCTCTGTCTCTGTCTCTGTCTCTGTCTCTGCCTCTGTCTCAGTCCCTGCGTCTGTCTCCGTCTTTGTCTCCGTCTCTGTCTCTGTCTCTGTCTCTGTCTCTGCCTCCGTCGCTCTCTCTCCCTCTGTCTCTGTCTCTATCTCTGCCTCTGTCTCTGTCTCTGTCTCTGTCTCTGTCTCTGTCTCTGTCTCTACCTCTGTCTCTGTCTCTCTCTCTCTGTCTGCGTCTCTGTCTCTGTCTCTGTCTCGGTCTTTGTCTCCGTCTCTGTCTCTGTCTCTGTCTCTGTCTCTCCCTCTGTCTCAGTCTCTGCGTCTGTCTCGGTCTCTGTCTCTGCCTCTGCGTCTGTCTCTGTCTCTGTCTCTGTCTCTGTCTCTGTCTCTGCCTCTCTCTCTGTCTCTGTCTCTGTCTCTGTCTCTGTCTCTGTCACTGCCCCTGTCTCTGTCTCTGTCTCTCTCTGTCGCTGTCTCTTCCTCTGTCTGAGACCCTGCCTCTGTCTCTGTCTCTGTCTCCGTCCCTGCCTCTGTCTCTGTCTCTGTCTTTGTCTCTGTCTCTGTCTCTGTCTCTGTCTCTGTCTCAGTCTCTGTCTCTGTCTCTGTCTCCGTCTCTGTCTCCGTCTCTGTCTTGGTCTCCGTTTCTGTCTCTGTCTCTGTCTCCGTCTCTGTCTCTGTCTCTGTCTCTGTCTCTGTCTCCGTATCTGTCTCTGTCTCTGTCTCTGTCTCTGTCTCTGTCTTTGTCTCTGTCTCTGTCTCTGTCTCTGTCTCTGTCTCTGTCTCTGACTCTGTCTCTGTCTCTGTCTCTGTCTCTGTCTCTGTCTCTGTCTCTGTCTCTGTCTCTGTCTCTGTCTCTGCGTCTGTCTCTGTCTCTGTCTCTGTCTCTGTCTCTGTCTCTGTCTCTGTCTCTGTCTCTGTCTCTGTCTCTGTCTCTGTCTCTGTCTCTGTCTCTGTCTCTGTCTCTGTCTCTGTCTCTGTCTCTGTCTCTGTCTCTGTCTCTGTCTCTGTCTCTGTCTCTGTCTCTGTCTCTGTCGCTGTCTCTGCCCTTGTCTCTGTCGCTGTCTCTGCCTCTGTCTCAGTCCCTGCGTCTGTCTCCGTCTTTGTCTCCGTCTCTGTCTCTGTCTCTGTCTCTGCCTCTGTCTCTGTCTCTGTCCCTGTCTCTGTCTCTGCGTCTGTCTCGGTCTCTGTTTCTGTCTCTGTCTCTGTCTCCGTCTCTGTCTCTGTCTCTGTCTCTGTCCCTGTCTCCGTATCTGTCTCTGTCTCTGTCTCTGTCTCTGTCTCCGTCTCTTTCTCTGTCTCTGTCTCTGTCTCTGTCTCTGTCTCTGTCTCTGTCTCTGTCTCTGTCTCTGTCTCTGTCTCTGTCTCTGTCTCTGTCTCTGTCTCTGTCTCTGTCTCTGTCTCTGTCTCTGTCGCTGTCTCTGCCCTTGTCTCTGTCGCTGTCTCTGCCTCTGTCTCAGTCCCTGCGTCTGTCTCCGTCTTTGTCTCCGTCTCTGTCTCTATCTCTGTCTCTGTCTCTGTCTCTGTCTCTATCTCTGTCTCTGCGTCTGTCTCTGTCTCTGTCTCTGTCTCTGTCTCTGTCTCTGTCTCTGTCTCTGTCTCTGTCTCTGTCTCTGTCTCTGTCCCTGCCTCTGTCTCTGTCTCTATCTTTGTCTCTGTCTCTGTCTCTGTCTCTGTCTCTGTCTCTGTCTCTGACTCTGTCTCTGTCTCTGTCTCCGTCTCTGTCTCTGTCTCTGTCTCTGTCTCTGTCTCTGTCTCTGCGTCTGTCTCTGTCTCTGTCTCTGTCTCTGTCTCTGCGTCTGTCTCTGTCTCTGTCTCTGTCTCTGTCTCTGTCTCTGTCTCTGTCTCTGTCTCTGTCTCTGTCTCTGTCTCTGTCTCTGTCTCTGTCTCTGTCTCTGTCTCTGTCTCTGTCTCTGTCGCTGTCTCTGCCCTTGTCTCTGTCGCTGTCTCTGCCTCTGTCTCAGTCCCTGCGTCTGTCTCCGTCTTTGTCTCCGTCCCTGTCTCTGTCTCTGTCTCTGTCTCTGTCTCTGTCTCTGTCTCTGTCTCTGTCTCTGTCTCTGTCTCTGTCTCTGTCTCTGTCTCTGTCTCTGCGTCTGTCTCTGTCTCTGTCTCTGTCTCTGTCTCTGTCTCTGTCTCTGACTCTGTCTCTGTCTCTGTCTCTGTCTCTGTCTCTGTCTCTGTCTCTGTCTCTGTCTCTGTCTCTGTCTCTGTCTCTGCGTCTGTCTCTGTCTGTGTCTCTGTCTCTGTCTCTGTCTCTGTCTCTGTCTCTGTCTCTGTCTCTGTCTCTGTCTCTGTCTCTGTCTCTGTCTCTGTCTCTGTCTCTGTCTCTGTCTCTGTCTCTGTCTCTGTCTCTGTCTCTGTCTCTGCGTCTGTCTCTGTCTCTGTCTCTGTCTCTGTCTCTGTCTCTGTCTCTGACTCTGTCTCTGTCTCTGTCTCTGTCTCTGTCTCTGTCTCTGTCTCTGTCTCTGTCTCTGTCTCTGTCTCTGCGTCTGTCTCTGTCTGTGTCTCTGTCTCTGTCTCTGTCTCTGTCTCTGTCTCTGTCTCTGTCTCTGTCTCTGTCTCTGTCTCTGTCCCTGTCTCTGTCTCTCTCTCTGTCTCTGTCTCTGTCTGTGTCTCTTTCTCTGTCTGAGACACTGCCTCTGTCTCCGCCTCCGTCTCTGTCCCTGGCTCTGTCTCTGCCTCTGTCTCCGTCTCTGTCTCTGTCTCTGTCTCTGTCCCCGTATCTGTCTCTGTCTCCGTCTCTGTCTCTGTATCTGTCTCCGTATCTGTCTCTGTCTATGTCTCTGTCTCTGTCTCCGTCTCTTTCTCTGTCTGAGACTCTGCCTCTGTCTCTGTCTCTGTCACTGTCTCTGCCTCCGTTTCTGTCTCTGTCTCCGCCTCTGTCTCTGTCTCTGTCTCTGTCTCTGTCTCTGTCTCTGTATCTGTCTCTGTCTCTGTCGCTGTCTCTTCCTCTGTCTCTGTCTCCGTCTCTGTCCCTGGCTCTGTCTCTGCCTCTGTCTCTGTCTCTGTCTCTGTCTCTGTCTCCGTCTCTGTCTCTGTCTCTGTCTCCGTCTCTGTCTCCGTCTCTGTCTCGGTCTCTGTTTCTGTCTCAGTCTCTGTCTCCGTCTCTGTCTCCGTATCTGTCTCTGTCTCTGTCTCTGTCTCTGTCTCTGTCTCTGTCTCTGTCTCTGTCTCCGTATCTGTCTCTGTCTCTGTCTCTGTCTCTGTCTCCGTCTCTTTCTCTGTCTGAGACTCTACCTCTGTCTCTGTCTCTGTCTCTGTCTCTGTCTCTGTCTCTGTCTCTGTCTCTGTCTCTGTCTCTGTCTCTGTCTCTGTCTCTGTCTCTGTCTCTGTCTCTGTCTCTGCCTCTGTCCCTGTCTCTGTCTCTGTCTCTGTCTGTGTCTCTGCCTGTGTCTCGGTCTTTGTCTCCGCCTCTGCCTCTGTCTCTGTCTCTGTCTCTGTCTCAGTCTCAGTCTCTGCCTCCGTCTCTGTCTCTGCCTCTGTCTCAGTCTCTGCGTCTGTCTCTGTCCCTGTCTCTGTCTCTGTCTCTGTCTCTGTCTCTGTCTCTGTCTCTGTCTCTGTCTCTGTCTCTGTCTCTGTCTCTGTCTCTGTCTCTGTCTCTGTCTCTGTCTCTGTCTCTGTCTCTGACTCTGTCTCTGTCTCTGTCTCTGTCTCTGTCTCTGTCTCTGTCTCTGTCTCTGTCTCTGTCTCTGCGTCTGTCTCTGTCTCTGCCTCTGTCTCTGTCTCTGTCTCTGTCTCTGTCTCTGTCTCTGCGTCTGTCTCTGTCTCTGTCTCTGTCTCTGTCTCTGTCTCTGTCTCTGTCTCTGTCTCTGTCTCTGTCTCTGTCTCTGTCTCTGTCTCTGTCTCTGTCTCTGTCTCTGTCTCTGTCTCTGTCTCTGTCCCTGTCTCTGTCTCTCTCTCTGTCTCTGTCTCTGTCTGTGTCTCTTTCTCTGTCTGAGACACTGCCTCTGTCTCCGCCTCCGTCTCTGTCCCTGGCTCTGTCTCTGCCTCTGTCTCCGTCTCTGTCTCTGTCTCTGTCTCTGTCCCCGTATCTGTCTCTGTCTCCGTCTCTGTCTCTGTCTCTGTCTCCGTATCTGTCTCTGTCTATGTCTCTGTCTCTGTCTCCGTCTCTTTCTCTGTCTGAGACTCTGCCTCTGTCTCTGTCTCTGTCACTGTCTCTGCCTCCGTTTCTGTCTCTGTCTCCGCCTCTGTCTCTGTCTCTGTCTCTGTCTCTGTCTCTGTATCTGTCTCTGTCTCTGTCTCTGTCCCTGCCTCTGTCTCTGTCTCTGTCTTTGTCTCTGTCTCTGTATCTGTCTCTGTCTCTGTCTCTGTCCCTGCCTCTGTCTCTGTCTCTGTCTTTGTCTCTGTCTCTGTCTCTGTCTCTGTCTCTGTCTCTGTCTCTGACTCTGTCTCTGTCTCTGTCTCTGTCTCTGTCTCTGTCTCTGTTTCTGTCTCTGTCTCTGTCTCTGTCTCTGTCTCTGTCTCTGTCTCTGTCTCTGTCTCTGTCTCTGTCTCTGTCTCTGTCTCTGTCTCTGTCTCTGCCTCTGTCTCAGTCCCTGCGTCTGTCTCCGTCTTTGTCTCCGTCTCTGTCTCTGTCTCTGTCTCTGTCTCTGCCTCCGTCGCTCTCTCTCCCTCTGTCTCTGTCTCTATCTCTGCCTCTGTCTCTGTCTCTGTCTCTGTCTCTGTCTCTGTCTCTGTCTCTACCTCTGTCTCTGTCTCTCTCTCTCTGTCTGCGTCTCTGTCTCTGTCTCTGTCTCGGTCTTTGTCTCCGTCTCTGTCTCTGTCTCTGTCTCTGTCTCTCCCTCTGTCTCAGTCTCTGCGTCTGTCTCGGTCTCTGTCTCTGCCTCTGCGTCTGTCTCTGTCTCTGTCTCTGTCTCTGTCTCTGTCTCTGTCTCTGTCTTGGTCTCTGTTTCTGTCTCTGTCTCTGTCTCTGTCTCTGTCTCTGTCTCTGTCTCTGTCTCTGTCTCTGTCTCTGTCTCTGTCTCTGTCTCTGTCTCTGTCTCTGTCTCTGTCTCTGTCTCTGTCTCTGTCGCTGTCTCTGCCCTTGTCTCTGTCGCTGTCTCTGCCTCTGTCTCAGTCCCTGCGTCTGTCTCCGTCTTTGTCTCCGTCTCTGTCTCTGTCTCTGTCTCTGCCTCTGTCTCTGTCTCTGTCCCTGTCTCTGTCTCTGCGTCTGTCTCGGTCTCTGTTTCTGTCTCTGTCTCTGTCTCCGTCTCTGTCTCTGTCTCTGTCTCTGTCCCTGTCTCCGTATCTGTCGCTGTCTCTTCCTCTGTCTGAGACCCTGCCTCTGTCTCTGTCTCTGTCTCCGTCCCTGCCTCTGTCTCTGTCTCTGTCTTTGTCTCTGTCTCTGTCTCTGTCTCTGTCTCTGTCTCAGTCTCTGTCTCTGTCTCTGTCTCCGTCTCTGTCTCCGTCTCTGTCTTGGTCTCTGTTTCTGTCTCTGTCTCTGTCTCCGTCTCTGTCTCTGTCTCTGTCTCTGTCTCTGTCTCCGTATCTGTCTCTGTCTCTGTCTCTGTCTCTGTCTCCGTCTCTTTCTCTGTCTGAGACTCTGCCTCTGTCTCTGTCTCTGTCACTGTCTCTGCCCCGTCTCTGTCTCTGTCTCCGCCTCTGTCTCTGTCTCTGTCTCTGTCTCTGTCTCTGTATCTGTCTCTGTCTCTGTCTCTGTCCCTGCCTCTGTCTCAGTCTCTGTCTTTGTCTCTGTCTCTGTATCTGTCTCTGTCTCTGTCTCTGTCCCTGCCTCTGTCTCAGTCTCTGTCTTTGTCTCTGTCTCTGTCTCCGTATCTGTCTCTGTCTCTGTCTCTGTCTCTGTCTCCGTCTCTTTCTCTGTCTGAGACTCTGCCTCTGTCTCTGTCTCTGTCACTGTCTCTGCCCCGTCTCTGTCTCTGTCTCCGCCTCTGTCTCTGTCTCTGTCTCTGTCTCTGTCTCTGTATCTGTCTCTGTCTCTGTCTCTGTCCCTGCCTCTGTCTCAGTCTCTGTCTTTGTCTCTGTCTCTGTCTCTGTCTCTG
>CAMAOD020000172.1:135000-140000 GCA_945859595.2 Megachile willughbiella
CTGTCTCTGTCTCTGCCTCTGTCCCTGTCTCTGTCTCTGTCTCTGTCTGTGTCTCTGCCTGTGTCTCGGTCTTTGTCTCCGCCTCTGCCTCTGTCTCTGTCTCTGTCTCTGTCTCAGTCTCAGTCTCTGCCTCCGTCTCTGTCTCTGCCTCTGTCTCAGTCTCTGCGTCTGTCTCTGTCCCTGTCTCTGTCTCTGTCTCTGTCTCTGTCTCTGTCTCTGTCTCTGTCTCTGTCTCTGTCTCTGTCTCTGTCTCTGTCTCTGTCTCTGTCTCTGTCTCTGTCTCTGTCTCTGTCTCTGACTCTGTCTCTGTCTCTGTCTCTGTCTCTGTCTCTGTCTCTGTCTCTGTCTCTGTCTCTGTCTCTGCGTCTGTCTCTGTCTCTGCCTCTGTCTCTGTCTCTGTCTCTGTCTCTGTCTCTGTCTCTGCGTCTGTCTCTGTCTCTGTCTCTGTCTCTGTCTCTGTCTCTGTCTCTGTCTCTGTCTCTGTCTCTGTCTCTGTCTCTGTCTCTGTCTCTGTCTCTGTCTCTGTCTCTGTCTCTGTCTCTGTCTCTGTCTCTGTCTCTGTCTCTGTCCCTGTCTCTGTCTCTCTCTCTGTCTCTGTCTCTGTCTGTGTCTCTTTCTCTGTCTGAGACACTGCCTCTGTCTCCGCCTCCGTCTCTGTCCCTGGCTCTGTCTCTGCCTCTGTCTCCGTCTCTGTCTCTGTCTCTGTCTCTGTCCCCGTATCTGTCTCTGTCTCCGTCTCTGTCTCTGTCTCTGTCTCCGTATCTGTCTCTGTCTATGTCTCTGTCTCTGTCTCCGTCTCTTTCTCTGTCTGAGACTCTGCCTCTGTCTCTGTCTCTGTCACTGTCTCTGCCTCCGTTTCTGTCTCTGTCTCCGCCTCTGTCTCTGTCTCTGTCTCTGTCTCTGTCTCTGTATCTGTCTCTGTCTCTGTCTCTGTCCCTGCCTCTGTCTCTGTCTCTGTCTTTGTCTCTGTCTCCGCCTCTGTCTCTGTCTCTGTCTCTGTCTCTGTCTCTGTATCTGTCTCTGTCTCTGTCTCTGTCCCTGCCTCTGTCTCTGTCTCTGTCTTTGTCTCTGTCTCTGTCTCTGTCTCTGTCTCTGTCTCTGTCTCTGACTCTGTCTCTGTCTCTGTCTCTGTCTCTGTCTCTGTCTCTGTTTCTGTCTCTGTCTCTGTCTCTGTCTCTGTCTCTGTCTCTGTCTCTGTCTCTGTCTCTGTCTCTGTCTCTGTCTCTGTCTCTGTCTCTGTCTCTGCCTCTGTCTCAGTCCCTGCGTCTGTCTCCGTCTTTGTCTCCGTCTCTGTCTCTGTCTCTGTCTCTGTCTCTGCCTCCGTCGCTCTCTCTCCCTCTGTCTCTGTCTCTATCTCTGCCTCTGTCTCTGTCTCTGTCTCTGTCTCTGTCTCTGTCTCTGTCTCTACCTCTGTCTCTGTCTCTCTCTCTCTGTCTGCGTCTCTGTCTCTGTCTCTGTCTCGGTCTTTGTCTCCGTCTCTGTCTCTGTCTCTGTCTCTGTCTCTCCCTCTGTCTCAGTCTCTGCGTCTGTCTCGGTCTCTGTCTCTGCCTCTGCGTCTGTCTCTGTCTCTGTCTCTGTCTCTGTCTCTGTCTCTGCCTCTCTCTCTGTCTCTGTCTCTGTCTCTGTCTCTGTCTCTGTCACTGCCCCTGTCTCTGTCTCTGTCTCTCTCTGTCGCTGTCTCTTCCTCTGTCTGAGACCCTGCCTCTGTCTCTGTCTCTGTCTCCGTCCCTGCCTCTGTCTCTGTCTCTGTCTTTGTCTCTGTCTCTGTCTCTGTCTCTGTCTCTGTCTCAGTCTCTGTCTCTGTCTCTGTCTCCGTCTCTGTCTCCGTCTCTGTCTTGGTCTCTGTTTCTGTCTCTGTCTCTGTCTCCGTCTCTGTCTCTGTCTCTGTCTCTGTCTCTGTCTCCGTATCTGTCTCTGTCTCTGTCTCTGTCTCTGTCTCCGTCTCTTTCTCTGTCTGAGACTCTGCCTCTGTCTCTGTCTCTGTCACTGTCTCTGCCCCGTCTCTGTCTCTGTCTCCGCCTCTGTCTCTGTCTCTGTCTCTGTCTCTGTCTCTGTATCTGTCTCTGTCTCTGTCTCTGTCCCTGCCTCTGTCTCAGTCTCTGTCTTTGTCTCTGTCTCTGTCTCTGTCTCTGTCTCTGTCTCTGTCTCTGACTCTGTCTCTGTCTCTGTCTCTGTCTCTGTCTCTGTCTCTGTCTCTGTCTCTGTCTCTGCGTCTGTCTCTGTCTCTGTCTCTGTCTCTGTCTCTGTCTCTGTCTCTGTCTCTGTCTCTGTCTCTGTCTCTGTCTCTGTCTCTGTCTCTGTCTCTGTCTCTGTCTCTGTCTCTGTCTCTGTCTCTGTCTCTGTCTCTGTCGCTGTCTCTGCCCTTGTCTCTGTCGCTGTCTCTGCCTCTGTCTCAGTCCCTGCGTCTGTCTCCGTCTTTGTCTCCGTCTCTGTCTCTGTCTCTGTCTCTGCCTCTGTCTCTGTCTCTGTCCCTGTCTCTGTCTCTGCGTCTGTCTCGGTCTCTGTTTCTGTCTCTGTCTCTGTCTCCGTCTCTGTCTCTGTCTCTGTCTCTGTCCCTGTCTCCGTATCTGTCTCTGTCTCTGTCTCTGTCTCTGTCTCCGTCTCTTTCTCTGTCTCTGTCTCTGTCTCTGTCTCTGTCTCTGTCTCTGTCTCTGTCTCTACCTCTGTCTCTGTCTCTCTCTCTCTGTCTGCGTCTCTGTCTCTGTCTCTGTCTCGGTCTTTGTCTCCGTCTCTGTCTCTGTCTCTGTCTCTGTCTCTCCCTCTGTCTCAGTCTCTGCGTCTGTCTCGGTCTCTGTCTCTGCCTCTGCGTCTGTCTCTGTCTCTGTCTCTGTCTCTGTCTCTGTCTCTGCCTCTCTCTCTGTCTCTGTCTCTGTCTCTGTCTCTGTCTCTGTCACTGCCCCTGTCTCTGTCTCTGTCTCTCTCTGTCGCTGTCTCTTCCTCTGTCTGAGACCCTGCCTCTGTCTCTGTCTCTGTCTCCGTCCCTGCCTCTGTCTCTGTCTCTGTCTTTGTCTCTGTCTCTGTCTCTGTCTCTGTCTCTGTCTCAGTCTCTGTCTCTGTCTCTGTCTCCGTCTCTGTCTCCGTCTCTGTCTTGGTCTCTGTTTCTGTCTCTGTCTCTGTCTCCGTCTCTGTCTCTGTCTCTGTCTCTGTCTCTGTCTCCGTATCTGTCTCTGTCTCTGTCTCTGTCTCTGTCTCCGTCTCTTTCTCTGTCTGAGACTCTGCCTCTGTCTCTGTCTCTGTCACTGTCTCTGCCCCGTCTCTGTCTCTGTCTCCGCCTCTGTCTCTGTCTCTGTCTCTGTCTCTGTCTCTGTATCTGTCTCTGTCTCTGTCTCTGTCCCTGCCTCTGTCTCAGTCTCTGTCTTTGTCTCTGTCTCTGTCTCTGTCTCTGTCTCTGTCTCTGTCTCTGACTCTGTCTCTGTCTCTGTCTCTGTCTCTGTCTCTGTCTCTGTCTCTGTCTCTGTCTCTGTCTCTGCGTCTGTCTCTGTCTCTGTCTCTGTCTCTGTCTCTGTCTCTGTCTCTGTCTCTGTCTCTGTCTCTGTCTCTGTCTCTGTCTCTGTCTCTGTCTCTGTCTCTGTCTCTGTCTCTGTCTCTGTCTCTGTCTCTGTCTCTGTCTCTGTCGCTGTCTCTGCCCTTGTCTCTGTCGCTGTCTCTGCCTCTGTCTCAGTCCCTGCGTCTGTCTCCGTCTTTGTCTCCGTCTCTGTCTCTGTCTCTGTCTCTGCCTCTGTCTCTGTCTCTGTCCCTGTCTCTGTCTCTGCGTCTGTCTCGGTCTCTGTTTCTGTCTCTGTCTCTGTCTCCGTCTCTGTCTCTGTCTCTGTCTCTGTCCCTGTCTCCGTATCTGTCTCTGTCTCTGTCTCTGTCTCTGTCTCCGTCTCTTTCTCTGTCTCTGTCTCTGTCTCTGTCTCTGTCTCTGTCTCTGTCTCTGTCTCTGTCTCTGTCTCTGTCTCTGTCTCTGTCTCTGTCTCTGTCTCTGTCTCTGTCTCTGTCTCTGTCGCTGTCTCTGCCCTTGTCTCTGTCGCTGTCTCTGTCTCTGTCTCTGTCTCTGTCTCTGTCTCTGTCTCTGTCTCTGTCGCTGTCTCTGTCTCTGCGTCTGTCTCTGTCTCTGTCTCTGTCTCTTTCTCTGTCTCAGTCCCTGCGTCTGTCTCCGACTTTGTCTCTGTCTCTGTCTCTGTCTCTGTCTCTGTCTCTGCCTCTGTCTCTGTCCCCGTATCTGTCTCTGTCCCTGTTTCTGTCTCTGTCTCTGTCCCTGCCTGTGTCTCTGCCTCTGTCTCCGTCTCTGTCTCTGACTCTGTCTCTGTCTCTGTCTCTGTCTCTGTCTCTGTCTCTGTCTCTGCCTCTGTCTCTGTCTCTGTCTCTGTCCCCGTATCTGTCTCTGTCTCTGTCTCTGTATCTGTCTCTGTCTCTGTCTCTGTCTCTGTCTCTGTCTCTGTCTCTGTCTCTGTCTCTGTCTCTGTCTCCGTCTCTGTCTCCGTCTCTGTCTCGGTCTCTGTTTCTGTCTCTGTCTCTGTCTCTGTCTGTGTCTCTGCCTCTGTCTCCGTCTCTGTCTCTATCTCTATCTCTGCCTCTGTCTCTGTCCCCGTATCTGTCTCTGTCTCTGTCTCTGTATCTGTCTCTGTCTCTGTCTCTGTCTCTGTCTCTGTCTCTGTCTCTGTCTCTGTCTCTGTCTCTGTCTCTGTCTCTGTCTCTGTCTCTGTCTCTGTCTCAGTCCCTGCGTCTGTCTCCGACTTTGTCTCTGTCTCTGTCTCTGTCTCTGTCTCTGTCTCTGCCTCTGTCTCTGTCCCCGCATCTGTCTCTGTCCCTGTTTCTGTCTCTGTCTCTGTCCCTGCCTGTGTCTCTGCCTCTGTCTCCGTCTCTGTCTCTGACTCTGTCTCTGTCTCTGTCTCTGACTCTGTCTCTTTCTCTGTCTGAGACTCTGACTCTGTCACTGTCTCTGCCTCCGTCTCTGTCTCTGTCTCTGTCTCTGTCTCTGTCTCTGTCTCTGTCTCTGTCTCTGTCTCTGCCTCTGT
>CAMAOD020000172.1:145000-357500 GCA_945859595.2 Megachile willughbiella
CCCCGTATCTGTCTCTGTCCCTGTTTCTGTCTCTGTCTCTGTCTCTGTCCCTGCCTGTGTCTCTGCCTCTGTCTCCGTCTCTGTCTCTGACTCTGTCTCTGTCTCTATCTCCGTCTCTGTCTCTGTCTCTGACTCTGTCTGAGACTCTGCCTCTGTCACTGTCTCTGCCTCCGTCTCTGTCTCTGTCTCTGTCTCTGTCTCTGTCTCGGTCTCTGTTTCTGTCTCTGTCTCTGTCTCCGTCTCTGTCTCCGTATCTGTCTCTGTCTCTGTCTCTGTCTCTGTCTCTGTCTCTGTCTCCGTCTCTGTCTCCGTCTCTGTCTCGGTCTCTGTCTCTGTCTCTGTCTCTGCCTCCGTCGCTCTCTCTCCCTCTGTCTCTGTCTCTATCTCTGCCTCTGTCTCTGTCTCTGTCTCTGTCTCTGTCTCTGTCTCTCTCTCTGTCTCTACCTCTGTCTCTGTCTCTCTCTCTGTCTGCGTCTCTGTCTCTGTCTCGGTCTTTGTCTCCGCCTCTGTCTCTGTCTCTGTCTCTGTCTCTCCCTCTGTCTCAGTCTCTGCGTCTGTCTCGGTCTCTGTCTCTGTCTCTGCCTCTGTCTCTGTCTCTGTCTCTGTCTCTGTCTCTGTCTCTGCCTCTGTCTCTGTCTCTCTCTGTCTCTGTCTCTGTCTCTGTCTCTGTCTCTGTCACTGCCTCTGTCTCTGTCTCTGTCTCTCTCTGTCGCTGTCTCTTCCTCTGTCTCTGTCTCCGTCTCTGTCCCTGGCTCTGTCTCTGCCTCTGTCTCCGTCTCTATCTCTGTCTCTGTCTCTGTCCCCGTATCTGTCTCTGTCTCTGTCTCTGTCCCCGTATCTGTCTCTGTCTCCGTCTCTGTCTCTGCCTCTGTCTCTGTCTCCGTCCCTGCCTCTGTCTCCGTCTCTGTCTTTGTCTCTGTCTCTGTCTCTGTCTCCGTCTCCGTCTCTGTCTCCGTCTCTGTCTCTGTCTCTGTCTCTGTCTCTGTCTCTGTCTCTGTCTCTGTCTCTGTCTCTGTCTCTACCTCTGTCTCTGTCTCTCTCTCTGTCTGCGTCTCTGTCTCTGTCTCGGTCTTTGTCTCCGTCTCTGTCTCTGTCTCTGTCTCTGTCTCTCCCTCTGTCTCAGTCTCTGCGTCTGTCTCGGTCTCTGTCTCTGTCTCGGTCTCTGTCTCTGTCTCTACCTCTGTCTCTGTCTCTCTCTCTGTCTGCGTCTCTGTCTCTGTCTCGGTCTTTGTCTCCGTCTCTGTCTCTGTCTCTGTCTCTGTCTCTCCCTCTGTCTCAGTCTCTGCGTCTGTCTCGGTCTCTGTCTCTGTCTCTCTCTCTGTCTCTGTCTCTGTCTCTGTCTCTGTCTCTGTCTCTGTCTCTGTCTCTGTCTCCGTCTCTGTCTCCGTCTCTGTCTCGGTCTCTGTTTCTGTCTCTGTCTCTGTCTCTGCCTCTGTCTCAGACTCTGCGTCTGTCTCGGTCTCTGTCTCTGTCTCTCTCTCTGTCTCTGTCTCTGTCTCTGTCTCTGTCTCTGTCTCCGTATCTGTCTCTGTCTCTGTCTCTGTCTCTGTCTCTGTCTCCGTCTCTTTCTCTGTCTGAGACTCTACCTCTGTCTCTGTCTCTGTCACTGTCTCTGTCTCTCTCTTTGTCTGTGTCTCTGTCTCTGTCTCGGTCTTTGTCTCCGTCTCTGTCTCTGTCTCTGTCTCTGTCTCTGCCTCTGTCTCAGACTCTGCGTCTGTCTCGGTCTCTGTCTCTGTCTCTGTCTCTGTCTCTGTCTCTGTCTCTGTCTCTGTCTCTGTCTCTGTCTCTGTCTCTGTCTCTGTCTCTGTCTCTGTCTCTGTCTCTGTCTCTGTCTCTGTCTCTGTCTCTGTCTCTGTCTCTGTCTCTGTCTCTGTCTCTGTCTCTGTCTCTCTCTCTGTCTCTGTCTCTGTCTGTGTCTCTTTCTCTGTCTGAGACACTGCCTCTGTCTCCGTCTCCGTCTCTGTCCCTGGCTCTGTCTCTGCCTCTGTCTCCGTCTCTGTCTCTGTCTCTGTCTCTGTCCCCGTATCTGTCTCTGTCTCCGTCTCTGTCTCTGTCTCTGTCTCCGTCCCTGCCTCTGTCTCCGTCTCTGTCTTTGTCTCTGTCTCTGTCTCTGTCTCTGTCTCCGTCCCTGCCTCTGTCTCTGTCTCTGTCTTTGTCTCTGTCTCTGTCTCTGTCTCTGTCTCTGTCTCTGTCTCTGTCTCTGTCTCTGTCTCTGTCTCTGTCTCCGTCTCTGTCTCCGTCTCTGTCTCGGTCTCTGTTTCTGTCTCTGTCTCTGTCTCTGCCTCCGTCGCTCTCTCTCCCTCGGACTCTGTCTCTATCTCTGCCTCTGTCTCGGTCTCTGTCTCTGTCTCTGCCTCTGTCTCTGTCTCTGTCTCTGTCTCTGTCTCTGTCTCTGTCTCTGTCTCTCTCTCTGTCTCTGTCTCTGTCTCTGTATCTGTCTCCGTCACTGCCTCTGTCTCTGTCTCTGTCTCTCTCTGTCGCTGTCTCTTCCTCTGTCTCTGTCTCCGTCTCTGTCCCTGGCTCTGTCTCTGCCTCTGTCTCCGTCTCTGTCTCTGTCTCTGTCTCTGTCCCCGTATCTGTCCCTGTCTCCGTCTCTGTCTCTGTCTCTGTCTCTGTCTCTGTCTCCGTCCCTGCCTCTGTCTCTGTCTCTGTCTTTGTCTCTGTCCCTGTCTCTGTCTCTGTCTTTGTCTCTGTCTCTGTCTCTGTCTCTGTCTCTGTCTCTGTCTCTGCCTCTGTCTCTGTCTCTGTCTCTGTCTCTGTCTCTGTCTCTGTCTCTGTCTCTGTCTCTGTCTCTGTCTCTGTCTCTGTCTCTGTCTCCGTCTCTGTCTCCGTCTCTGTCTCGGTCTCTGTTTCTGTCTCTGTCTCTGTCTCTGTCTCTGTCTCTGTCTCTGTCTCTGTCTCCGTCTCTGTCTCCGTCTCTGTCTCGGTCTCTGTTTCTGTCTCTGTCTCTGTCTCTGCCTCCGTCGCTCTCTCCCCCTCTGTCTCTGTCTCTATCTCTGCCTCTGTCTCTGTCTCTGTCTCTGTCTCTGTCTCTGTCTCTGTCTCTACCTCTGTCTCTGTCTCTGTCTCTGTCTCTGTCTCTGCCTCTGTCTCTCTCTCTGTCTCTGTCTCTGTCTCTGTCTCTGTCTCTGTCTCTGTCTCTGTCACTGCCTCTGTCTCTGTCTCTGTCTCTCTCTGTCGCTGTCTCTTCCTCTGTCTCTGTCTCCGTCTCTGTCCCTGGCTCTGTCTCTGCCTCTGTCTCCGTCTCTGTCTCCGCCTCTGTCTCTGTCCCCGCATCTGTCTCTGTCTCCGTCTCTGTCTCTGCCTCTGTCTCTGTTTCCGTCCCTGCCTCTGTCTCCGTCTCTGTCTTTGTCTCTGTCTCTGTCTCTGTCTCTGTCTCCGTCTCTGTCTCTGTCTCTGTCTCTGTCTCTGTCTCTGTCTCTGTCTCTGCCTCTGTCTCTGTCTCTGTCTCTGTCTCTGTCTCTGTCTCTGTCTCTGTCTCTGTCTCTGTCTCTGTCTCTGTCTCTGTCTCTGTCTCTGTCTCTGTCTCTGTCTCTGTCTCTGCCTCTGTCTCTGTCTCTGTCTCTGTCTCTGTCTCTGTCTCTGTCTCTGTCTCTGTCTCTGTCTCTGTCTCTGTCTCTGTCTCTGTCTCTGTCTCTGTCTCTGTCTCTGTCTCTGTCTCGGTCTCTGTCTCTGTCTCTGTCTCTGTCTCTGTCTCTGTCTCTGTCTCTGTCTCTGTCTATTCCTCTGTCTCTGTCTCTGTCTCTGTCTCCGTCCCTGCCTCTGTCTCTGTCTCTGTCTTTGTCTCTGTCTCTGTCTCTGTCTCTGTCTCTGTCTCTGTCTCTGTCTCTGTCTCTGTCTCTGTCTCCGTCTCTGTCTCCGTCTCTGTCTCGGTCTCTGTTTCTGTCTCTGTCTCTGTCTCTGTCTCTGTCTCTGTCTCTGTCTCTGTCTCCGTCTCTGTCTCCGTCTCTGTCTCGGTCTCTGTTTCTGTCTCTGTCTCTGTCTCTGCCTCCGTCGCTCTCTCCCCCTCTGTCTCTGTCTCTATCTCTGCCTCTGTCTCTGTCTCTGTCTCTGTCTCTGTCTCTGTCTCTGTCTCTACCTCTGTCTCTGTCTCTGTCTCTGTCTCTGTCTCTGCCTCTGTCTCTCTCTCTGTCTCTGTCTCTGTCTCTGTCTCTGTCTCTGTCTCTGTCTCTGTCACTGCCTCTGTCTCTGTCTCTGTCTCTCTCTGTCGCTGTCTCTTCCTCTGTCTCTGTCTCCGTCTCTGTCCCTGGCTCTGTCTCTGCCTCTGTCTCCGTCTCTGTCTCCGCCTCTGTCTCTGTCCCCGCATCTGTCTCTGTCTCCGTCTCTGTCTCTGCCTCTGTCTCTGTTTCCGTCCCTGCCTCTGTCTCCGTCTCTGTCTCTGTCTCTGTCTCTGTCTCCGTCTCTGTCTCCGTCTCTGTCTCTGTCTCTGTCTCTGTCTCTGTCTCTGTCTCTGTCTCTGTCTCTGTCTCTGTCTCTGTCTCTGTCTCTGTCTCTGTCTCTGTCTCTGTCTCTTTCTCTGTCTCAGTCCCTGCGTCTGTCTCCGACTTTGTCTCTGTCTCTGTCTCTGTCTCTGTCTCTGTCTCTGTCTCTGCCTCTGTCTCTGTCCCCGTATCTGTCTCTGTCCCTGTTTCTGTCTCTGTCTCTGTCCCTGCCTGTGTCTCTGCCTCTGTCTCCGTCTCTGTCTCTGACTCTGTCTCTGTCTCTGTCTCTGTCTCTGTCTCTGTCTCTGTCTCTGCCTCTGTCTCTGTCTCTGTCTCTGTCCCCGTATCTGTCTCTGTCTCTGTCTCTGTATCTGTCTCTGTCTCTGTCTCTGTCTCTGTCTCTGTCTCTGTCTCTGTCTCTGTCTCTGTCTCTGTCTCCGTCTCTGTCTCCGTCTCTGTCTCGGTCTCTGTTTCTGTCTCTGTCTCTGTCTCTGTCTGTGTCTCTGCCTCTGTCTCCGTCTCTGTCTCTATCTCTATCTCTGCCTCTGTCTCTGTCCCCGTATCTGTCTCTGTCTCTGTCTCTGTATCTGTCTCTGTCTCTGTCTCTGTCTCTGTCTCTGTCTCTGTCTCTGTCTCTGTCTCTGTCTCTGTCTCTGTCTCTGTCTCTGTCTCTGTCTCAGTCCCTGCGTCTGTCTCCGACTTTGTCTCTGTCTCTGTCTCTGTCTCTGTCTCTGCCTCTGCCTCTGTCTCTGTCCCCGCATCTGTCTCTGTCCCTGTTTCTGTCTCTGTCTCTGTCCCTGCCTGTGTCTCTGCCTCTGTCTCCGTCTCTGTCTCTGACTCTGTCTCTGTCTCTGTCTCTGACTCTGTCTCTTTCTCTGTCTGAGACTCTGACTCTGTCACTGTCTCTGCCTCCGTCTCTGTCTCTGTCTCTGTCTCTGTCTCTGTCTCTGTCTCTGTCTCTGTCTCTGTCTCTGCCTCTGTCTCTGTCTCTGTCTCTGTCTCTGTCTCTGTCTCTGTCTCTGTCTCTGTCTCTGTCTCTGTCTCTGTCTCTGTCTCTGTCTCTGTCTCTGTCTCTGTCTCTGTCTCTGTCTATTCCTCTGTCTCTGTCTCCGTCTCTGTCTCTGTCTCTGTCTGAGACTCTGACTCTGTCACTGTCTCTGCCTCCGTCTCTGTCTCTGTCTCTGTCTCTGTCTCTGTCTCTGTCTCTGTCTCTGTCTCTGTCTCTGTCTCTGCCTCGGTCTCTGTCTCTGTCTCTGTCTCTGTCTCTGTCTCTGTCTCTGTCTCTGTCTCTGTCTCTGTCTCTGTCTCTGTCTCTGTCTCTGTCTCTGTCTCTGTCTATTCCTCTGTCTCTGTCTCTGTCTCTGTCTCCGTCCCTGCCTCTGTCTCTGTCTCTGTCTTTGTCTCTGTCTCTGTCTCTGTCTCTGTCTCTGTCTCTGTCTCTGTCTCTGTCTCTGTCTCTGTCTCCGTCTCTGTCTCCGTCTCTGTCTCGGTCTCTGTTTCTGTCTCTGTCTCTGTCTCTGTCTCTGTCTCTGTCTCTGTCTCTGTCTCCGTCTCTGTCTCCGTCTCTGTCTCCGTCTCTGTCTCGGTCTCTGTTTCTGTCTCTGTCTCTGTCTCTGCCTCCGTCGCTCTCTCCCCCTCTGTCTCTGTCTCTATCTCTGCCTCTGTCTCTGTCTCTGTCTCTGTCTCTACCTCTGTCTCTGTCTCTGTCTCTGTCTCTGTCTCTGTCTCTGCCTCTGTCTCTCTCTCTGTCTCTGTCTCTGTCTCTGTCTCTGTCTCTGTCTCTGTCTCTGTCTCTGTCACTGCCTCTGTCTCTGTCTCTGTCTCTCTCTGTCGCTGTCTCTTCCTCTGTCTCTGTCTCCGTCTCTGTCCCTGGCTCTGTCTCTGCCTCTGTCTCCGTCTCTGTCTCCGCCTCTGTCTCTGTCCCCGCATCTGTCTCTGTCTCCGTCTCTGTCTCTGCCTCTGTCTCTGTTTCCGTCCCTGCCTCTGTCTCCGTCTCTGTCTCTGTCTCTGTCTCTGTCTCCGTCTCTGTCTCCGTCTCTGTCTCTGTCTCTGTCTCTGTCTCTGTCTCTGTCTCTGTCTCTGTCTCTGTCTCTGTCTCTGTCTCTGTCTCTGTCTCTGTCTCTGTCTCTGTCTCTGTCTCTTTCTCTGTCTCAGTCCCTGCGTCTGTCTCCGACTTTGTCTCTGTCTCTGTCTCTGTCTCTGTCTCTGTCTCTGTCTCTGCCTCTGTCTCTGTCCCCGTATCTGTCTCTGTCCCTGTTTCTGTCTCTGTCTCTGTCCCTGCCTGTGTCTCTGCCTCTGTCTCCGTCTCTGTCTCTGACTCTGTCTCTGTCTCTGTCTCTGTCTCTGTCTCTGTCTCTGTCTCTGCCTCTGTCTCTGTCTCTGTCTCTGTCCCCGTATCTGTCTCTGTCTCTGTCTCTGTATCTGTCTCTGTCTCTGTCTCTGTCTCTGTCTCTGTCTCTGTCTCTGTCTCTGTCTCTGTCTCTGTCTCTGTCTCCGTCTCTGTCTCCGTCTCTGTCTCGGTCTCTGTTTCTGTCTCTGTCTCTGTCTCTGTCTGTGTCTCTGCCTCTGTCTCCGTCTCTGTCTCTATCTCTATCTCTGCCTCTGTCTCTGTCCCCGTATCTGTCTCTGTCTCTGTCTCTGTATCTGTCTCTGTCTCTGTCTCTGTCTCTGTCTCTGTCTCTGTCTCTGTCTCTGTCTCTGTCTCTGTCTCTGTCTCTGTCTCTGTCTCTGTCTCAGTCCCTGCGTCTGTCTCCGACTTTGTCTCTGTCTCTGTCTCTGTCTCTGTCTCTGCCTCTGCCTCTGTCTCTGTCCCCGCATCTGTCTCTGTCCCTGCCTGTGTCTCTGCCTCTGTCTCCGTCTCTGTCTCTGACTCTGTCTCTGTCTCTGTCTCTGACTCTGTCTCTTTCTCTGTCTGAGACTCTGACTCTGTCACTGTCTCTGCCTCCGTCTCTGTCTCTGTCTCTGTCTCTGTCTCTGTCTCTGTCTCTGTCTCTGTCTCTGTCTCTGCCTCTGTCTCTGTCTCTGTCTCTGTCTCTGTCTCTGTCTCTGTCTCTGTCTCTGTCTCTGTCTCTGTCTCTGTCTCTGTCTCTGTCTCTGTCTCTGTCTCTGTCTCTGTCTCTGTCTCTGTCTATTCCTCTGTCTCTGTCTCCGTCTCTGTCTCTGTCTCTGTCTGAGACTCTGACTCTGTCACTGTCTCTGCCTCCGTCTCTGTCTCTGTCTCTGTCTCTGTCTCTGTCTCTGTCTCTGTCTCTGTCTCTGTCTCTGCCTCGGTCTCTGTCTCTGTCTCTGTCTCTGTCTCTGTCTCTGTCTCTGTCTCTGTCTCTGTCTCTGTCTCTGTCTCTGTCTCTGTCTCTGTCTCTGTCTCTGTCTCTGTCTCTGTCTCTGTCTCTGTCTCTGTCTCTGTCTCTGTCTCTGTCTATTCCTCTGTCTCTGTCTCCGTCTCTGTCTCTGTCTCTGTCTCTGTCTCTGTCTCCGTCCCTGCCTCTGTCTCTGTCTCTGTCTTTGTCTCTGTCTCTGTCTCTGTCTCTGTCTCTGTCTCTGTCTCTGTCTCTGTCTCTGTCTCTGTCTCCGTCTCTGTCCCCGTCTCTGTCTCGGTCTCTGTTTCTGTCTCTGTCTCTGTCTCTGCCTCCGTCGCTCTCTCTCCCTCGGACTCTGTCTCTATCTCTGCCTCTGTCTCGGTCTCTGTCTCTGTCTCTGCCTCTGTCTCTGTCTCTGTCTCTGTCTCTGTCTCTGTCTCTGTCTCTGTCTCTGTCTCTCTCTCTGTCTCTGTCTCTGTCTCTGTATCTGTCTCCGTCACTGCCTCTGTCTCTGTCTCTGTCTCTCTCTGTCGCTGTCTCTTCCTCTGTCTCTGTCTCCGTCTCTGTCCCTGGCTCTGTCTCTGCCTCTGTCTCCGTCTCTGTCTCTGTCTCTGTCTCTGTCCCCGTATCTGTCCCTGTCTCCGTCTCTGTCTCTGTCTCTGTCTCTGTCTCTGTCTCCGTCCCTGCCTCTGTCTCTGTCTCTGTCTTTGTCTCTGTCCCTGTCTCTGTCTCTGTCTTTGTCTCTGTCTCTGTCTCTGTCTCTGTCTCTGTCTCTGTCTCTGCCTCTGTCTCTGTCTCTGTCTCTGTCTCTGTCTCTGTCTCTGTCTCTATCACAGCCTCTGTCTCTGTCTCTGTCTCTCTCTGTCGCTGTCTCTTCCTCTGTCTCTGTCTCCGTCTCTGTCTCTGTCTCTGTCTCTGTCTCTGTCTCTGCCTCTGTCTCTGTCCCCGTATCTGTCTCTGTCCCTGTTTCTGTCTCTGTCTCTGTCTCTGTCCCTGCCTGTGTCTCTGCCTCTGTCTCCGTCTCTGTCTCTGACTCTGTCTCTGTCTCTATCTCCGTCTCTGTCTCTGTCTCTGACTCTGTCTGAGACTCTGCCTCTGTCACTGTCTCTGCCTCCGTCTCTGTCTCTGTCTCTGTCTCTGTCTCTGTCTCGGTCTCTGTTTCTGTCTCTGTCTCTGTCTCCGTCTCTGTCTCCGTATCTGTCTCTGTCTCTGTCTCTGTCTCTGTCTCTGTCTCTGTCTCCGTCTCTGTCTCCGTCTCTGTCTCGGTCTCTGTCTCTGTCTCTGTCTCTGCCTCCGTCGCTCTCTCTCCCTCTGTCTCTGTCTCTATCTCTGCCTCTGTCTCTGTCTCTGTCTCTGTCTCTGTCTCTGTCTCTCTCTCTGTCTCTACCTCTGTCTCTGTCTCTCTCTCTGTCTGCGTCTCTGTCTCTGTCTCGGTCTTTGTCTCCGCCTCTGTCTCTGTCTCTGTCTCTGTCTCTCCCTCTGTCTCAGTCTCTGCGTCTGTCTCGGTCTCTGTCTCTGTCTCTGCCTCTGTCTCTGTCTCTGTCTCTGTCTCTGTCTCTGTCTCTGCCTCTGTCTCTGTCTCTCTCTGTCTCTGTCTCTGTCTCTGTCTCTGTCTCTGTCACTGCCTCTGTCTCTGTCTCTGTCTCTCTCTGTCGCTGTCTCTTCCTCTGTCTCTGTCTCAGTCCCTGCGTCTGTCTCCGACTTTGTCTCTGTCTCTGCCTCTGTCTCTGTCTCTGTCTCTGTCTCTGCCTCTGTCTCTGTCCCCGTATCTGTCTCTGTCCCTGTTTCTGTCTCTGTCTCTGTCCCTGCCTGTGTCTCTGCCTCTGTCTCCGTCTCTGTCTCTGACTCTGTCTCTGTCTCTGTCTCTGTCTCTGTCTCTGTCTCTGTCTCTGCCTCTGTCTCTGTCTCTGTCTCTGTCCCCGTATCTGTCTCTGTCTCTGTCTCTGTATCTGTCTCTGTCTCTGTCTCTGTCTCTGTCTCTGTCTCTGTCTCTGTCTCTGTCTCTGTCTCTGTCTCCGTCTCTGTCTCCGTCTCTGTCTCGGTCTCTGTTTCTGTCTCTGTCTCTGTCTCTGTCTCTGTCTGTGTCTCTGCCTCTGTCTCCGTCTCTGTCTCTATCTCTATCTCTGCCTCTGTCTCTGTCCCCGTATCTGTCTCTGTCTCTGTCTCTGTATCTGTCTCTGTCTCTGTCTCTGTCTCTGTCTCTGTCTCTGTCTCTGTCTCTGTCTCTGTCTCTGTCTCTGTCTCTGTCTCTGTCTCAGTCCCTGCGTCTGTCTCCGACTTTGTCTCTGTCTCTGTCTCTGTCTCTGTCTCTGTCTCTGCATCTGTCTCTGTCCCCGCATCTGTCTCTGTCCCTGTTTCTGTCTCTGTCTCTGTCCCTGCCTGTGTCTCTGCCTCTGTCTCCGTCTCTGTCTCTGACTCTGTCTCTGTCTCTGTCTCTGACTCTGTCTCTTTCTCTGTCTGAGACTCTGACTCTGTCACTGTCTCTGCCTCCGTCTCTGTCTCTGTCTCTGTCTCTGTCTCTGTCTCTGTCTCTGTCTCTGTCTCTGTCTCTGCCTCTGTCTCTGTCTCTGTCTCTGTCTCTGTCTCTGTCTCTGTCTCTGTCTCTGTCTCTGTCTCTGTCTCTGTCTCTGTCTCTGTCTCTGTCTCTGTCTCTGTCTCTGTCTCTGTCTCTGTCTATTCCTCTGTCTCTGTCTCCGTCTCTGTCTCTGTCTCTGTCTGAGACTCTGACTCTGTCACTGTCTCTGCCTCCGTCTCTGTCTCTGTCTCTGTCTCTGTCTCTGTCTCTGTCTCTGTCTCTGTCTCTGTCTCTGCCTCTGTCTCTGTCTCTGTCTCTGTCTCTGTCTCTGTCTCTGTCTCTGTCTCTGTCTCTGTCTCTGTCTCTGTCTCTGTCTCTGTCTCTGTCTCTGTCTCTGTCTCTGTCTCTGTCTCTGTCTCTGTCTCTGTCTCTGTCTCTGTCTCTGTCTCTGTCTATTCCTCTGTCTCTGTCTCCGTCTCTGTCTCTGTCTCTGTCTCTGTCTCTGTCTCCGTCCCTGCCTCTGTCTCTGTCTCTGTCTTTGTCTCTGTCTCTGTCTCTGTCTCTGTCTCTGTCTCTGTCTCTGTCTCTGTCTCTGTCTCTGTCTCTGTCTCCGTCTCTGTCCCCGTCTCTGTCTCGGTCTCTGTTTCTGTCTCTGTCTCTGTCTCTGCCTCCGTCGCTCTCTCTCCCTCGGACTCTGTCTCTATCTCTGCCTCTGTCTCGGTCTCTGTCTCTGTCTCTGCCTCTGTCTCTGTCTCTGTCTCTGTCTCTGTCTCTGTCTCTGTCTCTGTCTCTGTCTCTCTCTCTGTCTCTGTCTCTGTCTCTGTATCTGTCTCCGTCACTGCCTCTGTCTCTGTCTCTGTCTCTCTCTGTCGCTGTCTCTTCCTCTGTCTCTGTCTCCGTCTCTGTCCCTGGCTCTGTCTCTGCCTCTGTCTCCGTCTCTGTCTCTGTCTCTGTCTCTGTCCCCGTATCTGTCCCTGTCTCCGTCTCTGTCTCTGTCTCTGTCTCTGTCTCTGTCTCCGTCCCTGCCTCTGTCTCTGTCTCTGTCTTTGTCTCTGTCCCTGTCTCTGTCTCTGTCTTTGTCTCTGTCTCTGTCTCTGTCTCTGTCTCTGTCTCTGTCTCTGCCTCTGTCTCTGTCTCTGTCTCTGTCTCTGTCTCTGTCTCTGTCTCTATCACAGCCTCTGTCTCTGTCTCTGTCTCTCTCTGTCGCTGTCTCTTCCTCTGTCTCTGTCTCCGTCTCTGTCTCTGTCTCTGTCTCTGTCTCTGTCTCTGCCTCTGTCTCTGTCCCCGTATCTGTCTCTGTCCCTGTTTCTGTCTCTGTCTCTGTCTCTGTCCCTGCCTGTGTCTCTGCCTCTGTCTCCGTCTCTGTCTCTGACTCTGTCTCTGTCTCTATCTCCGTCTCTGTCTCTGTCTCTGACTCTGTCTGAGACTCTGCCTCTGTCACTGTCTCTGCCTCCGTCTCTGTCTCTGTCTCTGTCTCTGTCTCTGTCTCGGTCTCTGTTTCTGTCTCTGTCTCTGTCTCCGTCTCTGTCTCCGTATCTGTCTCTGTCTCTGTCTCTGTCTCTGTCTCTGTCTCTGTCTCCGTCTCTGTCTCCGTCTCTGTCTCGGTCTCTGTCTCTGTCTCTGTCTCTGCCTCCGTCGCTCTCTCTCCCTCTGTCTCTGTCTCTATCTCTGCCTCTGTCTCTGTCTCTGTCTCTGTCTCTGTCTCTGTCTCTCTCTCTGTCTCTACCTCTGTCTCTGTCTCTCTCTCTGTCTGCGTCTCTGTCTCTGTCTCGGTCTTTGTCTCCGCCTCTGTCTCTGTCTCTGTCTCTGTCTCTCCCTCTGTCTCAGTCTCTGCGTCTGTCTCGGTCTCTGTCTCTGTCTCTGCCTCTGTCTCTGTCTCTGTCTCTGTCTCTGTCTCTGTCTCTGCCTCTGTCTCTGTCTCTCTCTGTCTCTGTCTCTGTCTCTGTCTCTGTCTCTGTCACTGCCTCTGTCTCTGTCTCTGTCTCTCTCTGTCGCTGTCTCTTCCTCTGTCTCTGTCTCCGTCTCTGTCCCTGGCTCTGTCTCTGCCTCTGTCTCCGTCTCTATCTCTGTCTCTGTCTCTGTCCCCGTATCTGTCTCTGTCTCTGTCTCTGTCCCCGTATCTGTCTCTGTCTCCGTCTCTGTCTCTGCCTCTGTCTCTGTCTCCGTCCCTGCCTCTGTCTCCGTCTCTGTCTTTGTCTCTGTCTCTGTCTCTGTCTCCGTCTCCGTCTCTGTCTCCGTCTCTGTCTCTGTCTCTGTCTCTGTCTCTGTCTCTGTCTCTGTCTCTGTCTCTGTCTCTGTCTCTGTCTCTACCTCTGTCTCTGTCTCTCTCTCTGTCTGCGTCTCTGTCTCTGTCTCGGTCTTTGTCTCCGTCTCTGTCTCTGTCTCTGTCTCTGTCTCTCCCTCTGTCTCAGTCTCTGCGTCTGTCTCGGTCTCTGTCTCTGTCTCTGTCTCTGTCTCCGTATCTGTCTCTGTCTCTGTCTCTGTCTCTGTCTCTGTCTCCGTCTCTTTCTCTGTCTGAGACTCTACCTCTGTCTCTGTCTCTGTCACTGTCTCTGTCTCTCTCTCTGTCTGTGTCTCTGTCTCTGTCTCGGTCTTTGTCTCCGTCTCTGTCTCTGTCTCTGTCTCTGTCTCTGCCTCTGTCTCAGACTCTGCGTCTGTCTCGGTCTCTGTCTCTGTCTCTGTCTCTGTCTCTGTCTCTGTCTCTCTCTGTCTCTGTCTCTGTCTCTGTCTCTGTCTCTGTCACTGCCTCTGTCTCTGTCTCTGTCTCTCTCTGTCGCTGTCTCTTCCTCTGTCTCTGTCTCCGTCTCTGTCCCTGGCTCTGTCTCTGCCTCTGTCTGCGTCTCTATCTCTGTCTCTGTCTCTGTCCCCGTATCTGTCTCTGTCTCTGTCTCTGTCCCCGTATCTGTCTCTGTCTCCGTCTCTGTCTCTGCCTCTGTCTCTGTCTCCGTCCCTGCCTCTGTCTCCGTCTCTGTCTTTGTCTCTGTCTCTGTCTCTGTCTCCGTCTCCGTCTCTGTCTCCGTCTCTGTCTCTGTCTCTGTCTCTGTCTCTGTCTCTGTCTCTGTCTCTGTCTCTGTCTCTGTCTCTGTCTCTACCTCTGTCTCTGTCTCTCTCTCTGTCTGCGTCTCTGTCTCTGTCTCGGTCTTTGTCTCCGTCTCTGTCTCTGTCTCTGTCTCTGTCTCTCCCTCTGTCTCAGTCTCTGCGTCTGTCTCGGTCTCTGTCTCTGTCTCTGTCTCTGTCTCTGTCTCTGTCTCTGTCTCTACCTCTGTCTCTGTCTCTCTCTCTGTCTGCGTCTCTGTCTCTGTCTCGGTCTTTGTCTCCGTCTCTGTCTCTGTCTCTGTCTCTGTCTCTCCCTCTGTCTCAGTCTCTGCGTCTGTCTCGGTCTCTGTCTCTGTCTCTCTCTCTGTCTCTGTCTCTGTCTCTGTCTCTGTCTCTGTCTCTGTCTCTGTCTCTGTCTCCGTCTCTGTCTCCGTCTCTGTCTCGGTCTCTGTTTCTGTCTCTGTCTCTGTCTCTGCCTCTGTCTCAGACTCTGCGTCTGTCTCGGTCTCTGTCTCTGTCTCTCTCTCTGTCTCTGTCTCTGTCTCTGTCTCTGTCTCTGTCTCCGTATCTGTCTCTGTCTCTGTCTCTGTCTCTGTCTCTGTCTCCGTCTCTTTCTCTGTCTGAGACTCTACCTCTGTCTCTGTCTCTGTCACTGTCTCTGTCTCTCTCTCTGTCTGTGTCTCTGTCTCTGTCTCGGTCTTTGTCTCCGTCTCTGTCTCTGTCTCTGTCTCTGTCTCTGCCTCTGTCTCAGACTCTGCGTCTGTCTCGGTCTCTGTCTCTGTCTCTGTCTCTGTCTCTGTCTCTGTCTCTGTCTCTGTCTCTGTCTCTGTCTCTGTCTCTGTCTCTGTCTCTGTCTCTGTCTCTGTCTCTGTCTCTGTCTCTGTCTCTGTCTCTGTCTCTGTCTCTGTCTCTGTCTCTGTCTCTGTCTCTGTCTCTCTCTCTGTCTCTGTCTCTGTCTGTGTCTCTTTCTCTGTCTGAGACACTGCCTCTGTCTCCGTCTCCGTCTCTGTCCCTGGCTCTGTCTCTGCCTCTGTCTCCGTCTCTGTCTCTGTCTCTGTCTCTGTCCCCGTATCTGTCTCTGTCTCCGTCTCTGTCTCTGTCTCTGTCTCCGTCCCTGCCTCTGTCTCCGTCTCTGTCTTTGTCTCTGTCTCTGTCTCTGTCTCTGTCTCCGTCTCTGTCTCTGTCTCTGTCTCTGTCTCTGTCTCTGTCTCTGTCTCTGTCTCTGCCTCTGTCTCTGTCTCTGTCTCTGTCTCTGTCTCTGTCTCTGTCTCTGTCTCTGTCTCTGTCTCTGTCTCTGTCTCTGTCTCTGTCTCTGTCTCTGTCTCTGTCTCTGTCTCTGTCTCTGTCTCTGTCTCTGTCTCTGTCTCTGTCTCTGTCTCTGTCTCTGTCTCTGTCTCTGTCTCTGTCTCTGTCTCTGTCTCTGTCTCTGTCTCTGTCTCTGTCTCTGTCTCTGTCTCTGTCTCTGTCTCTGTCTCTGTCTCTGTCTCTGTCTCTGTCTCTGTCTCTGTCTCTGTCTCTGTCTCTGTCTCTGTCTCTGTCTCTGTCTCTGTCTCTGTCTCTGTCTCTGTCTCTGTCTCTGTCTATTCCTCTGTCTCTGTCTCCGTCTCTGTCTCTGTCTCTGTCTCTGTCTCTGTCTCCGTCCCTGCCTCTGTCTCTGTCTCTGTCTTTGTCTCTGTCTCTGTCTCTGTCTCTGTCTCTGTCTCTGTCTCTGTCTCTGTCTCTGTCTCTGTCTCTGTCTCCGTCTCTGTCTCCGTCTCTGTCTCGGTCTCTGTTTCTGTCTCTGTCTCTGTCTCTGTCTCTGTCTCTGTCTCTGTCTCTGTCTCCGTCTCTGTCTCCGTCTCTGTCTCGGTCTCTGTTTCTGTCTCTGTCTCTGTCTCTGCCTCCGTCGCTCTCTCCCCCTCTGTCTCTGTCTCTATCTCTGCCTCTGTCTCTGTCTCTGTCTCTGTCTCTGTCTCTGTCTCTGTCTCTACCTCTGTCTCTGTCTCTGTCTCTGTCTCTGTCTCTGTCTCTGTCTCTCTCTCTGTCTCTGTCTCTGTCTCTGTCTCTGTCTCTGTCTCTGTCACTGCCTCTGTCTCTGTCTCTGTCTCTCTCTGTCGCTGTCTCTTCCTCTGTCTCTGTCTCCGTCTCTGTCCCTGGCTCTGTCTCTGCCTCTGTCTCCGTCTCTGTCTCCGCCTCTGTCTCTGTCCCCGCATCTGTCTCTGTCTCCGTCTCTGTCTCTGCCTCTGTCTCTGTTTCCGTCCCTGCCTCTGTCTCCGTCTCTGTCTTTGTCTCTGTCTCTGTCTCTGTCTCTGTCTCCGTCTCTGTCTCCGTCTCTGTCTCTGTCTCTGTCTCTGTCTCTGTCTCTGTCTCTGTCTCTGTCTCTGTCTCTGTCTCTGTCTCTGTCTCTGTCTCTGTCTCTGTCTCTGTCTCTTTCTCTGTCTCAGTCCCTGCGTCTGTCTCCGACTTTGTCTCTGTCTCTGTCTCTGTCTCTGTCTCTGTCTCTGCCTCTGTCTCTGTCCCCGTATCTGTCTCTGTCCCTGTTTCTGTCTCTGTCTCTGTCCCTGCCTGTGTCTCTGCCTCTGTCTCCGTCTCTGTCTCTGACTCTGTCTCTGTCTCTGTCTCTGTCTCTGTCTCTGTCTCTGTCTCTGCCTCTGTCTCTGTCTCTGTCTCTGTCCCCGTATCTGTCTCTGTCTCTGTCTCTGTATCTGTCTCTGTCTCTGTCTCTGTCTCTGTCTCTGTCTCTGTCTCTGTCTCTGTCTCTGTCTCTGTCTCCGTCTCTGTCTCCGTCTCTGTCTCGGTCTCTGTTTCTGTCTCTGTCTCTGTCTCTGTCTGTGTCTCTGCCTCTGTCTCCGTCTCTGTCTCTATCTCTATCTCTGCCTCTGTCTCTGTCCCCGTATCTGTCTCTGTCTCTGTCTCTGTATCTGTCTCTGTCTCTGTCTCTGTCTCTGTCTCTGTCTCTGTCTCTGTCTCTGTCTCTGTCTCCGTCTCTGCCTCCGTCTCTGTCTCTGTCTCTGTCTCTGTCTCTGTCTCTGTCTCTGTCTCTGTCTCTTTCTCTGTCTCAGTCCCTGCGTCTGTCTCCGACTTTGTCTCCGTCTCTGTCTCTGTCTCTGTCTCTGTCTCTGTCTCTGTCTCTGTCTCTGTCTCTGTCTCTGTCTCTGTCTCTGTCTCTGTCTCAGTCCCTGCGTCTGTCTCCGACTTTGTCTCTGTCTCTGTCTCTGTCTCTGTCTCCGTCTCTGTCTCTGTCTCTGCCTCTGTCTCTGTCTCTGTCTCTGTCTCTGTCTCTGTCTCTGTCTCTGTCTCTGTCTCTGTCTCTGTCTCTGTCTCTGTCTCTGTCTCTGTCTCTGTCTCTGTCTCTGTCTCTGTCTCTGTCTCTGTCTCTGTCTCTGTCTCTGTCTATTCCTCTGTCTCTGTCTCCGTCTCTGTCTCTGTCTCTGTCTCTGTCTCTGTCTCCGTCCCTGCCTCTGTCTCTGTCTCTGTCTTTGTCTCTGTCTCTGTCTCTGTCTCCTTCTCTGTCTCTGTCTCTGTCTCTGTCACTGTCTCCGTCTCTGTCTCCGTCTCTGTCTCGGTCTCTGTTTCTGTCTCTGTCTCTGTCTCCGTCTCTGTCTCCGTATCTGTCTCTGTCTCTGTCTCTGTCTCTGTCTCTGTCTCTGTCTCTGTCTCTGTCTCTGTCTCTGTCTCCGTATCTGTCTCTGTCTCTGTCTCTGTCTCTGTCTCTGTCTCCGTCTCTGTCTCTGTCTCTGTCTCTGTCTCTGTCCCTGTCTCTGTCTCTGTCTTTGTCTCTGTCTCTGTCTCTGTCTCTGTCTCTGTCTCTGTCTCTGTCTCTGTCTCTGCCTCTGTCTCTGTCTCTGTCTCTGTCTCTGTCTCTGTCTCTGTCTCTGTCTCTATCACAGCCTCTGTCTCTGTCTCTGTCTCTCTCTGTCGCTGTCTCTTCCTCTGTCTCTGTCTCCGTCTCTGTCTCTGTCTCTGTCTCTGTCTCTGTCTCTGCCTCTGTCTCTGTCCCCGTATCTGTCTCTGTCCCTGTTTCTGTCTCTGTCTCTGTCTCTGTCCCTGCCTGTGTCTCTGCCTCTGTCTCCGTCTCTGTCTCTGACTCTGTCTCTGTCTCTATCTCCGTCTCTGTCTCTGTCTCTGTCTGCGTCTCTGTCTCTGTCTCGGTCTTTGTCTCCGTCTCTGTCTCTGTCTCTGTCTCTGTCTCTCCCTCTGTCTCAGTCTCTGCGTCTGTCTCGGTCTCTGTCTCTGTCTCTGCCTCTGTCTCTGTCTCTGTCTCTGTCTCTGTCTCTGTCTCTGTCTCTGTCTCTCTCTCTGTCTCTGTCTCTGTCTCTGTCTCTGTCTCTGTCACTGCATCTGTCTCTGTCTCTGTCTCTCTCTGTCGCTGTCTCTTCCTCTGTCTCTGTCTCCGTCTCTGTCCCTGGCTCTGTCTCTGCCTCTGTCTCCGTCTCTATCTCTGTCTCTGTCTCTGTCCCCGTATCTGTCTCTGTCTCCGTCTCTGTCTCTGCCTCTGTCTCTGTCTCCGTCCCTGCCTCTGTCTCCGTCTCTGTCTTTGTCTCTGTCTCTGTCTCTGTCTCTGTCTCCGTCTCTGTCTCCGTCTCTGTCTCTGCCTCTGTCTCTGTCCCCGTATCTGTCTCTGTCCCTGTTTCTGTCTCTGTCTCTGTCTCTGTCCCTGCCTGTGTCTCTGCCTCTGTCTCCGTCTCTGTCTCTGACTCTGTCTCTGTCTCTATCTCCGTCTCTGTCTCTGTCTCTGTCTCTGTCTCTGTCTCTGTCTCTGCCTCTGTCTCTGTCCCCGTATCTGTCTCTGTCCCTGTTTCTGTCTCTGTCTCTGTCCCTGCCTGTGTCTCTGCCTCTGTCTCCGTCTCTGTCTCTGACTCTGTCTCTGTCTCTATCGCCGTCTCTGTCTCTGTCTCTGACTCTGTCTCTTTCTCTGTCTGAGACTCTGCCTCTGTCTCTGTCTCTGTCACTGTCTCTGCCTCCGTCTCTGTCTCTGTCTCTGTCTCTGTCTCTGTCTCTGTCTCTGTCTCTGGCTCTGTCTCTGTCTCTGTCTCTGTCTCTGTCTACTCCTCTGTCTCTTTCTCCGTCTCTGTCTCTGTCTCTGTCTCTGTCTCCGTCCCTGCCTCTGTCTCTGTCTCTGTCTTTGTCTCTGTCTCTGTCTCTGTCTCTGTCTCTGTCTCTGTCTCTGTCTCTGTCTCTGTCTCTGTCTCCGTCTCTGTCTCCGTCTCTGTCTCGGTCGCTGTTTCTGTCTCTGTCTCTGTCTCCGTCTCTGTCTCCGTATCTGTCTCTGTCTCTGTCTCTGTCTCTGTCTCTGTCTCTGTCTCTGTCTCCGTATCTGTCTCTGTCTCTGTCTCTGTCTCTGTCTCTTTCTCTGTCTGAGACTCTGCCTCTGTCTCTGTCTCTGTCTCTGTCTCTGTCTCCGTATCTGTCTCTGTTTCTGTCTCTGTCTCTGTCCCCGTATCTGTCTCTGTCCCTGTTTCTGTCTCTGTCTCTGTCCCTGCCTGTGTCTCTGCCTCTGTCTCCGTCTCTGTCTCTGACTCTGCGTCTGTCTCTGTCTCTGTCTCTGTCTCTGTCTCTGTCTCTGTCTCCGTCTCTGTCTCCGTCTCTGTCTCGGTCTCTGTTTCTGTCTCTGTCTCTGTCTCTGCCTCTGTCTCAGACTCTGCGTCTGTCTCGGTCTCTGTCTCTGTCTCTGTCTCTGTCTCTGTCTCTGTCTCTGTCTCTGTCTCTGTCTCTGTCTCTGTCTCCGTATCTGTCTCTGTCTCTGTCTCTGTCTCTGTCTCTGTCTCCGTCTCTTTCTCTGTCTGAGACTCTACCTCTGTCTCTGTCTCTGTCACTGTCTCTGTCTCTCTCTCTGTCTGTGTCTCTGTCTCTGTCTCGGTCTTTGTCTCCGTCTCTGTCTCTGTCTCTGTCTCTGTCTCTGCCTCTGTCTCAGACTCTGCGTCTGTCTCGGTCTCTGTCTCTGTCTCTGTCTCTGTCTCTGTCTCTGTCTCTGTCTCTGTCTCTGTCTCTGTCTCTGTCTCTGTCTCTGTCTCTGTCTCTGTCTCTGTCTCTGTCTCTGTCTCTGTCTCTGTCTCTGTCTCTGTCTCTGTCTCTCTCTCTGTCTCTGTCTCTGTCTGTGTCTCTTTCTCTGTCTGAGACACTGCCTCTGTCTCCGTCTCCGTCTCTGTCCCTGGCTCTGTCTCTGCCTCTGTCTCCGTCTCTGTCTCTGTCTCTGTCTCTGTCCCCGTATCTGTCTCTGTCTCCGTCTCTGTCTCTGTCTCTGTCTCCGTCCCTGCCTCTGTCTCCGTCTCTGTCTTTGTCTCTGTCTCTGTCTCCGTCTCTGTCTCTGTCTCTGTCTCTGTCTCTGTCTCTGCCTCTGTCTCTGTCTCTGTCTCTGTCTCTGTCTCTGTCTCTGTCTCTGTCTCTGTCTCTGTCTCTGTCTCTGTCTCTGTCTCTGTCTCTGTCTCTGTCTCTGTCTCTGTCTCTGTCTCTGTCTCTGTCTCTGTCTCTGTCTCTGTCTCTGTCTCTGTCTCTGTCTCTGTCTCTGTCTCTGTCTCTGTCTCTGTCTCTGTCTCTGTCTCTGTCTCTGTCTCTGTCTCTGTCTCTGTCTCTGTCTCTGTCTCTGTCTCTGTCTCTGTCTCTGTCTCTGTCTCTGTCTCTGTCTCTGTCTATTCCTCTGTCTCTGTCTCCGTCTCTGTCTCTGTCTCTGTCTCCATCCCTGTCTCTGTCTCTGTCTCTGTCTCTGTCTCTGTCTCTGTCTCTGTCTCTGTCTCCGTCTCTGTCTCCGTCTCTGTCTCGGTCTCTGTTTCTGTCTCTGTCTCTGTCTCTGTCTCTGTCTTTGTCTCTGTCTCTGTCTCTGTCTCTGTCTCTGTCTCTGCCTCTGTCTCTGTCTCTGTCTCTGTCTCTGTCTCTGTCTCTGTCTCTGTCTCTGTCTCTATCACAGCCTCTGTCTCTGTCTCTGTCTCTCTCTGTCGCTGTCTCTTCCTCTGTCTCTGTCTCCGTCTCTGTCCCTGGCTCTGTCTCTGCCTCTGTCTCCGTCTCTGTCTCTGTCTCTGTCTCTGTCTCTGTCTCTGTCTCTGTCTCTGTCTCTGCCCTGTCTCTATATCTGTCTCTGTCGCTGTCTCTGCCCCTGTCTCTGTCGCTGTCTCTGCCTCTGTCTCGGTCCCTGCGTCTGTCTCCGTCTTTGTCCCCGTCTCTGTCTCTGTCTCTGTCTCTGTCTCTGCCTCTGTCGCTCTCTCTCCCTCTGTCTCTGTCTCTGTCTCTGTCTCTATCTCTGCCTCTGTCTCTGTCTCTGTCTCTGTCTCTGCCTCTGTCTCTGTCCCTGCGTTTGTCTCCGACTTTGTCTCTGTCTCTGTCTCTGTCTCTGTCTCTGTCTCTGCCTCTGTCTCTGTCTCTGTCTCTCTCTGTCGCTGTCTCTTCCTCTGTCTCCGTCTCCGTCTCTGTCCCTGGCTCTGTCTCTGCCTCTGTCTCCGTCTCTGTCTCTGTCTCTGTCTCTGTCCCCGTATCTGTCTCTGTCTCCGTCTCTGTCTCTGTCTCTGTCTCCGTCCCTGCCTCTGTCTCCGTCTCTGTCTTTGTCTCTGTCTCCGCCTCTCTCTCTGTCCCCGTATCTGTCTCTGTCCCTGTTTCTGTCTCTGTCTCTGTCTCTGTCCCTGCCTGTGTCTCTGCCTCTGTCTCCGTCTCTGTCTCTGTCTCTGTCTCTGTCTCTATCTCCGTCTCTGTCTCTGTCTCTGACTCTGTCTCTGTCTCTGCCTCTGTCTCTTTCTCTGTCTGAGACTCTGTCTCTGTCTCTGTCTCTGCCTCCGTCGCTCTCTCTCCCTCTGTCTCTGCCTCTGTCACTGTCTCTGCCTCCGTCTCTGTCTCTGTCTCTGTCTCTGTCTCTGTCTCTGTCTCTGTCTCTGTCTCTGTCTCTGTCTCTGTCTCTGTCTCTGTCTCTGTCTCTGTCTCTGTCTCTGTCTCTGTCTCTGTCTATTCCTCTGTCTCTGTCTCCGTCTCTGTCTCTGTCTCTGTCTCTGTCTCTGTCTCTGTCTCCGTCCCTGCCTCTGTCTCTGTCTCTGTCTCTGTCTCTGTCTCTGTCTCTGTCTCTGCCTCTGTCTCTGTCTCTGTCTCTGTCTCTGTCTCTGTCTCTGTCTCTATCACAGCCTCTGTCTCTGTCTCTGTCTCTCTCTGTCGCTGTCTCTTCCTCTGTCTCTGTCTCCGTCTCTGTCCCTGGCTCTGTCTCTGCCTCTGTCTCCGTCTCTGTCCCTGTCTCTGTCTCTGTCTCTGTCTCTGTCTCTGTCTCTGTCTCTGTCTCTGCCCTGTCTCTATATCTGTCTCTGTCGCTGTCTCTGCCCCTGTCTCTGTCGCTGTCTCTGCCTCTGTCTCAGTCCCTGCGTCTGTCTCCGTCTTTGTCCCCGTCTCTGTCTCTGTCTCTGTCTCTGTCTCTGCCTCTGCCTCTGTCGCTCTCTCTCCCTCTGTCTCTGTCTCTGTCTCTGTCTCTATCTCTGCCTCTGTCTCTGTCTCTGTCTCTGTCTCTGCCTCTGTCTCTGTCCCTGCGTTTGTCTCCGACTTTGTCTCTGTCTCTGTCTCTGTCTCTGTCTCTGTGTCTGTCTCTGTCTCTGTCTCTGTCTCTGTCTCTGTCTCTGTCTCTGTCTCTGTCTCTGTCTCTGTCTCTGTCTATTCCTCTGTCTCTGTCTCCGTCTCTGTCTCTGTCTCTGTCTCTGTCTCTGTCTCTGTCTCCGTCCCTGCCTCTGTCTCTGTCTCTGTCTTTGTCTCTGTCTCTGTCTCTGTCTCTGTCTCTGTCTCTGTCTCTGTCTCTGTCTATGTCTCTGTCTCTGTCTCTGTCTCCGTCTCTGTCTCCGTCTCTGTCTCGGTCTCTGTTTCTGTCTCTGTCTCTGTCTCTGCCTCCGTCGCTCTCTCTCCCTCTGTCTCTGTCTCTATCTCTGCCTCTGTCTCTGTCTCTGTCTCTGTCTCTGTCTCTGTCTCTGTCTCTACCTCTGTCTCTGTCTCTCTCTCTGTCTGCGTCTCTGTCTCTGTCTCGGTCTTTGTCTCCGTCTCTGTCTCTGTATCTGTCTCTGTCTCTCCCTCTGTCTCAGTCTCTGCGTCTGTCTCGGTCTCTGTCTCTGTCTCTGCCTCTGTCTCTGTCTCTGTCTCTGTCTCTGTCTCTGTCTCTGTCTCTGTCTCTGTCTCTGTCTCTGTCTCTCTCTCTGTCTCTGTCTCTGTCTCTGTCTCTGTCTCTGTCTCTGTCTCTCTCTGTCGCTGTCTCTTCCTCTGTCCCTGTCTCCGTCTCTGTCCCTGGCTCTGTCTGTGCCTCTGTCTCCGTCTGTGTCTCTGTCTCTGTCTCTGTCCCCGTATCTGTCCCTGTCTCCGTCTCTGTCTCTGCCTCTGTCTCTGTCTCCGTCTCTGTCCCTGGCTCTGTCTCTGCCTCTGTCTCCGTCTCTGTCCCTGTCTCTGTCTCTGTCTCTGTCTCTGTCTCTGTCTCTGTCTCTGTCTCTGTCTCTGCCCTGTCTCTATATCTGTCTCTGTCGCTGTCTCTGCCCCTGTCTCTGTCGCTGTCTCTGCCTCTGTCTCAGTCCCTGCGTCTGTCACCGTCTTTGTCCCCGTCTCTGTCTCTGTCTCTGTCTCTGCCTCTGCCTCTGTCGCTCTCTCTCCCTCTGTCTCTGTCTCTGTCTCTGTCTCTATCTCTGCCTCTGTCTCTGTCTCTGTCTCTGTCTCTGCCTCTGTCTCTGTCCCTGCGTTTGTCTCCGACTTTGTCTCTGTCTCTGTCTCTGTCTCTGTCTCTGTGTCTGTCTCTGCCTCTGTCTCTGTCTCTGTCTCTCTCTGTCGCTGTCTCTTCCTCTGTCTCCGTCTCCGTCTCTGTCCCTGGCTCTGTCTCTGCCTCTGTCTCCGTCTCTGTCTCTGTCTCTGTCTCTGTCTCTGTCTCAGTCCCTGCGTCTGTCTCCGACTTTGTCTCTGTCTCTGTCTCTGTCTCTGTCTCTGTCTCTGTCTCTGTCTCTGTCTCTGTCTCTGTCTCTACCTCTGTCTCTGTCTCTCTCTCTGTCTGCGTCTCTGTCTCTGTCTCTGCCTCTGTCTCAGTCCCTGCGTCTGTCTCCGACTTTGTCTCTGTCTCTGCCTCTGTCTCTGTCTCTGTCTCTGTCTCTGTCTCTGTCTCTGTCTCTGTCTCTCTCTCTGTCTCTGTCTCTGTCTCTGTCTCTGTCTCTGTCACTGCCTCTGTCTCTGTCTCTGTCTCTCTCTGTCGCTGTCTCTTCCTCTGTCTCTGTCTCCGTCTCTGTCCCTGGCTCTGTCTCTGCCTCTGTCTCCGTCTCTATCTCTGTCTCTGTCTCTGTCCCCGTATCTGTCTCTGTCTCCGTCTCTGTCTCTGCCTCTGTCTCTGTCTCCGTCCCTGCCTCTGTCTCCGTCTCTGTCTTTGTCTCTGTCTCTGTCTCTGTCTCTGTCTCCGTCTCTGTCTCCGTCTCTGTCTCAGTCTCTGTCTCTGTCTCTGTCTCTGTCTCTGTCTCTGTCTCTGTCTCTGTCTCTGTCTCTGTTTCTGTCTCTGTCTCTGTCTCTGTCTCAGTCCCTGCGTCTGTCTCCGACTTTGTCTCTGTCTCTGTCTCTGTCTCTGTCTCTGTCTCTGCCTCTGTCTCTGTCCCCGTATCTGTCTCTGTCCCTGTTTCTGTCTCTGTCTCTGTCCCTGCCTGTGTCTCTGCCTCTGTCTCCGTCTCTGTCTCTGACTCTGTCTCTGTCTCTATCGCCGTCTCTGTCTCTGTCTCTGACTCTGTCTCTTTCTCTGTCTGAGACTCTGCCTCTGTCTCTGTCTCTGTCACTGTCTCTGCCTCCGTCTCTGTCTCTGTCTCTGTCTCTGTCTCTGTCTCTGTCTCTGTCTCTGGCTCTGTCTCTGTCTCTGTCTCTGTCTCTGTCTACTCCTCTGTCTCTTTCTCCGTCTCTGTCTCTGTCTCTGTCTCTGTCTCCGTCCCTGCCTCTGTCTCTGTCTCTGTCTTTGTCTCTGTCTCTGTCTCTGTCTCTGTCTCTGTCTCTGTCTCTGTCTCTGTCTCCGTCTCTGTCTCCGTCTCTGTCTCGGTCGCTGTTTCTGTCTCTGTCTCTGTCTCCGTCTCTGTCTCCGTATCAGTCTCTGTCTCTGTCTCTGTCTCTGTCTCTGTCTCTGTCTCTGTCTCTGTCTCCGTATCTGTCTCTGTCTCTGTCTCTGTCTCTGTCTCTGTCTCTGTCTCTGTCTCCGTATCTGTCTCTGTCTCTGTCTCTGTCTCTGTCTCTGTCTCCGTCTCTTTCTCTGTCTGAGACTCTACCTCTGTCTCTGTCTCTGTCACTGTCTCTGTCTCTCTCTCTGTCTGTGTCTCTGTCTCTGTCTCGGTCTTTGTCTCCGTCTCTGTCTCTGTCTCTGTCTCTGTCTCTGCCTCTGTCTCAGACTCTGCGTCTGTCTCGGTCTCTGTCTCTGTCTCTGTCTCTGTCTCTGTCTCTGTCTCTGTCTCTGTCTCTGTCTCTGTCTCTGTCTCTGTCTCTGTCTCTGTCTCTGTCTCTGTCTCTGTCTCTGTCTCTGTCTCTGTCTCTGTCTCTCTCTCTGTCTCTGTCTCTGTCTGTGTCTCTTTCTCTGTCTGAGACACTGCCTCTGTCTCCGTCTCCGTCTCTGTCCCTGGCTCTGTCTCTGCCTCTGTCTCCGTCTCTGTCTCTGTCTCTGTCTCTGTCCCCGTCTCTGTCTCTGTCTCTGTCTCTGTCTCTGTCTCTGTCTCTATCGCCGTCTCTGTCTCTGTCTCTGACTCTGTCTCTTTCTCTGTCTGAGACTCTGCCTCTGTCTCTGTCTCTGTCACTGTCTCTGCCTCCGTCTCTGTCTCTGTCTCTGTCTCTGTCTCTGTCTCTGTCTCTGTCTCTGTCTCTGTCTCTGTCTCTGTCTCTGTCTCTGTCTCTGTCTCTGTCTATTCCTCTGTCTCTGTCTCCGTCTCTGTCTCTGTCTCTGTCTCTGTCTCTGTCTCTGTCTCCGTCCCTGCCTCTGTCTCTGTCTCTGTCTCTGTCTCTGTCTCTGTCTCTGTCTCTGCCTCTGTCTCTGTCTCTGTCTCTGTCTCTGTCTCTGTCTCTGTCTCTATCACAGCCTCTGTCTCTGTCTCTGTCTCTCTCTGTCGCTGTCTCTTCCTCTGTCTCTGTCTCCGTCTCTGTCCCTGGCTCTGTCTCTGCCTCTGTCTCCGTCTCTGTCCCTGTCTCTGTCTCTGTCTCTGTCTCTGTCTCTGTCTCTGTCTCTGTCTCTGCCCTGTCTCTATATCTGTCTCTGTCGCTGTCTCTGCCCCTGTCTCTGTCGCTGTCTCTGCCTCTGTCTCAGTCCCTGCGTCTGTCTCCGTCTTTGTCCCCGTCTCTGTCTCTGTCTCTGTCTCTGTCTCTGCCTCTGCCTCTGTCGCTCTCTCTCCCTCTGTCTCTGTCTCTGTCTCTGTCTCTATCTCTGCCTCTGTCTCTGTCTCTGTCTCTGTCTCTGCCTCTGTCTCTGTCCCTGCGTTTGTCTCCGACTTTGTCTCTGTCTCTGTCTCTGTCTCTGTCTCTGTGTCTGTCTCTGCCTCTGTCTCTGTCTCTGTCTCTCTCTGTCGCTGTCTCTTCCTCTGTCTCCGTCTCCGTCTCTGTCCCTGGCTCTGTCTCTTCCTCTGTCTCCGTCTCCGTCTCTGTCCCTGGCTCTGTCTCTGCCTCTGTCTCCGTCTCTGTCTCTGTCTCTGTCTCTGTCCCCGTATCTGTCTCTGTCTGCGTCTCTGTCTCTGTCTCTGTCTCCGTCCCTGCCTCTGTCTCCGTCTCTCTCTTTGTCTCTGTCTCTGTCTCTGTCTCTGTCTCTGTCTCCGTCTCTGTCTCTGTCTCTGTCTCTGTCTCTGTCTCTGTCTCTGTCTCTGTCTCTGTCTCTGTCTCTGTCTCTGTCTCTGTCTCTGTCTCTGTCGCTGTCTCTGTCTCTGTCTCTGTCTCTGCCTCTGTCTCTGTCCCTGCGTTTGTCTCCGACTTTGTCTCTGTCTCTGTCTCTGTCTCTGTCTCTGTCTCTGCCTCTCTCTCTGTCCCCGTATCTGTCTCTGTCCCTGTTTCTGTCTCTGTCTCTGTCTCTGTCCCTGCCTGTGTCTCTGTCTGCGTCTCTGTCTCTGTCTCGGTCTTTGTCTCCGTCTCTGTCTCTGTCTCTGTCTCTGTCTCTCCCTCTGTCTCAGTCTCTGCGTCGGTCTCGGTCTCTGTCTCTGTCTCTGCCTCTGTCTCTGTCTCTGTCTCTGTCTCTGTCTCTGTCTCTGTCTCTGTCTCTCTCTCTGTCTCTGTCTCTGTCTCTGTCTCTGTCTCTGTCACTGCCTCTGTCTCTGTCTCTGTCTCTCTCTGTCGCTGTCTCTTCCTCTGTCTCTGTCTCCGTCTCTGTCCCTGGCTCTGTCTCTGCCTCTGTCTCCGTCTCTATCTCTGTCTCTGTCTCTGTCCCCGTATCTGTCTCTGTCTCCGTCTCTGTCTCTGCCTCTGTCTCTGTCTCCGCCCCTGCCTCTGTCTCCGTCTCTGTCTTTGTCTCTGTCTCTGTCTCTGTCTCTGTCTCCGTCTCTGTCTCCGTCTCTGTCTCAGTCTCTGTCTCTGTCTCTGTCTCTGTCTCTGTCTCTGTCTCTGTCTCTGTCTCTGTTTCTGTCTCTGTCTCTGTCTCTGTCTCAGTCCCTGCGTCTGTCTCCGACTTTGTCTCTGTCTCTGTCTCTGTCTCTGTCTCTGTGTCTGTCTCTGCCTCTGTCTCTGTCTCTGTCTCTCTCTGTCGCTGTCTCTTCCTCTGTCTCCGTCTCCGTCTCTGTCCCTGGCTCTGTCTCTTCCTCTGTCTCCGTCTCCGTCTCTGTCCCTGGCTCTGTCTCTGCCTCTGTCTCCGTCTCTGTCTCTGTCTCTGTCTCTGTCCCCGTATCTGTCTCTGTCTGCGTCTCTGTCTCTGTCTCTGTCTCCGTCCCTGCCTCTGTCTCCGTCTCTCTCTTTGTCTCTGTCTCTGTCTCTGTCTCTGTCTCTGTCTCCGTCTCTGTCTCTGTCTCTGTCTCTGTCCCTGCCTGTGTCTCTGTCTGCGTCTCTGTCTCTGTCTCGGTCTTTGTCTCCGTCTCTGTCTCTGTCTCTGTCTCTGTCTCTCCCTCTGTCTCAGTCTCTGCGTCGGTCTCTGTCTCTGTCTCTGTCTCTGTCTCTGTCTCTGTCTCTACCTCTGTCTCTGTCTCTCTCTCTGTCTGCGTCTCTGTCTCTGTCTCGGTCTTTGTCTCCGTCTCTGTCTCTGTATCTGTCTCTGTCTCTCCCTCTGTCTCAGTCTCTGCGTCTGTCTCGGTCTCTGTCTCTGTCTCTGCCTCTGTCTCTGTCTCTGTCTCTGTCTCTGTCTCTGTCTCTGTCTCTGTCTCTGTCTCTGTCTCTGTCTCTCTCTCTGTCTCTGTCTCTGTCTCTGTCTCTGTCTCTGTCTCTGTCTCTCTCTGTCGCTGTCTCTTCCTCTGTCCCTGTCTCCGTCTCTGTCCCTGGCTCTGTCTGTGCCTCTGTCTCCGTCTGTGTCTCTGTCTCTGTCTCTGTCCCCGTATCTGTCCCTGTCTCCGTCTCTGTCTCTGCCTCTGTCTCTGTCTCCGTCTCTGTCCCTGGCTCTGTCTCTGCCTCTGTCTCCGTCTCTGTCCCTGTCTCTGTCTCTGTCTCTGTCTCTGTCTCTGTCTCTGTCTCTGTCTCTGTCTCTGCCCTGTCTCTATATCTGTCTCTGTCGCTGTCTCTGCCCCTGTCTCTGTCGCTGTCTCTGCCTCTGTCTCAGTCCCTGCGTCTGTCACCGTCTTTGTCCCCGTCTCTGTCTCTGTCTCTGTCTCTGCCTCTGCCTCTGTCGCTCTCTCTCCCTCTGTCTCTGTCTCTGTCTCTGTCTCTATCTCTGCCTCTGTCTCTGTCTCTGTCTCTGTCTCTGCCTCTGTCTCTGTCCCTGCGTTTGTCTCCGACTTTGTCTCTGTCTCTGTCTCTGTCTCTGTCTCTGTGTCTGTCTCTGCCTCTGTCTCTGTCTCTGTCTCTCTCTGTCGCTGTCTCTTCCTCTGTCTCCGTCTCCGTCTCTGTCCCTGGCTCTGTCTCTGCCTCTGTCTCCGTCTCTGTCTCTGTCTCTGTCTCTGTCTCTGTCTCAGTCCCTGCGTCTGTCTCCGACTTTGTCTCTGTCTCTGTCTCTGTCTCTGTCTCTGTCTCTGTCTCTGTCTCTGTCTCTGTCTCTGTCTCTACCTCTGTCTCTGTCTCTCTCTCTGTCTGCGTCTCTGTCTCTGTCTCTGCCTCTGTCTCAGTCCCTGCGTCTGTCTCCGACTTTGTCTCTGTCTCTGCCTCTGTCTCTGTCTCTGTCTCTGTCTCTGTCTCTGTCTCTGTCTCTGTCTCTCTCTCTGTCTCTGTCTCTGTCTCTGTCTCTGTCTCTGTCACTGCCTCTGTCTCTGTCTCTGTCTCTCTCTGTCGCTGTCTCTTCCTCTGTCTCTGTCTCCGTCTCTGTCCCTGGCTCTGTCTCTGCCTCTGTCTCCGTCTCTATCTCTGTCTCTGTCTCTGTCCCCGTATCTGTCTCTGTCTCCGTCTCTGTCTCTGCCTCTGTCTCTGTCTCCGTCCCTGCCTCTGTCTCCGTCTCTGTCTTTGTCTCTGTCTCTGTCTCTGTCTCTGTCTCCGTCTCTGTCTCCGTCTCTGTCTCAGTCTCTGTCTCTGTCTCTGTCTCTGTCTCTGTCTCTGTCTCTGTCTCTGTCTCTGTCTCTGTTTCTGTCTCTGTCTCTGTCTCTGTCTCAGTCCCTGCGTCTGTCTCCGACTTTGTCTCTGTCTCTGTCTCTGTCTCTGTCTCTGTCTCTGCCTCTGTCTCTGTCCCCGTATCTGTCTCTGTCCCTGTTTCTGTCTCTGTCTCTGTCCCTGCCTGTGTCTCTGCCTCTGTCTCCGTCTCTGTCTCTGACTCTGTCTCTGTCTCTATCGCCGTCTCTGTCTCTGTCTCTGACTCTGTCTCTTTCTCTGTCTGAGACTCTGCCTCTGTCTCTGTCTCTGTCACTGTCTCTGCCTCCGTCTCTGTCTCTGTCTCTGTCTCTGTCTCTGTCTCTGTCTCTGTCTCTGGCTCTGTCTCTGTCTCTGTCTCTGTCTCTGTCTACTCCTCTGTCTCTTTCTCCGTCTCTGTCTCTGTCTCTGTCTCTGTCTCCGTCCCTGCCTCTGTCTCTGTCTCTGTCTTTGTCTCTGTCTCTGTCTCTGTCTCTGTCTCTGTCTCTGTCTCTGTCTCTGTCTCCGTCTCTGTCTCCGTCTCTGTCTCGGTCGCTGTTTCTGTCTCTGTCTCTGTCTCCGTCTCTGTCTCCGTATCAGTCTCTGTCTCTGTCTCTGTCTCTGTCTCTGTCTCTGTCTCTGTCTCTGTCTCCGTATCTGTCTCTGTCTCTGTCTCTGTCTCTGTCTCTGTCTCTGTCTCTGTCTCCGTATCTGTCTCTGTCTCTGTCTCTGTCTCTGTCTCTGTCTCCGTCTCTTTCTCTGTCTGAGACTCTACCTCTGTCTCTGTCTCTGTCACTGTCTCTGTCTCTCTCTCTGTCTGTGTCTCTGTCTCTGTCTCGGTCTTTGTCTCCGTCTCTGTCTCTGTCTCTGTCTCTGTCTCTGCCTCTGTCTCAGACTCTGCGTCTGTCTCGGTCTCTGTCTCTGTCTCTGTCTCTGTCTCTGTCTCTGTCTCTGTCTCTGTCTCTGTCTCTGTCTCTGTCTCTGTCTCTGTCTCTGTCTCTGTCTCTGTCTCTGTCTCTGTCTCTGTCTCTGTCTCTGTCTCTGTCTCTGTCTCTCTCTCTGTCTCTGTCTCTGTCTGTGTCTCTTTCTCTGTCTGAGACACTGCCTCTGTCTCCGTCTCCGTCTCTGTCCCTGGCTCTGTCTCTGCCTCTGTCTCCGTCTCTGTCTCTGTCTCTGTCTCTGTCCCCGTCTCTGTCTCTGTCTCTGTCTCTGTCTCTGTCTCTGTCTCTATCGCCGTCTCTGTCTCTGTCTCTGACTCTGTCTCTTTCTCTGTCTGAGACTCTGCCTCTGTCTCTGTCTCTGTCACTGTCTCTGCCTCCGTCTCTGTCTCTGTCTCTGTCTCTGTCTCTGTCTCTGTCTCTGTCTCTGTCTCTGTCTCTGTCTCTGTCTCTGTCTCTGTCTCTGTCTCTGTCTCTGTCTATTCCTCTGTCTCTGTCTCCGTCTCTGTCTCTGTCTCTGTCTCTGTCTCTGTCTCTGTCTCCGTCCCTGCCTCTGTCTCTGTCTCTGTCTCTGTCTCTGTCTCTGTCTCTGTCTCTGCCTCTGTCTCTGTCTCTGTCTCTGTCTCTGTCTCTGTCTCTGTCTCTATCACAGCCTCTGTCTCTGTCTCTGTCTCTCTCTGTCGCTGTCTCTTCCTCTGTCTCTGTCTCCGTCTCTGTCCCTGGCTCTGTCTCTGCCTCTGTCTCCGTCTCTGTCCCTGTCTCTGTCTCTGTCTCTGTCTCTGTCTCTGTCTCTGTCTCTGTCTCTGCCCTGTCTCTATATCTGTCTCTGTCGCTGTCTCTGCCCCTGTCTCTGTCGCTGTCTCTGCCTCTGTCTCAGTCCCTGCGTCTGTCTCCGTCTTTGTCCCCGTCTCTGTCTCTGTCTCTGTCTCTGTCTCTGCCTCTGCCTCTGTCGCTCTCTCTCCCTCTGTCTCTGTCTCTGTCTCTGTCTCTATCTCTGCCTCTGTCTCTGTCTCTGTCTCTGTCTCTGCCTCTGTCTCTGTCCCTGCGTTTGTCTCCGACTTTGTCTCTGTCTCTGTCTCTGTCTCTGTCTCTGTGTCTGTCTCTGCCTCTGTCTCTGTCTCTGTCTCTCTCTGTCGCTGTCTCTTCCTCTGTCTCCGTCTCCGTCTCTGTCCCTGGCTCTGTCTCTTCCTCTGTCTCCGTCTCCGTCTCTGTCCCTGGCTCTGTCTCTGCCTCTGTCTCCGTCTCTGTCTCTGTCTCTGTCTCTGTCCCCGTATCTGTCTCTGTCTGCGTCTCTGTCTCTGTCTCTGTCTCCGTCCCTGCCTCTGTCTCCGTCTCTCTCTTTGTCTCTGTCTCTGTCTCTGTCTCTGTCTCTGTCTCCGTCTCTGTCTCTGTCTCTGTCTCTGTCTCTGTCTCTGTCTCTGTCTCTGTCTCTGTCTCTGTCTCTGTCTCTGTCTCTGTCTCTGTCTCTGTCGCTGTCTCTGTCTCTGTCTCTGTCTCTGCCTCTGTCTCTGTCCCTGCGTTTGTCTCCGACTTTGTCTCTGTCTCTGTCTCTGTCTCTGTCTCTGTCTCTGTCTCTGCCTCTCTCTCTGTCCCCGTATCTGTCTCTGTCCCTGTTTCTGTCTCTGTCTCTGTCTCTGTCCCTGCCTGTGTCTCTGTCTGCGTCTCTGTCTCTGTCTCGGTCTTTGTCTCCGTCTCTGTCTCTGTCTCTGTCTCTGTCTCTCCCTCTGTCTCAGTCTCTGCGTCGGTCTCGGTCTCTGTCTCTGTCTCTGCCTCTGTCTCTGTCTCTGTCTCTGTCTCTGTCTCTGTCTCTGTCTCTGTCTCTCTCTCTGTCTCTGTCTCTGTCTCTGTCTCTGTCTCTGTCACTGCCTCTGTCTCTGTCTCTGTCTCTCTCTGTCGCTGTCTCTTCCTCTGTCTCTGTCTCCGTCTCTGTCCCTGGCTCTGTCTCTGCCTCTGTCTCCGTCTCTATCTCTGTCTCTGTCTCTGTCCCCGTATCTGTCTCTGTCTCCGTCTCTGTCTCTGCCTCTGTCTCTGTCTCCGCCCCTGCCTCTGTCTCCGTCTCTGTCTTTGTCTCTGTCTCTGTCTCTGTCTCTGTCTCCGTCTCTGTCTCCGTCTCTGTCTCAGTCTCTGTCTCTGTCTCTGTCTCTGTCTCTGTCTCTGTCTCTGTCTCTGTCTCTGTTTCTGTCTCTGTCTCTGTCTCTGTCTCAGTCCCTGCGTCTGTCTCCGACTTTGTCTCTGTCTCTGTCTCTGTCTCTGTCTCTGTCTCTGTCTCTGCCTCTGTCTCTGTCCCCGTATCTGTCTCTGTCCCTGTTTCTGTCTCTGTCTCTGTCCCTGCCTGTGTCTCTGCCTCTGTCTCCGTCTCTGTCTCTGACTCTGTCTCTGTCTCTATCGCCGTCTCTGTCTCTGTCTCTGACTCTGTCTCTTTCTCTGTCTGAGACTCTGCCTCTGTCTCTGTCTCTGTCACTGTCTCTGCCTCCGTCTCTGTCTCTGTCTCTGTCTCTGTCTCTGTCTCTGTCTCTGTCTCTGGCTCTGTCTCTGTCTCTGTCTCTGTCTCTGTCTACTCCTCTGTCTCTTTCTCCGTCTCTGTCTCTGTCTCTGTCTCTGTCTCCGTCTCCGTCTCTGTCCCTGGCTCTGTCTCTGCCTCTGTCTCCGTCTCTGTCTCTGTCTCTGTCTCTGTCCCCGTATCTGTCTCTGTCTCCGTCTCTGTCTCTGTCTCTGTCTCCGTCCCTGCCTCTGTCTCCGTCTCTGTCTTTGTCTCTGTCTCTGCCTCTCTCTCTGTCCCCGTATCTGTCTCTGTCCCTGTTTCTGTCTCCGTATCTGTCTCTGTCTCTGTCTCTGTCTCTGTCTCTGTCTCTTTCTCTGTCTGAGACTCTGCCTCTGTCTCTGTCTCTGTCTCTGTCTCTGTCTCCGTATCTGTCTCTGTTTCTGTCTCTGTCTCTGTCCCCGTATCTGTCTCTGTCCCTGTTTCTGTCTCTGTCTCTGTCCCTGCCTGTGTCTCTGCCTCTGTCTCCGTCTCTGTCTCTGACTCTGCGTCTGTCTCTGTCTCTGTCTCTGTATCTGTCTCTGTCTCTGTCTCTGTCTCCGTCTCTGTCTCCGTCTCTGTCTCGGTCTCTGTTTCTGTCTCTGTCTCTGTCTCTGCCTCTGTCTCAGACTCTGCGTCTGTCTCGGTCTCTGTCTCTGTCTCTGTCTCTGTCTCTGTCTCTGTCTCTGTCTCTGTCTCTGTCTCTGTCTCCGTATCTGTCTCTGTCTCTGTCTCTGTCTCTGTCTCTGTCTCCGTCTCTTTCTCTGTCTGAGACTCTACCTCTGTCTCTGTCTCTGTCACTGTCTCTGTCTCTCTCTCTGTCTGTGTCTCTGTCTCTGTCTCGGTCTTTGTCTCCGTCTCTGTCTCTGTCTCTGTCTCTGTCTCTGCCTCTGTCTCAGACTCTGCGTCTGTCTCGGTCTCTGTCTCTGTCTCTGTCTCTGTCTCTGTCTCTGTCTCTGTCTCTGTCTCTGTCTCTGTCTCTGTCTCTGTCTCTGTCTCTGTCTCTGTCTCTGTCTCTGTCTCTGTCTCTGTCTCTGTCTCTGTCTCTGTCTCTGTCTCTGTCTCTGTCTCTGTCTCTCTCTCTGTCTCTGTCTCTGTCTGTGTCACTTTCTCTGTCTGAGACACTGCCTCTGTCTCCGTCTCCGTCTCTGTCCCTGGCTCTGTCTCTGCCTCTGTCTCCGTCTCTGTCTCTGTCTCTGTCTCTGTCTCTGTCCCCGTATCTGTCTCTGTCTCCGTCTCTGTCTCTGTCTCTGTCTCCGTCCCTGCCTCTGTCTCCGTCTCTGTCTTTGTCTCTGTCTCTGTCTCTGTCTCTGTCTCCGTCTCTGTCTCTGTCTCTGTCTCTGTCTCTGTCTCTGTCTCTGTCTCTGTCTCTATCACAGCCTCTGTCTCTGTCTCTGTCTCTCTCTGTCGCTGTCTCTTCCTCTGTCTCTGTCTCCGTCTCTGTCCCTGGCTCTGTCTCTGCCTCTGCCTCTGTCTCCGTCTCTGTCTCTGTCTCTGTCTCTGTCTCTGTCTCTGTCTCTGTCTCTGTCTCTGCCCTGTCTCTATATCTGTCTCTGTCGCTGTCTCTGCCCCTGTCTCTGTCGCTGTCTCTGCCTCTGTCTCGGTCCCTGCGTCTGTCTCCGTCTTTGTCCCCGTCTCTGTCTCTGTCTCTGTCTCTGTCTCTGCCTCTGTCGCTCTCTCTCCCTCTGTCTCTGTCTCTGTCTCTGTCTCTATCTCTGCCTCTGTCTCTGTCTCTGTCTCTGTCTCTGCCTCTGTCTCTGTCCCTGCGTTTGTCTCCGACTTTGTCTCTGTCTCTGTCTCTGTCTCTGTCTCTGTCTCTGTCTCTGCCTCTGTCTCTGTCTCTGTCTCTCTCTGTCGCTGTCTCTTCCTCTGTCTCCGTCTCCGTCTCTGTCCCTGGCTCTGTCTCTGCGTCTGTCTCCGTCTCTGTCTCTGTCTCTGTCTCTGTCCCCGTATCTGTCTCTGTCTCCTTCTCTGTCTCTGTCTCTGTCTCCGTCCCTGCCTCTGTCTCCGTCTCTGTCTTTGTCTCTGTCTCTGCCTCTCTCTCTGTCCCCGTATCTGTCTCTGTCCCTGTTTCTGTCTCTGTCTCTGTCTCTGTCCCTGCCTGTGTCTCTGCCTCTGTCTCCGTCTGTGTCTCTGTCTCTGTCTCTGTCTCTATCTCCGTCTCTGTCTCTGTCTCTGACTCTGTCTCTGTCTCTGCCTCTGTCTCTTTCTCTGTCTGAGACTCTGTCTCTGTCTCTGTCTCTGCCTCCGTCGCTCTCTCTCCCTCTGTCTCTGCCGCTGTCACTGTCTCTGCCTCCGTCTCTGTCTCTGTCTCTGTCTCTGTCTCTGTCTCTGTCTCTGTCTCTGTCTCTGTCTCTGTCTCTGTCTCTGTCTCTGTCTCTGTCTCTGTCTCTGTCTCTGTCTCTGTCTCTGTCTCTGTCTCTGTCTCTGTCTCTGTCTCTGTCTCTGTCTCTGTCTCTGTCTCTGTCTCTGTCTCTGTCTCTGTCTCTGTCTCTGTCTCTGTCTCTGTCTCTGTCTATTCCTCTGTCTCTGTCTCCGTCTCTGTCTCTGTCTCTGTCTCTGTCTCTGTCTCCGTCCCTGCCTCTGTCTCTGTCTCTGTCTCTGTCTCTGCCTCTGTCTCTGTCTCTGTCTCTGTCTCTGTCTCTGTCTCTGTCTCTATCACAGCCTCTGTCTCTGTCTCTGTCTCTCTCTGTCGCTGTCTCTTCCTCTGTCTCTGTCTCCGTCTCTGTCCCTGGCTCTGTCTCTGCCTCTGTCTCCGTCTCTGTCCCTGTCTCTGTCTCTGTCTCTGTCTCTGTCTCTGTCTCTGTCTCTGTCTCTGCCCTGTCTCTATATCTGTCTCTGTCGCTGTCTCTGCCCCTGTCTCTGTCGCTGTCTCTGCCTCTGTCTCAGTCCCTGCGTCTGTCTCCGTCTTTGTCCCCGTCTCTGTCTCTGTCTCTGTCTCTGTCTCTGCCTCTGCCTCTGTCGCTCTCTCTCCCTCTGTCTCTGTCTCTGTCTCTGTCTCTATCTCTGCCTCTGTCTCTGTCTCTGTCTCTGTCTCTGCCTCTGTCTCTGTCCATGCGTTTGTCACCGACTTTGTCTCTGTCTCTGTCTCTGTCTCTGTCTCTGTGTCTGTCTCTGCCTCTGTCTCTGTCTCTGTCTCTCTCTGTCGCTGTCTCTTCCTCTGTCTCCGTCTCCGTCTCTGTCCCTGGCTCTGTCTCTGCCTCTGTCTCCGTCTCTGTCTCTGTCTCTGTCTCTGTCCCCGTATCTGTCTCTGTCTGCGTCTCTGTCTCTGTCTCTGTCTCCGTCCCTGCCTCTGTCTCCGTCTCTGTCTTTGTCTCTGTCTCTGTCTCTGTCTCTGTCTCTGTCTCCGTCTCTGTCTCTGTCTCTGTCTCTGTCTCTGTCTCTGTCTCTGTCTCTGTCTCTGTCTCTGTCTCTGTCTCTGTCTCTGTCTCTGTCTCTGTCGCTGTCTCTGTCTCTGTCTCTGTCTCTGCCTCTGTCTCTGTCCCTGCGTTTGTCTCCGACTTTGTCTCTGTCTCTGTCTCTGTCTCTGTCTCTGTCTCTGTCTCTGCCTCTCTCTCTGTCCCCGTATCTGTCTCTGTCCCTGTTTCTGTCTCTGTCTCTGTCTCTGTCCCTGCCTGTGTCTCTGTCTCCGTCTCTGTCTCTGTCTCTGTCTCTGTCTCTATCTCTGCCTCTGTCTCTGTCTCTGTCTCTGTCTCTGCCTCTGTCTCTGTCCCTGCGTTTGTCTCCGACTTTGTCTCTGTCTCTGTCTCTGTCTCTGTCTCTGTCTCTGTCTCTGTCTCTGTCTCTGCCTCTGTCTCTGTCTCTGTCTCTCTCTGTCGCTGTCTCTTCCTCTGTCTCCGTCTCCGTCTCTGTCCCTGGCTCTGTCTCTGCCTCTGTCTCCGTCTCTGTCTCTGTCTCTGTCTCTGTCCCCGTATCTGTCTCTGTCTCCGTCTCTGTCTCTGTCTCTGTCTCCGTCCCTGCCTCTGTCTCCGTCTCTGTCTTTGTCTCTGTCTCTGCCTCTCTCTCTGTCCCCGTATCTGTCTCTGTCCCTGTTTCTGTCTCTGTCTCTGTCTCTGTCCCTGCCTGTGTCTCTGCCTCTGTCTCCGTCTCTGTCTCTGTCTCTGTCTCTGTCTCTATCTCCGTCTCTGTCTCTGTCTCTGACTCTGTCTCTGTCTCTGCCTCTGTCTCTTTCTCTGTCTGAGACTCTGTCTCTGTCTCTGTCTCTGCCTCCGTCGCTCTCTCTCCCTCTGTCTCTGCCTCTGTCACTGTCTCTGCCTCCGTCTCTGTCTCTGTCTCTGTCTCTGTCTCTGTCTCTGTCTCTGTCTCTGTCTCTGTCTCTGTCTCTGTCTCTGTCTCTGTCTCTGTCTCTGTCTCTGTCTCTGTCTCTGTCTCTGTCTCTGTCTCTGTCTCTGTCTCTGTCTCTGTCTCTGTCTCTGTCTATTCCTCTGTCTCTGTCTCCGTCTCTGTCTCTGTCTCTGTCTCTGTCTCTGTCTCTGTCTCCGTCCCTGCCTCTGTCTCTGTCTCTGTCTTTGTCTCTGTCTCTGTCTCTGTCTCTGTCTCTGTCTCTGTCTCTGTCTCTGTCTCTGTCTCTGTCTCTGTCTCCGTCTCTGTCTCCGTCTCTGTCTCGGTCTCTGTTTCTGTCTCTGCCTCTGTCTCTGCCTCCGTCGCTCTCTCTCCCTCTGTCTCTGTCTCTATCTCTGCCTCTGTCTCTGTCTCTGTCTCTGTCTCTGTCTCTGTCTCTGTCTCTACCTCTGTCTCTGTCTCTCTCTCTGTCTGCGTCTCTGTCTCTGTCTCGGTCTTTGTCTCCGTCTCTGTCTCTGTCTCTGTCTCTGTCTCTCCCTCTGTCTCAGTCTCTGCGTCTGTCTCGGTCTCTGTCTCTGTCTCTGCCTCTGTCTCTGTCTCTGTCTCTGTCTCTGTCTCTGTCTCTGTCTCTGTCTCTGTCTCTCTCTCTGTCTCTGTCTCTGTCTCTGTCTCTGTCTCTGTCTCTGTCTCTGTCTCTCTCTGTCGCTGTCTCTTCCTCTGTCTCTGTCTCCGTCTCTGTCCCTGGCTCTGTCTGTGCCTCTGTCTCCGTCTGTGTCTCTGTCTCTGTCTCTGTCCCCGTATCTGTCCCTGTCTCCGTCTCTGTCTCTGCCTCTGTCTCTGTCTCCGTCCCTGCCTCTGTCTCTGTCTCTGTCTTTGTCTCTGTCTCTGTCTCTGTCTCTGTCTCTGTCTCTGCCTCTGTCTCTGTCTCTGTCTCTGTCTCTGTCTCTGTCTCTGTCTCTATCACAGCCTCTGTCTCTGTCTCTGTCTCTCTCTGTCGCTGTCTCTTCCTCTGTCTCTGTCTCCGTCTCTGTCCCTGGCTCTGTCTCTGCCTCTGTCTCCGTCTCTGTCCCTGTCTCTGTCTCTGTCTCTGTCTCTGTCTCTGTCTCTGTCTCTGTCTCTGCCCTGTCTCTATATCTGTCTCTGTCGCTGTCTCTGCCCCTGTCTCTGTCGCTGTCTCTGCCTCTGTCTCAGTCCCTGCGTCTGTCACCGTCTTTGTCCCCGTCTCTGTCTCTGTCTCTGTCTCTGTCTCTGCCTCTGCCTCTGTCGCTCTCTCTCCCTCTGTCTCTGTCTCTGTCTCTGTCTCTATCTCTGCCTCTGTCTCTGTCTCTGTCTCTGTCTCTGCCTCTGTCTCTGTCCCTGCGTTTGTCTCCGACTTTGTCTCTGTCTCTGTCTCTGTCTCTGTCTCTGTGTCTGTCTCTGCCTCTGTCTCTGTCTCTGTCTCTCTCTGTCGCTGTCTCTTCCTCTGTCTCCGTCTCCGTCTCTGTCCCTGGCTCTGTCTCTGCCTCTGTCTCCGTCTCTGTCTCTGTCTCTGTCTCTGTCCCCGTATCTGTCTCTGTCTGCGTCTCTGTCTCTGTCTCTGTCTCCGTCCCTGCCTCTGTCTCCGTCTCTGTCTTTGTCTCTGTCTCTGTCTCTGTCTCTGTCTCTGTCTCCGTCTCTGTCTCTGTCTCTGTCTCTGTCTCTGTCTCTGTCTCTGTCTCTGTCTCTGTCTCTGTCTCTGTCTCTGTCTCTGTCTCTGTCTCTGTCGCTGTCTCTGTCTCTGTCTCTGTCTCTGCCTCTGTCTCTGTCCCTGCGTTTGTCTCCGACTTTGTCTCTGTCTCTGTCTCTGTCTCTGTCTCTGTCTCTGTCTCTGCCTCTCTCTCTGTCCCCGTATCTGTCTCTGTCCCTGTTTCTGTCTCTGTCTCTGTCTCTGTCCCTGCCTGTGTCTCTGTCTCCGTCTCTGTCTCTGTCTCTGTCTCTGTCTCTGTCTCTGTCTCTGTCTCTGTCTCTGTCTCTGTCTCTGTCTCTGTCTCTGTCTCTGTCTCTGTGTCTGTCTCTGTCTCTGTCTCTGTCTCTGCCTCTGTCTCAGTCCCTGCGTCTGTCTCCGACTTTGTCTCTGTCTCTGTCTCTGTCTCAGTCCCTGCGTCTGTCTCCGACTTTGTCTCTGTCTCTGTCTCTGTCTCTGTCTCTGTCTCTGTCTCTGTCTCTGTCTCTGTCTCTGTCTCTACCTCTGTCTCTGTCTCTCTCTCTGTCTGCGTCTCTGTCTCTGTCTCGGTCTTTGTCTCCGTCTCTGTCTCTGTCTCTGTCTCTGTCTCTCCCTCTGTCTCAGTCTCTGCGTCTGTCTCGGTCTCTGTCTCTGTCCCTGCCTGTGTCTCTGTCTCCGTCTCTGTCTCTGTCTCTGTCTCTGTCTCTGTCTCTGTCTCTGTCTCTGTCTCTGTCTCTGTCTCTGTCTCTGTCTCTGTCTCTGTGTCTGTCTCTGTCTCTGTCTCTGTCTCTGCCTCTGTCTCAGTCCCTGCGTCTGTCTCCGACTTTGTCTCTGTCTCTGTCTCTGTCTCAGTCCCTGCGTCTGTCTCCGACTTTGTCTCTGTCTCTGTCTCTGTCTCTGTCTCTGTCTCTGTCTCTGTCTCTGTCTCTGTCTCTACCTCTGTCTCTGTCTCTCTCTCTGTCTGCGTCTCTGTCTCTGTCTCGGTCTTTGTCTCCGTCTCTGTCTCTGTCTCTGTCTCTGTCTCTCCCTCTGTCTCAGTCTCTGCGTCTGTCTCGGTCTCTGTCTCTGTCTCTGCCTCTGTCTCTGTCTCTGTCTCTGTCTCTGTCTCTGTCTCTGTCTCTGTCTTTCTCTCTGTCTCTGTCTCTGTCTCTGTCTCTGTCTCTGTCACTGCCTCTGTCTCTGTCTCTGTCTCTCTCTGTCGCTGTCTCTTCCTCTGTCTCTGTCTCCGTCTCTGTCCCTGGCTCTGTCTCTGCCTCTGTCTCCGTCTCTATCTCTGTCTCTGTCTCTGTCCCCGTATCTGTCTCTGTCTCCGTCTCTGTCTCTGCCTCTGTCTCTGTCTCCGTCCCTGCCTCTGTCTCCGTCTCTGTCTTTGTCTCTGTCTCTGTCTCTGTCTCTGTCTCCGTCTCTGTCTCCGTCTCTGTCTCAGTCTCTGTCTCTGTCTCTGTCTCTGTCTCTGTCTCTGTCTCTGTCTCTGTCTCTGTTTCTGTCTCTGTCTCTGTCTCTGTCTCAGTCCCTGCGTCTGTCTCCGACTTTGTCTCTGTCTCTGTCTCTGTCTCTGTCTCTGTCTCTGCCTCTGTCTCTGTCCCCGTATCTGTCTCTGTCCCTGTTTCTGTCTCTGTCTCTGTCCCTGCCTGTGCCTCTGCCTCTGTCTCCGTCTCTGTCTCTGACTCTGTCTCTGTCTCTATCGCCGTCTCTGTCTCTGTCTCTGACTCTGTCTCTTTCTCTGTCTGAGACTCTGCCTCTGTCTCTGTCTCTGTCACTGTCTCTGCCTCCGTCTCTGTCTCTGTCTCTGTCCCTGGCTCTGTCTCTGCCTCTGTCTCCGTCTCTGTCTCTGTCTCTGTCTCTGTCCCCGTATCTGTCTCTGTCTCCGTCTCTGTCTCTGTCTCTGTCTCCGTCCCTGCCTCTGTCTCCGTCTCTGTCTTTGTCTCTGTCTCTGTCTCTGTCTCTGTCTCCGTCTCTGTCTCTGTCTCTGTCTCTGTCTCTGTCTCTGTCTCTGTCTCTGCCTCTGTCTCTGTCTCTGTCTCTGTCTCTGTCTCTGTCTCTGTCTCTGTCTCTGTCTCTGTCTCTGTCTCTGTCTCTGTCTCTGTCTCTGTCTCTGTCTCTGTCTCTGTCTCTGTCTCTGTCTCTGTCTCTGTCTCTGTCTCTGTCTCTGTCTCTGTCTCTGTCTCTGTCTCTGTCTCTGTCTCTGTCTCTGTCTCTGTCTCTGTCTCTGTCTCTGTCTCTGTCTCTGTCTCTGTCTCTGTCTCTGTCTCTGTCTCTGCCTCTGTCTCTGTCCCTGCGTTTGTCTCCGACTTTGTCTCTGTCTCTGTCTCTGTCTCTGTCTCTGTCTCTGTCTCTGCCTCTGTCTCTGTCTCTGTCTCTCTCTGTCGCTGTCTCTTCCTCTGTCTCCGTCTCCGTCTCTGTCCCTGGCTCTGTCTCTGCCTCTGTCTCCGTCTCTGTCTCTGTCTCTGTCTCTGTCCCCGTATCTGTCTCTGTCTCCGTCTCTGTCTCTGTCTCTGTCTCCGTCCCTGCCTCTGTCTCCGTCTCTGTCTTTGTCTCTGTCTCTGCCTCTCTCTCTGTCCCCGTATCTGTCTCTGTCCCTGTTTCTGTCTCTGTCTCTGTCTCTGTCCCTGCCTGTGTCTCTGCCTCTGTCTCCGTCTCTGTCTCTGTCTCTGTCTCTGTCTCTATCTCCGTCTCTGTCTCTGTCTCTGACTCTGTCTCTGTCTCTGCCTCTGTCTCTTTCTCTGTCTGAGACTCTGTCTCTGTCTCTGTCTCTGCCTCCGTCGCTCTCTCTCCCTCTGTCTCTGCCTCTGTCACTGTCTCTGCCTCCGTCTCTGTCTCTGTCTCTGTCTCTGTCTCTGTCTCTGTCTCTGTCTCTGTCTCTGTCTCTGTCTCTGTCTCTGTCTCTGTCTCTGTCTCTGTCTCTGTCTCTGTCTCTGTCTCTGTCTCTGTCTCTGTCTCTGTCTCTGTCTCTGTCTCTGTCTCTGTCTCTGTCTCTGTCTCTGTCTCTGTCTCTGTCTCTGTCTATTCCTCTGTCTCTGTCTCCGTCTCTGTCTCTGTCTCTGTCTCTGTCTCTGTCTCCGTCCCTGCCTCTGTCTCTGTCTCTGTCTCTGTCTCTGTCTCTGTCTCTGTCTCTGCCTCTGTCTCTGTCTCTGTCTCTGTCTCTGTCTCTGTCTCTGTCTCTATCACAGCCTCTGTCTCTGTCTCTGTCTCTCTCTGTCGCTGTCTCTTCCTCTGTCTCTGTCTCCGTCTCTGTCCCTGGCTCTGTCTCTGCCTCTGTCTCCGTCTCTGTCCCTGTCTCTGTCTCTGTCTCTGTCTCTGTCTCTGTCTCTGTCTCTGTCTCTGCCCTGTCTCTATATCTGTCTCTGTCGCTGTCTCTGCCCCTGTCTCTGTCGCTGTCTCTGCCTCTGTCTCAGTCCCTGCGTCTGTCTCCGTCTTTGTCCCCGTCTCTGTCTCTGTCTCTGTCTCTGTCTCTGCCTCTGCCTCTGTCGCTCTCTCTCCCTCTGTCTCTGTCTCTGTCTCTGTCTCTATCTCTGCCTCTGTCTCTGTCTCTGTCTCTGTCTCTGCCTCTGTCTCTGTCCCTGCGTTTGTCTCCGACTTTGTCTCTGTCTCTGTCTCTGTCTCTGTCTCTGTGTCTGTCTCTGCCTCTGTCTCTGTCTCTGTCTCTCTCTGTCGCTGTCTCTTCCTCTGTCTCCGTCTCCGTCTCTGTCCCTGGCTCTGTCTCTGCCTCTGTCTCCGTCTCTGTCTCTGTCTCTGTCTCTGTCCCTGGCTCTGTCTCTGCCTCTGTCTCCGTCTCTGTCTCTGTCTCTGTCTCTGTCCCCGTATCTGTCTCTGTCTCCGTCTCTGTCTCTGTCTCTGTCTCCGTCCCTGCCTCTGTCTCCGTCTCTGTCTTTGTCTCTGTCTCTGCCTCTCTCTCTGTCCCCGTATCTGTCTCTGTCCCTGTTTCTGTCTCTGTCTCTGTCTCTGTCCCTGCCTGTGTCTCTGCCTCTGTCTCCGTCTCTGTCTCTGTCTCTGTCTCTGTCTCTATCTCCGTCTCTGTCTCTGTCTCTGACTCTGTCTCTGTCTCTGCCTCTGTCTCTTTCTCTGTCTGAGACTCTGTCTCTGTCTCTGTCTCTGCCTCCGTCGCTCTCTCTCCCTCTGTCTCTGCCTCTGTCACTGTCTCTGCCTCCGTCTCTGTCTCTGTCTCTGTCTCTGTCTCTGTCTCTGTCTCTGTCTCTGTCTCTGTCTCTGTCTCTGTCTCTGTCTCTGTCTCTGTCTCTGTCTCTGTCTCTGTCTCTGTCTCTGTCTCTGTCTCTGTCTCTGTCTCTGTCTCTGTCTCTGTCTCTGTCTCTGTCTCTGTCTCTGTCTCTGTCTATTCCTCTGTCTCTGTCTCCGTCTCTGTCTCTGTCTCTGTCTCTGTCTCTGTCTCTGTCTCCGTCCCTGCCTCTGTCTCTGTCTCTGTCTTTGTCTCTGTCTCTGTCTCTGTCTCTGTCTCTGTCTCTGTCTCTGTCTCTGTCTCTGTCTCTGTCTCCGTCTCTGTCTCCGTCTCTGTCTCGGTCTCTGTTTCTGTCTCTGTCTCTGTCTCTGCCTCCGTCGCTCTCTCTCCCTCTGTCTCTGTCTCTATCTCTGCCTCTGTCTCTGTCTCTGTCTCTGTCTCTGTCTCTGTCTCTGTCTCTGTCTCTACCTCTGTCTCTGTCTCTCTCTCTGTCTGCGTCTCTGTCTCTGTCTCGGTTTTTGTCTCCGTCTCTGTCTCTGTCTCTGTCTCTGTCTCTCCCTCTGTCTCAGTCTCTGCGTCTGTCTCGGTCTCTGTCTCTGTCTCTGCCTCTGTCTCTGTCTCTGTCTCTGTCTCTGTCTCTGTCTCTGTCTCTGTCTCTGTCTCTCTCTCTGTCTCTGTCTCTGTCTCTGTCTCTGTCTCTGTCTCTGTCTCTCTCTGTCGCTGTCTCTTCCTCTGTCTCTGTCTCCGTCTCTGTCCCTGGCTCTGTCTGTGCCTCTGTCTCCGTCTGTGTCTCTGTCTCTGTCTCTGTCCCCGTATCTGTCCCTGTCTCCGTCTCTGTCTCTGCCTCTGCCTCTGTCTCTGTCTCCGTCCCTGCCTCTGTCTCTGTCTCTGTCTTTGTCTCTGTCTCTGTCTCTGTCTCTGTCTCTGTCTCTGTCTCTGCCTCTGTCTCTGTCTCTGTCTCTGTCTCTGTCTCTGTCTCTATCACAGCCTCTGTCTCTGTCTCTGTCTCTCTCTGTCGCTGTCTCTTCCTCTGTCTCTGTCTCCGTCTCTGTCCCTGGCTCTGTCTCTGCCTCTGTCTCCGTCTCTGTCCCTGTCTCTGTCTCTGTCTCTGTCTCTGTCTCTGTCTCTGTCTCTGTCTCTGCCCTGTCTCTATATCTGTCTCTGTCGCTGTCTCTGCCCCTGTCTCTGTCGCTGTCTCTGCCTCTGTCTCAGTCCCTGCGTCTGTCACCGTCTTTGTCCCCGTCTCTGTCTCTGTCTCTGTCTCTGTCTCTGCCTCTGCCTCTGTCGCTCTCTCTCCCTCTGTCTCTGTCTCTGTCTCTGTCTCTATCTCTGCCTCTGTCTCTGTCTCTGTCTCTGTCTCTGCCTCTGTCTCTGTCCCTGCGTTTGTCTCCGACTTTGTCTCTGTCTCTGTCTCTGTCTCTGTCTCTGTGTCTGTCTCTGCCTCTGTCTCTGTCTCTGTCTCTCTCTGTCGCTGTCTCTTCCTCTGTCTCCGTCTCCGTCTCTGTCCCTGGCTCTGTCTCTGCCTCTGTCTCCGTCTCTGTCTCTGTCTCTGTCTCTGTCCCCGTATCTGTCTCTGTCTGCGTCTCTGTCTCTGTCTCTGTCTCCGTCCCTGCCTCTATCTCCGTCTCTGTCTTTGTCTCTGTCTCTGTCTCTGTCTCTGTCTCTGTCTCCGTCTCTGTCTCTGTCTCTGTCTCTGTCTCTGTCTCTGTCTCTGTCTCTGTCTCTGTCTCTGTCTCTGTCTCTGTCTCTGTCTCTGTCGCTGTCTCTGTCTCTGTCTCTGTCTCTGCCTCTGTCTCTGTCCCTGCGTTTGTCTCCGACTTTGTCTCTGTCTCTGTCTCTGTCTCTGTCTCTGTCTCTGTCTCTGCCTCTCTCTCTGTCCCCGTATCTGTCTCTGTCCCTGTTTCTGTCTCTGTCTCTGTCTCTGTCCCTGCCTGTGTCTCTGTCTCCGTCTCTGTCTCTGTCTCTGTCTCTGTCTCTGTCTCTGTCTCTGTCTCTGTCTCTGTCTCTGTGTCTGTCTCTGTCTCTGTCTCTGTCTCTGCCTCTGTCTCAGTCCCTGCGTCTGTCTCCGACTTTGTCTCTGTCTCTGTCTCTGTCTCAGTCCCTGCGTCTGTCTCCGACTTTGTCTCTGTCTCTGTCTCTGTCTCTGTCTCTGTCTCTGCCTCTGTCTCTGTCCCCGTATCTGTCTCTGTCCCTGTTTCTGTCTCTGTCTCTATCGCCGTCTCTGTCTCTGTCTCTGACTCTGTCTCTTTCTCTGTCTGAGACTCTGCCTCTGTCACTGTCTCTGCCGCCATCTCTGTCTCTGCCTCTGTCTCCGTCTCTGTCTCCGCCTCTGTCTCTGTCCCCGTATCTGTCTCTGTCTCCGTCTCTGTCTCTGCCTCTGTCTCTGTTTCCGTCCCTGCCTCTGTCTCCGTCTCTGTCTTTGTCTCTGTCTCTGTCTCTGTCTCTGTCCCCGTATCTGTCTCTGTCCCTGTTTCTGTCTCTGTCTCTGTCCCTGCCTGTGTCTCTGCCTCTGTCTCCGTCTCTGTCTCTGACTCTGTCTCTGTCTCTGTCTCTGTCTCTGTCTCTGTCTCTGTCTCTGTCTCTGCCTCTGTCTCTGTCTCTGTCTCTGTCCCCGTATCTGTCTCTGTCTCTGTCTCTGTATCTGTCTCTGTCTCTGTCTCTGTCTCTGTCTCTGTCTCTGTCTCTGTCTCTGTCTCTGTCTCCGTCTCTGTCTCCGTCTCTGTCTCGGTCTCTGTTTCTGTCTCTGTCTCTGTCTCTGTCTGTGTCTCTGCCTCTGTCTCCGTCTCTGTCTCTATCTCTATCTCTGCCTCTGTCTCTGTCCCCGTATCTGTCTCTGTCTCTGTCTCTGTCTCTGTCTCTGTCTCTGTCTCTGTCTCTGTCTCTGTCTCCGTCTCTGCCTCCGTCTCTGTCTCGGTCTCTGTTTCTGTCTCTGTCTCTGTCTCCGTCTCTGTCTCCGTATCTGTCTCTGTCTCTGTCTCTGTCTCTGTCTCTGTCTCTGTCTCTGTCTCTGTCTCTGTCTCCGTATCTGTCTCTGTCTCTGTCTCTGTCTCTGTCTCCGTCTCTTTCTCTGTCTGAGACTCTGCCTCTGTCTCTGTCTCTGTCTCTGTCACTGTCTCTGCCTCCGTCTCTGTCTCTGTCTCCGCCTCTGTCTCTGTCTCTGTCTCTGTCTCTGTCTCTGTCTCTGTCTCTGTCTCTGTCTCTGTCTCTGTCTCTGTCTCTGCCCTGTCTCTATATCTGTCTCTGTCGCTGTCTCTGCCCCTGTCTCTGTCGCTGTCTCTGCCTCTGTCTCAGTCCCTGCGTCTGTCTCCGTCTTTGTCCCCGTCTCTGTCTCTGTCTCTGTCTCTGTCTCTGCCTCTGTCGCTCTCTCTCCCTCTGTCTCTGTCTCTGTCTCTGTCTCTATCTCTGCCTCTGTCTCTGTCTCTGTCTCTGTCTCTGCCTCTGTCTCTGTCCCTGCGTTTGTCTCCGACTTTGTCTCTGTCTCTGTCTCTGTCTCTGTCTCTGTCTCTGCCTCTGTCTCTGTCTCTGTCTCTCTCTGTCGCTGTCTCTTCCTCTGTCTCCGTCTCCGTCTCTGTCCCTGGCTCTGTCTCTGCCTCTGTCTCCGTCTCTGTCTCTGTCTCTGTCTCTGTCCCCGTATCTGTCTCTGTCTCCGTCTCTGTCTCTGTCTCTGTCTCCGTCCCTGCCTCTGTCTCCGTCTCTGTCTTTGTCTCTGTCTCTGCCTCTCTCTCTGTCCCCGTATCTGTCTCTGTCCCTGTTTCTGTCTCTGTCTCTGTCTCTGTCCCTGCCTGTGTCTCTGCCTCTGTCTCCGTCTCTGTCTCTGTCTCTGTCTCTGTCTCTATCTCCGTCTCTGTCTCTGTCTCTGACTCTGTCTCTGTCTCTGCCTCTGTCTCTTTCTCTGTCTGAGACTCTGTCTCTGTCTCTGTCTCTGACTCCGTCGCTCTCTCTCCCTCTGTCTCTGCCTCTGTCACTGTCTCTGCCTCCGTCTCTGTCTCTGTCTCTGTCTCTGTCTCTGTCTCTGTCTCTGTCTCTGTCTCTGTCTCTGTCTCTGTCTCTGTCTCTGTCTCTGTCTCTGTCTCTGTCTCCGCCTCTGTCTCTGTCCCCGTATCTGTCTCTGTCTCCGTCTCTGTCTCTGCCTCTGTCTCTGTTTCCGTCCCTGCCTCTGTCTCCGTCTCTGTCTTTGTCTCTGTCTCTGTCTCTGTCTCTGTCCCCGTATCTGTCTCTGTCCCTGTTTCTGTCTCTGTCTCTGTCCCTGCCTGTGTCTCTGCCTCTGTCTCCGTCTCTGTCTCTGACTCTGTCTCTGTCTCTGTCTCTGTCTCTGTCTCTGTCTCTGTCTCTGTCTCTGTCTCTGTCTCTGTCTCTGTCTCTGTCTCTGTCTCCGTCTCTGTCTCCGTCTCTGTCTCGGTCTCTGTTTCTGTCTCTGTCTCTGTCTCTGTCTGTGTCTCTGCCTCTGTCTCCGTCTCTGTCTCTATCTCTATCTCTGCCTCTGTCTCTGTCCCCGTATCTGTCTCTGTCTCTGTCTCTGTATCTGTCTCTGTCTCTGTCTCTGTCTCTGTCTCTGTCTCTGTCTCTGTCTCTGTCTCCGTCTCTGTCTCCGTCTCTGTCTCGGTCTCTGTTTCTGTCTCTGTCTCTGTCTCCGTCTCTGTCTCCGTATCTGTCTCTGTCTCTGTCTCTGTCTCTGTCTCTGTCTCTGTCTCTGTCTCTGTCTCCGTATCTGTCTCTGTCTCTGTCTCTGTCTCTGTCTCCGTCTCTTTCTCTGTCTGAGACTCTGCCTCTGTCTCTGTCTCTGTCACTGTCTCTGCCTCCGTCTGTGTCTCTGTCTCCGCCTCTGTCTCTGTCTCTGTCTCTGTCTCTGTCTCTGTCTCTCTCTCTGTCTCTGTCTCTGTCCCTGCCTCTGTCTCTGTCTCTGTCTTTGTCTCTGTCTCTGTCTCTGTCTCTGTCTCTGTCTCTGCCTCTGTCTCTGTCTCTGTCTCTGTCTCTGTCTCTGTCTCTGTCTCTATCACAGCCTCTGTCTCTGTCTCTGTCTCTCTCTGTCGCTGTCTCTTCCTCTGTCTCTGTCTCCGTCTCTGTCCCTGGCTCTGTCTCTGCCTCTGTCTCCGTCTCTGTCTCTGTCTCTGTCTCTGTCTCTGTCTCTGTCTCTGTCTCTGTCTCTGCCCTGTCTCTATATCTGTCTCTGTCGCTGTCTCTGCCCCTGTCTCTGTCGCTGTCTCTGCCTCTGTCTCAGTCCCTGCGTCTGTCTCCGTCTCTGTCTCCGTATCTGTCTCTGTCTCTGTCTCTGTCTCTGTCTCTGTCTCTGTCTCTGTCTCTGTCTCCGTATCTGTCTCTGTCTCTGCCTCTGTCTCTGTCTCCGTCTCTTTCTCTGTCTGAGACTCTACCTCTGTCTCTGTCTCTGTCACTGTCTCTGTCTCTCTCTCTCTGTCTGTGTCTCTGTCTCTGTCTCGGTCTTTGTCTCCGTCTCTGTCTCTGTCTCTGCCTCTGTCTCAGACTCTGCGTCTGTCTCGGTCTCTGTCTCTGTCTCTGTCTCTGTCTCTGTCTCTGTCTCTGTCTCCGTCCCTGCCTCTGTCTCTGTCTCTGTCTTTGTCTCTGTCTCCGTCTCTGTCTCTGTCTCTGTCTCTGTCTCTGTCTCTGTCTCTGTCTCTGTCTCTGTCTCTGTCTCCGTCTCTGTCTCCGTCTCTGTCTCGGTCTCTGTTTGTGTCTCTGTCTCTGTCTCCGTCTCTGTCTCTGTCTCTGTCTCTGTCTCTGTCTCTGTCTCTGTCTCCGTATCTGTCGCTGTCTATGTCTGTGTCTCTGTCTCCGTCTCTTTTTCTGTCTGAGACTCTGCCTCTGTCTCTGTCTCTGTCACTGTCTCTGCCTCCGTCTCTGTCTCTGTCTCCGCCTCTGTCTCTGTCTCTGTCTCTGTCTCTGTCTCTGTCTCTGTATCTGTCTCTGTCTCTGTCTCTGTCCCTGCCTCTGTCTCTGTCTCTGTCTTTGTCTCTGTCTCTGTCTCTGTCTCTGTCTCTGTCTCTGTCTCTGACTCTGTCTCTGTCTCTGTCTCTGTCTCTGTCTCTGTCTCTGTCTCTGTCTCTGTCTCTGTCTCTGTCTCTGTCTCTGTCTCTGTCTCTGCGTCCGTCTCTGTCTCTGTCTCTGTCTCTGTCTCTGTCTCTGTCTCTGTCTCTGTCTCTGTCTCTGTCTCTGTCTCTGTCTCTGTCTCTGTCTGTGTCTCTGTCTCTGTCTCTGTCTCTGTCTCTGTCTCTGTCTCTGTCTCTGTCTCTGTCTCTGTCTCTGTCTCTGTCTCTGTCTGTGTCTCTGTCTCTGTCTCTGTCGCTGTCTCTGTCTCTGTCTCTGTCTCTGTCTCTGTCTCTGTCTCTGTCGCTGTCTCTTCCTCTGTCTCTGTCTCCGTCTCTGTCCCTGGCTCTGTCTCTGCCTCTGTCTCCGTCTCTGTCCCTGTCTCTGTCTATGTCTGTGTCTCTGTCTCCGTCTCTTTTTCTGTCTGAGACTCTGCCTCTGTCTCTGTCTCTGTCACTGTCTCTGCCTCCGTCTCTGTCTCTGTCTCCGCCTCTGTCTCTGTCTCTGTCTCTGTCTCTGTCTCTGTCTCTGTATCTGTCTCTGTCTCTGTCTCTGTCTCTGTCTCTGTCTCTATCACAGCCTCTGTCTCTGTCTCTGTCTCTCTCTGTCGCTGTCTCTTCCTCTGTCTCTGTCTCCGTCTCTGTCCCTGGCTCTGTCTCTGCCTCTGTCTCCGTCTCTGTCTCTGTCTCTGTCTCTGTCTCTGTCTCTGTCTCTGTCTCTGTCTCTGTCTCTGCCCTGTCTCTATATCTGTCTCTGTCGCTGTCTCTGCCCCTGTCTCTGTCGCTGTCTCTGCCTCTGTCTCAGTCCCTGCGTCTGTCTCCGTCTTTGTCCCCGTCTCTGTCTCTGTCTCTGTCTCTGTCTCTGCCTCTGTCGCTCTCTCTCCCTCTGTCTCTGTCTCTGTCTCTGTCTCTATCTCTGCCTCTGTCTCTGTCTCTGTCTCTGTCTCTGCCTCTGTCTCTGTCCCTGCGTTTGTCTCCGACTTTGTCTCTGTCTCTGTCTCTGTCTCTGTCTCTGTCTCTGCCTCTGTCTCTGTCTCTGTCTCTCTCTGTCGCTGTCTCTTCCTCTGTCTCCGTCTCCGTCTCTGTCCCTGGCTCTGTCTCTGCCTCTGTCTCCGTCTCTGTCTCTGTCTCTGTCTCTGTCCCCGTATCTGTCTCTGTCTCCGTCTCTGTCTCTGTCTCTGTCTCCGTCCCTGCCTCTGTCTCCGTCTCTGTCTTTGTCTCTGTCTCTGCCTCTCTCTCTGTCCCCGTATCTGTCTCTGTCCCTGTTTCTGTCTCTGTCTCTGTCTCTGTCCCTGCCTGTGTCTCTGCCTCTGTCTCCGTCTCTGTCTCTGTCTCTGTCTCTGTCTCTATCTCCGTCTCTGTCTCTGTCTCTGACTCTGTCTCTGTCTCTGCTTCTGTCTCTTTCTCTGTCTGAGACTCTGTCTCTGTCTCTGTCTCTGCCTCCGTCGCTCTCTCTCCCTCTGTCTCTGCCTCTGTCACTGTCTCTGCCTCCGTCTCTGTCTCTGTCTCTGTCTCTGTCTCTGTCTCTGTCTCTGTCTCTGTCTCTGTCTCTGTCTCTGTCTCTGTCTCTGTCTCTGTCTCTGTCTCTGTCTCTGTCTCTGTCTCTGTCTCTGTCTCTGTGTCTGTCTCTGCCTCTGTCTCTGTCTCTGTCTCTCTCTGTCGCTGTCTCTTCCTCTGTCTCCGTCTCCGTCTCTGTCCCTGGCTCTGTCTCTGCCTCTGTCTCCGTCTCTGTCTCTGTCTCTGTCTCTATCGCCGTCTCTGTCTCTGTCTCTGACTCTGTCTCTTTCTCTGTCTGAGACTCTGCCTCTGTCTCTGTCTCTGTCACTGCCTCTGCCTCTGTCTCTGTCTCTGTCTCTGTCTCTGTCTCTGTCTCTGTCTCTGTCTCTGTCTCCGTCCCTGCCTCTGTCTCTGTCTCTGTCTTTGTCTCTGTCTCTGTCTCTGTCTCTGTCTCTGTCTCTGTCTCTGTCTCTGTCTCTGTCTCTGTCTCTGTCTCCGTCTCTGTCTCCGTCTCTGTCTCGGTCTCTGTTTCTGTCTCTGTCTCTGTCTCCGTCTCTGTCTCCGTATCTGTCTCTGTCTCTGTCTCTGTCTCTGTCTCTGTCTCTGTCTCTGTCTCTGTCTCTGTCTCTGTCTCTGCCTCCGTATCTGTCTCTGTCTCTGCCTCTGTCTCTGTCTCCGTCTCTTTCTCTGTCTGAGACACTACCTCTGTCTCTGTCTCTGTCACTGTCTCTGTCTCTCTCTCTCTGTCTGTGTCTCTGTCTCTGTCTCGGTCTTTGTCTCCGTCTCTGTCTCTGTCTCTGCCTCTGTCTCAGACTCTGCGTCTGTCTCGGTCTCTGTCTCTGTCTCTGTCTCTGTCTCTGTCTCTGTCTCTGTCTCTGTCTCTGTTTCTGTCTCTGTCTCTGTCTCTGTCTCTGTCTCTGTCTCTGTCTCTGTCTCTGTCTCTGTCTCTATCTCTGTCTCTGTCCCTGTCTCTGTCTCTCTCTCTGTCTCTGTCTCTGTCTGTGTCTCTTTCTCTGTCTGAGACACTGCCTCTGTCTCCGTCTCCGTCTCTGTCCCTGGCTCTGTCTCTGCCTCTGTCTCCGTCTCTGTCTCTGTCTCTGCCTCTGTCCCCGTATCTGTCTCTGTCTCCGTCTCTGTCTCTGTCTCTGTCTCCGTCCCTGCCTCTGTCTCCGTCTCTGTCTTTGTCTCTGTCTCTGTCTCTGTCTCTGTCTCCGTCTCTGTCTCTGTCTCTGTCTCTGTCTCTGTCTCTGTCTCCGTCCCTGCCTCTGTCTCTGTCTCTGTCTTTGTCTCTGTCTCTGTCTCTGTCTCTGTCTCTGTCTCTGTCTCTGTCTCTGTCTCTGTCTCTGTCTCTGTCTCTGTCTCTGTCTCCGTCTCTGTCTCCGTCTCTGTCTCGGTCTCTGTTTGTGTCTCTGTCTCTGTCTCCGTCTCTGTCTCTGTCTCTGTCTCTGTCTCTGTCTCTGTCTCCGTATCTGTCTCTGTCTATGTCTGTGTCTCTGTCTCCGTCTCTTTTTCTGTCTGAGACTCTGCCTCTGTCTCTGTCTCTGTCACTGTCTCTGCCTCCGTCTCTGTCTCTGTCTCCGCCTCTGTCTCTGTCTCTGTCTCTGTCTCTGTCTCTGTCTCTGTATCTGTCTCTGTCTCTGTCTCTGTCCCTGCCTCTGTCTCTGTCTCTGTCTTTGTCTCTGTCTCTGTCTCTGTCTCTGTCTCTGTCTCTGTCTCTGACTCTGTCTCTGTCTCTGTCTCTGTCTCTGTCTCTGTCTCTGTCTCTGTCTCTGTCTCTGTCTCTGTCTCTGTCTCTGTCTCTGTCTCTGTCTCTGCGTCTGTCTCTGTCTCTGTCTCTGTCTCTGTCTCTGTCTCTGTCTCTGTCTCTGTCTCTGTCTCTGTCTCTGTCTCTGTCTCTGTCTGTGTCTCTGTCTCTGTCTCTGTCTCTGTCTCTGTCTCTGTCTCTGTCTCTGTCTCTGTCTCTGTCTCTGTCTCTGTCTCTGTCTCTGTCTCTGTCTCTGTCTCTGTCTCTGTCTCTGTCTCTGTCTCTGTCTCTGTCTCTGTCTCTGTCGCTGTCTCTTCCTCTGTCTCTGTCTCCGTCTCTGTCCCTGGCTCTGTCTCTGCCTCTGTCTCCGTCTCTGTCCCTGTCTCTGTCTATGTCTGTGTCTCTGTCTCCGTCTCTTTTTCTGTCTGAGACTCTGCCTCTGTCTCTGTCTCTGTCACTGTCTCTGCCTCCGTCTCTGTCTCTGTCTCCGCCTCTGTCTCTGTCTCTGTCTCTGTCTCTGTCTCTGTCTCTGTATCTGTCTCTGTCTCTGTCTCTGTCCCTGCCTCTGTCTCTGTCTCTGTCTTTGTCTCTGTCTCTGTCTCTGTCTCTGTCTCTGTCTCTGTCTCTGACTCTGTCTCTGTCTCTGTCTCTGTCTCTGTCTCTGTCTCTGTCTCTGTCTCTGTCTCTGTCTCTGTCTCTGTCTCTGTCTCTGCGTCTGTCTCTGTCTCTGTCTCTGTCTCTGTCTCTGTCTCTGTCTCTGTCTCTGTCTCTGTCTCTGTCTCTGTCTCTGTCTCTGTCTGTGTCTCTGTCTCTGTCTCTGTCTCTGTCTCTGTCTCTGTCTCTGTCTCTGTCTCTGTCTCTGTCTCTGTCTCTGTCTCTGTCTCTGTCTCTGTCTCTGTCTCTGTCTCTGTCTCTGTCTCTGTCGCTGTCTCTTCCTCTGTCTCTGTCTCCGTCTCTGTCCCTGGCTCTGTCTCTGCCTCTGTCTCCGTCTCTGTCCCTGTCTCTGTCTCTGTCTCTGTCTCTGTCTCTGCCTCTGTCTCTGTCTCTGCCCTGTCTCTACCTCTGTCTCTGTCGCTGTCTCTGCCCTTGTCTCTGTCGCTGTCTCTGCCTCTGTCTCAGTCCCTGCGTCTGTCTCCGTCTTTGTCTCCGCCTCTGTCTCTGTCTCTGTCTCTGTCTCTGTCTCTATCTCTGCCTCTGTCTCTGTCTCTGTCTCTGTCTCTGTCTCTGTCTCTGTCTCTACCTCTGTCTCTGTCTCTACCTCTGTCTGCGTCTCTGTCTCTGTCTCGGTCTTTGTCTCCGTCTCTGTCTCTGTCTCTGTCTCTGTCTCTCCCTCTGTCTCAGTCTCTGCGTCTGTCTCGGTATTTGTCTCTGTCTCTGCCTCTGCGTCTGTCTCTGTCTCTGTCTCTGTCTCTGTCTCTGTCTCTGTCTCTGTCTCTCTCTCTGTCTCTGTCTCTGTCTCTGTCTCTGTCTCTGTCTCTGCCTCTGTCTCCGTCTCTGTCTCTGTCTCTGTCTCTGTCTCTATCGCCGTCTCTGTCTCTGACTCTGTCTCTTTCTCTGTCTGAGACTCTGCCTCTGTCTCTGTCTCTGTCACTGTCTCTGCCTCCGTCTCTGTCTCTGTCTCTGTTTCTGTCTCTGTCTCTGTCTCTGTCTCTGTCTCTGTCTGTGTCTCTGCCTGTGTCTCGGTCTTTGTCTCCGCCTCTGCCTCTGTCTCTGTCTCTGTCTCTGTCTCAGTCTCAGTCTCTGCCTCCGTCTCTGTCTCTGCCTCTGTCTCAGTCTCTGCGTCTGTCTCTGTCCCTGTCTCTGTCACTGTCTCTGTCTCTGTCTCTGTCTCTGTCTCTGTCTCCGTATCTGTCTCTGTCTCTGTCTCTTTCTCTGTCTGAGACTCTGCCTCTGTCTCTGTCTCTGTCTCTGTCTCTGTCTCTGTCTCTGTCTCTGTCTCTACATCTGTCTCTGTCTCTGTCTCTGTCTCTGTCTCTGCCTCTGTCTCTGTCTCTGTCTCTGTCTCTGTCTCTGTCTCTGTCTCTGTCTCTCTCTCTGTCTCTGTCTCTGTCTCTGTGTCTGTCTCCGTATCCGTATCTGTCTCTTTCTCTGTCTAAGACCCTGCCTCTGTCTCTGTCTCTGTCTCTGTCTCTGTCTCTGTCTCTGTCTCTGTCTCTGCCTCTGTCTCTGTCTCTGTCTCTGTCTCTGTCTCTGTCTCTGTCTCTGTCTCTGTCTCTGTCTCTGTCTCTGTCTCTGTCTCTGTCTCCGTATCTGTCTCTGTCTCTGTCTCTTTCTCTGTCTGAGACTCGGCCTCTGTCTCTGTCTCTGCGTCTGTCTCTGTCCCTGTCCCTCTCCCTGTCCCTGTCGCTGTCTCTGTCTCTGTCTCTGTCTCTGTCTCTGTCTCTGTCTCTGTCTCTGTCTCTGTCTCTGTCTCTCTCTGTCGCTGTCTCTTCCTCTGTCTCTGTCTCCGTCTCTGTCCCTGGCTCTGTCTCTGCCTCTGTCTCCGTCTCTGTCTCTGTCTCTGTCTCTGTCCCCGTATCTGTCTCTGTCTCCGTCTCTGTCTCTGCCTCTGTCTCTGTCTCCGTCCCTGCCTCTGTCTCCGTCTCTGTCTTTGTCTCTGTCTCTGTCTCTGTCTCCGTCTCTGTCGCCGTCTCTGTCTCTGTCTCTGTCCCTGTCTCTGTCTCTGTCTCTGTCTCTGTCTCTGTCTCTGTCTCTGTCTCTGTCTCTGTCTCTGTCTCTGTCTCTGTCTCTGTCTCAGTCCCTGCGTCTGTCTCCGACTTTGTCTCTGTCTCTGTCTCTGTCTCTGTCTATGTCTCTGCCTCTGTCTCTGTCCCCGTATCTGTCTCTGTCCCTGTTTCTGTCTCTGTCTCTGTCCCTGCCTGTGTCTCTGCCTCTGTCTCCGTCTCTGTCTCTGACTCCGTCTCTGTCTCTATCGCCGTCTCTGTCTCTGTCTCTGACTCTGTCTCTTTCTCTGTCTGAGACTCTGCCTCTGTCTCTGTCTCTGTCATTGTCTCTGCCTCCGTCTCTGTCTCTGTCTCTGTCTCTGTCTCTGTCTCTGTCTCTGTCTCTGGCTCTGTCTCTGTCTCTGTCTCTGTCTCTGTCTACTCCTCTGTCTCTTTCTCCGTCTCTGTCTCTGTCTCTGTCTCTGTCTCCGTCCCTGCCTCTGTCTCTGTCTCTGTCTTTGTCTCTGTCTCTGTCTCTGTCTCTGTCTCTGTCTCTGTCTCTGTCTCTGTCTCCGTCTCTTTCTCTGTCTGAGACTCTACCTCTGTGTCTGTCTCTGTCACTGTCTCTGTCTCTCTCTCTGTCTGTGTCTCTGTCTCTGTCTCGGTCTTTGTCTCCGTCTCTGTCTCTGTCTCTGCCTCTGTCTCAGACTCTGCGTCTGTCTCGGTCTCTGTCTCTGTCTCTGTCTCTGTCTCTGTCTCTGTCTCTGTCTCTGTCTCTGTCTCTGTCTCTGTCTCTGTCTCTGTCTCTGTCTCTGTCTCTGTCTCTGTCTCTGTCTCTGTCTCTGTCTCTGTCTCTGTCTCTGTCTCTGTCTCTGTCTCTGTCTCTGTCTCTGTCTCTGTCTCTGTCTCTGTCTCTGTCTCTCTCTCTGTCTCTGTCTCTGTCTGAGACACTGCCTCTGTCTCCGTCTCCGTCTCTGTCCCTGGCTCTGTCTCTGCCTCTGTCTCCGTCTCTGTCTCTGTCTCTGTCTCTGTCCCCGTATCTGTCTCTGTCTCCGTCTCTGTCTCTGTCTCTGTCTCTGTCTCTGTCTCTGTCTCCGTCTCTGTCTCCGTCTCTGTCTCTGTCTCTGTCTCTGTCTCTGTCTCTGTCTCTGTCTCTGTCTCTGTCTCTGTCTCTGTCTCTGTCTCTGTCTCTGTCTCTGTCTCTGTCTCTGTCTCTGTCTCTGTCTCTGTCTCTCTCTCTGTCTCTGTCGCTGTCTCTGCCCTTGTCTCTGTCGCTGTCTCTGCCTCTGTCTCAGTCCCTGCGTCTGTCTCCGTCTTTGTCTCCGTCTCTGTCTCTGTCTCTGTCTCTGTCTCTGTCTCTGTCTCTGTCTCTGTCTCTGCGTTTGTCTCGGTCTCTGTTTCTGTCTCTGTCTCTGTCTCCGTCTCTGTCTCTGTCTCTGTCCCTGTCTCTGTCTCCGTATCTGTCTCTGTCTCTGTCTCTGTCTCTGTCTCCGTCTCTTTCTCTGTCTGAGACTCTGTCTCTGTCTCTGTCACTGTCTCTACCCCGTCTCTGTCTCTGTCTCCGCCTCTGTCTCTGTCTCTGTCTCTGTCTCTGTCTCTGTATCTGTCTCTGTCTCTGTCTCTGTCCCTGCCTCTGTCTCTGTCTCTGTCTTTGTCTCTGTCTCTGTCTCTGTCTCTGTCTCTGTCTCTGTCTCTGACTCTGTCTCTGTCTCTGTCTCTGTCTCTGTCTCTGTCTCTGTCTCTGTCTCTGTCTCTGTCTCTGTCTCTGTCTCTGTCTCTGTCTCTGCGTCTGTCTCTGTCTCTGTCTCTGTCTCTGTCTCTGTCTCTGTCTCTGTCTCTGTCTCTGTCTCTGTCTCTGTCGCTGTCTCTTCCTCTGTCTCTGTCTCCGTCCCTGTCTCTGTCTCTGTCTCTGCCTCTGTCTCTGTCCCCGTATCTGTCTCTGTCCCTGTTTCTGTCTCTGTCTCTGTCCCTGCCTGTGTCTCTGCCTCTGTCTCCGTCTCTGTCTCTGACTCTGTCTCTGTCTCTATCGCCGTCTCTGTCTCTGTCTCTGTCTCCGTATCTGTCTCTGTCTCTGTCTCTGTCTCTGTCTCTGTCTCTGTCTCTGTCTCTGTCTCTGTCTCCGTATCTGTCTCTGTCTCTGTCTCTGTCTCTGTCTCCGTCTCTTTCTCTGTCTGAGACTCTACCTCTGTCTATGTCTCTGTCACTGTCTCTGTCTCTGTCTCTGTCTCTGTCTCTGTCTCTGTCTCTGTCTCTGTCTCTGTCTCAGTCCCTGCGTCTGTATCCGACTTTGTCTCTGTCTCTGTCTCTGTCTCTGTCTCTGTCTCTGCCTCTGTCTCTGTCCCCGTATCTGTCTCTGTCCCTGTTTCTGTCTCTGTCTCTGTCCCTGCCTGTGTCTCTGCCTCTGTCTCAGTCTCTGTCTCTGACTCTGTCTCTGTCTCTATCGCCGTCTCTGTCTCTGTCTCTGACTCTGTCTCTTTCTCTGTCTGAGACTCTGCCTCTGTCTCTGTCTCTGTCACTGTCTCTGCCTCCGTCTCTGTCTCTGTCTCTGTCTCTGTCTCTGTCTCTGTCTCTGTCTCTGTCTCTGGCTCTGCCTCTGTCTCTGTCTCTGTCTCTGTCTCTGTCTACTCCTCTGTCTCTTTCTCCGTCTCTGTCTCTGTCTCTGTCTCTGTCTCCGTCCCTGCCTCTGTCTCTGTCTCTGTCTTTGTCTCTGTCTCTGTCTCTGTCTCTGTCTCTGTCTCTGTCTCTGTCTCTGTCTCTGTCTCTGTCTCTGTCTCCGTCTCTGTCTCCGTCTCTGTCTCGGTCTCTGTTTCTGTCTCTGTCTCTGTCTCCGTCTCTGTCTCCGTATCTGTCTCTGTCTCTGTCTCTGTCTCTGTCTCTGTCTCTGTCTCTGTCTCTGTCTCTGTCTCTGTCTCTGTCTCTGTCTCTGTCTCTGTCTCTGTCTCTGTCTCTGTCTCCGTATCTGTCTCTGTCTCTGTCTCTGTCTCTGTCTCTGTCTCCGTCTCTTTCTCTGTCTGAGACTCTACCTCTGTCTCTGTCTCTGTCTCTGTCTCTGTCTCTGTCTCTGTCTCTGTCTCTGTCTCTGTCTCTGTCTCTGTCTCTGTCTCTGTCTCTGTCTCTGTCTCTGTCTCTGTCTCTGTCTCTGTCTCTGTCTCTGTCTCTGTCTCTGTCTCTGTCTCTGTCTCTGTCGCTGTCTCTGTCTCTGTCTCTGTCTCTGTCTCTGTCTCTGTCGCTGTCTCTGCCCTTGTCTCTGTCGCTGTCTCTGCCTCTGTCTCAGTCCCTGCGTCTGCCTCCGTCTTTGTCTCCGTCTCTGTCTCTATCTCTGTCTCTGTCTCTGTCTCTGTCTCTGTCTCTGTCTCTGCGTCTGTCTCTGTCTCTGTCTCTGTCTCTGTCTCTGTCTCTGTCTCTGTCTCTGTCTCTGTGTCTGTCTCTGTCTCTGTCTCTGTCTCTGTCTCTGTCTCTGTCTCTGTCTCTGTCTCTGTCTCTGTCTCTGTCTCTGTCTCTGTCTCTGTCTCTGTCTCTGTCTCTGTCTCTGTCTCTGTCTCTGTCTCTGTCTCTGTCTCTGTCTCTGTCGCTGTCTCTTCCTCTGTCTCTGTCCCCGTCCCTGTCTCTGTCTCTGTCTCTGCCTCTGTCTCTGTCCCCGTATCTGTCTCTGTCCCTGTTTCTGTCTCTGTCTCTGTCCCTGCCTGTGTCTCTGCCTCTGTCTCCGTCTCTGTCTCTGACTCTGTCTCTGTCTCTATCGCCGTCTCTGTCTCTGTCTCTGTCTCCGTATCTGTCTCTGTCTCTGTCTCTGTCTCTGTCTCTGTCTCTGTCTCTGTCTCTGTCTCTGTCTCCGTATCTGTCTCTGTCTCTGTCTCTGTCTCTGTCTCCGTCTCTTTCTCTGTCTGAGACTCTACCTCTGTCTCTGTCTCTGTCACTGTCTCTGTCTCTCTCTCTGTCTGTGTCTCTGTCTCTGTCTCGGTCTTTGTCTCCGTCTCTGTCTCTGTCTCTGCCTCTGTCTCAGACTCTGCGTCTGTCTCGGTCTCTGTCTCTGTCTCTGTCTCTGTCTCTGTCTCTGTCTCTGTCTCTGTCTCTGTCTCTGTCTCTGTCTCTGTCTCTGTCTCTGTCTCTGTCTCTGTCTCTGTCTCTGTCTCTGTCTCTGTCTCTCTCTCTGTCTCTGTCTCTGTCTCTGTCTCTGTCTCTGTCTCTGTCTCTGTCTCTGTCTCTGTCTCTGTCCCTGTCTCTGTCTCTCTCTCTGTCTCTGTCTCTGTCTGTGTCTCTTTCTCTGTCTGAGACACTGCCTCTGTCTCCGTCTCCGTCTCTGTCCCTGGCTCTGTCTTTGCCTCTGTCTCCGTCTCTGTCTCTGTCTCTGTCTCTGTCCCCGTATCTGTCTCTGTCTCCGTCTCAGTCTCTGTCTCTGTCTCCGTCCCTGCCTCTGTCTCCGTCTCTGTCTTTGTCTCTGTCTCTGTCTCTGTCTCTGTCTCTGTCTCCGTCTCTGTCTCTGTCTCTGTCTCTGTCTCTGTCTCTGTCTCTGTCTCCGTCCCTGCCTCTGTCTCTGTCTCTGTCTTTGTCTCTGTCTCTGTCTCTGTCTCTGTCTCTGTCTCTGTCTCTGTCTCTGTCTCTGTCTCTGTCTCCGTCTCTGTCTCCGTCTCTGTCTCCGTCTCTGTCTCGGTCTCTGTTTGTGTCTCTGTCTCTGTCTCCGTCTCTGTCTCTGTCTCTGTCTCTGTCTCTGTCTCTGTCTCCGTATCTGTCTCTGTCTATGTCTCTGTCTCTGTCTCCGTCTCTTTCTCTGTCTCTGTCTCCGTCCCTGCCTCTGTCTCCGTCTCTGTCTTTGTCTCTGTCTCTGTCTCTGTCTCTGTCTCTGTCTCCGTCTCTGTCTCTGTCTCTGTCTCTGTCTCTGTCTCTGTCTCTGTCTCTGTCTCTGTCTCTGTCTCCGACACTGTCTCTGTCTCTGTCTCTGTCTCTGTCTCTGTCTCTGTCTCTGTCTCTGTCTCTGTCTCTGTCTCTGCGTCTGTCTCTGTCTCTGTCTCTGTCTCTGTCTCTGTCTCTGTCTCTGTTTCTGTCTCTGTCTCTGTCTCTGTCTCTGTCTCTGTCTCTGTCTCTGTCTCTGTCTCTGTCTCTGCCTCTGTCTCAGTCCCTGCGTCTGTCTCCGTCTTTGTCTCCGTCTCTGTCTCTGTCTCTGTCTCTGTCTCTGCCTCCGTCGCTCTCTCTCCCTCTGTCTCTGTCTCTATCTCTGCCTCTGTCTCTGTCTCTGTCTCTGTCTCTGTCTCTGTCTCTGTCTCTGTCTCTACCTCTGTCTCTGTCTCTGTCTCTGTTTCTGTCTCTGTCTCTGTCTCTGTCTCTGTCTCTGTCTCTGTCTCTGTCTCTGTCTCTGTCTCTGTCTCTGTCTCTGTCTCTGCCTCTGTCTCAGTCCCTGCGTCTGTCTCCGTCCTTGTCTCCGTCTCTGTCTCTGTCTCTGTCTCTGTCTCTGCCTCCGTCGCTCTCTCTCCCTCTGTCTCTGTCTCTATCTCTGCCTCTGTCTCTGTCTCTGTCTCTGTCTCTGTCTCTGTCTCTGTCTCTACCTCTGTCTCTGTCTCTCTCTCTGTCTGCGTCTCTGTCTCTGTCTCGGTCTTTGTCTCCGTCTCTGTCTCTGTCTCTGTCTCTGTCTCTCCCTCTGTCTCAGTCTCTGCTTCTGTCTCGGTCTCTGTCTCTGCCTCTGCGTCTGTCTCTGTCTCTGTCTCTGTCTCTGTCTCTGTCTCTGTCTCTCTCTCTGTCTCTGTCTCTGTCTCTGTCTCTGTCTCTGTCACTGCCTCTGTCTCTGTCTCTGTCTCTCTCTGTCGCTGTCTCTTCCTCTGTCTGAGACCCTGCCTCTGTGTCTGTCTCTGTCTCCGTCCCTGCCTCTGTCTCTGTCTCTGTCTTTGTCTCTGTCTCTGTCTCAGTCCCTGCGTCTGTCTCCGTCCTTGTCTCCGTCTGTGTCTCTGTCTCTGCCTCTGTCGCTCTCTCTCCCTCTGTCTCTGTCTCCGTCTCTGTCTCTGTCTCTGTCTCTGTCTCTGCCTCCGTCGCTCTCTCTCCCTCTGTCTCTGTCTCTATCTCTGCCTCTGTCTCAGTCTCTGTCTCTGTCTCTGTCTCTGTCTCTGTCTCTGTCTCTGTCTCTGTCTCTACCTCTGTCTCTGTCTCTCTCTCTGTCTGCGTCTCTGTCTCGGTCTCGGTCTTTGTCTCCGTCTCTGTCTCTGTCTCTGTCTCTGTCTCTCCCTCTGTCTCAGTCTCTGCGTCTGTCTCGGTCTGTGTCTCTGTCTCTGCCTCTGTCTCTGTCTCTGTCTCCGTCTCTGTCTCTGTCTCTGTCTCTGTCTCTGTCTCTGTCTCTGTCTCTATCTCTCTCTCTGTCTCTGTCTCTGTCTCTGTCTCTGTCTCTGTCTCTGTCTCTGTATCTGTCTCTGTCTCTGTCTCTGTCTCTGTCCCTGCCTCTGTCTCCGTCTCTGCCTCTGTCCCTGTCTCTGTCTCTGTCTCTGTCTGTGTCTCTGCCTGTGTCTCGGTCTTTGTCTCCGCCTCTGCCTCTGTCTCTGTCTCTGTCTCTGTCTCAGTCTCAGTCTCTGCCTCCGTCTCTGTCTCTGCCTCTGTCTCAGTCTCTGCGTCTGTCTCTGTCCCTGTCTCTGTCACTGTCTCTGTCTCTGTCTCTGTCTCTGTCTCTGTCTCCGTATCTGTCTCTGTCTCTGTCTCTTTCTCTGTCTGAGACTCTGCCTCTGTCTCTGTCTCTGTCTCTGTCTCTGTCTCTGTCTCTGTCTCTGTCTCTGTCTCTGTCTCTGTCTCTACATCTGTCTCTGTCTCTGTCTCTGTCTCTGTCTCTGTCTCTGTCTCTGTCTCTGTCTCTGTCTCTGTCTCTGTCTCTGTCTCTGTCTCTGTCTCTGTCTCTGTCTCTGTCTCTGTCTCTGTCTCTGTCTCTGTCTCCGTATCCGTATCTGTCTCTTTCTCTGTCTAAGACCCTGCCTCTGTCTCTGTGTCTGTCTCTGTCTCTGTCTCTGTCTCTGCCTCTGTATCTGTCTCTGTCTCTGTCTCTGTCTCTGTCTCTGTCTCTGTCTCTGTCTCTGTCTCTGTCTCTGTCTCTGTCTCTGTCTCCGTATCTGTCTCTGTCTCTGTCTCTTTCTCTGTCTGAGACTCTGCCTCTGTCTCTGTCTCTGCCTCTGTCTCTGTCCCTGTCCCTCTCCCTGTCCCTGTCGCTGTCTCTGTCTCTGTCTCTGTCTCTGTCTCTGTCTCTGTCTCTGCCTCTGTCTCCGTCTCTGTCTCTGACTCTGTCTCTGTCTCTATCGCCGTCTCTGTCTCTGTCTCTGACTCTGTCTCTTTCTCTGTCTGAGACTCTGCCTCTGTCTCTGTCTCTGTCACTGTCTCTGCCTCCGTATCTGCCTCTGTCTCCGTCTCTGTCTCTGTCTCTGTCTCTGTCCCCGTATCTGTCTCTGTCTCCGTCTCTGTCTCTGTCTCTGTCTCCGTCCCTGCCTCTGTCTCCGTCTCTGTCTTTGTCTCTGTCTCTGTCTCTGTCTCTGTCTCCGTCCCTGTCTCTGTCTCTGTCTCTGTCTCTGTCTCTGTCTCCGTCCCTGCCTCTGTCTCTGTCTCTGTCTTTGTCTCTGTCTCTGTCTCTGTCTCTGTCTCTGTCTCTGTCTCTGTCTCTGTCTCTGTCTCCGTCTCTGTCTCCGTCTCTGTCTCGGTCTCTGCTTCTGTCTCTGTCTCTGTCTCCGTCTCTGTCTCTGTCTCTGTCTCTGTCTCTGTCTCTGTCTCTGTCTCTGTCTCCGTATCTGTCTCTGTCTCTGTCTCTGTCTCTGTCTCCGTCTCTTTCTCTGTCTGAGACTCTGCCTCTGTCTCTGTCTCTGTCACTGTCTCTGCCCCGTCTCTGTCTCTGTCTCCGCCTCTGTCTCTGTCTCTGTCTCTGTCTCTGTCTCTGTATCTGTCTCTGTCTCTGTCTCTGTCTCTGTCCCTGCCTCTGTCTCAGTCTCTGTCTTTGTCTCTGTCTCTGTCTCTGTCTCTGTCTCTGTCTCTGTCTCTGACTCTGTCTCTGTCTCTGTCTCTGTCTCGGTCTCTGTCTCTGTCCATGTCTCTGTCTCTGTCTCTGCGTCTGTCTCTGTCTCTGTCTCTGTCTCTGTCTCTGTCTCTGTCTCTGTCTCTGTCTCTGTTTCTGTCTCTGTCGCTGTCTCTGCCCTTGTCTCTGTCGCTGTCTCTGCCTCTGTCTCAGTCCCTGCGTCTGTCTCCGTCTTTGTCTCCGTCTCTGTCTCAGTCTCTGTCTCTGTCTCTGTCTCTGTCTCTGTCTCTGTCTCTGCGTCTGTCTCGGTCTCTGTCTCTGTCTCTGTCTCTGTCTCCGTCTCTGTCTCTGTCTCTGTCTCTGTCTCTGTCTCCGTATCTGTCTCTGTCTCTGTCTCTGTCTCTGTCTCCGTCTCTTTCTCTGTCTGAGACTCTGCCTCTGTCTCTGTCTCTGTCACTGTCTCTGCCCCGTCTCTGTCTCTGTTTCCGCCTCTGTCTCTGTCTCTGTCACTGTCTCTGTCTCTGTCTCTGTCTCTGTCTCTGTCTCTGTCTCTGTCTCTGTCTCCGTCCCTGCCTCTGTCTCTGTCTCTGACTCTGTCTCTGTCTCTGTCTCTGTCTCGGTCTCTGTCTCTGTCCATGTCTCTGTCTCTGTCTCTGCGTCTGTCTCTGTCTCTGTCTCTGTCTCTGTCTCTGTCTCTGTCTCTGTCTCAGTCTCTGTCTCTGTCTCTGTCTCTGTCTCTGTCTCTGTCTCTGTCTCTGTCTCTACCTCTGTCTCTGTCTCTCTCTCTGTCTGCGTCTCTGTCTCGGTCTCGGTCTTTGTCTCCGTCTCTGTCTCTGTCTCTGTCTCTGTCTCTCCCTCTGTCTCAGTCTCTGCGTCTGTCTCGGTCTCTGTCTCTGTCTCTGCCTCTGTCTCTGTCTCTGTCTCCGTCTCTGTCTCTGTCTCTGTCTCTGTCTCTGTCTCTGTCTCTGTCTCTATCTCTCTCTCTGTCTCTGTCTCTGTCTCTGTCTCTGTCTCTGTCTCTGTCTCTGTATCTGTCTCTGTCTCTGTCTCTGTCTCTGTCCCTGCCTCTGTCTCCGTCTCTGCCTCTGTCCCTGTCTCTGTCTCTGTCTCTGTCTGTGTCTCTGCCTGTGTCTCGGTCTTTGTCTCCGCCTCTGCCTCTGTCTCTGTCTCTGTCTCTGTCTCAGTCTCAGTCTCTGCCTCCGTCTCTGTCTCTGCCTCTGTCTCAGTCTCTGCGTCTGTCTCTGTCCCTGTCTCTGTCACTGTCTCTGTCTCTGTCTCTGTCTCTGTCTCTGCCTCCGTATCTGTCTCTGTCTCTGTCTCTTTCTCTGTCTGAGACTCTGCCTCTGTCTCTGTCTCTGTCTCTGTCTCTGTCTCTGTCTCTGTCTCTGTCTCTGTCTCTGTCTCTGTCTCTGTCTCTGTCTCTGTCTCTGTCTCTGTCTCTGTCTCTACATCTGTCTCTGTCTCTGTCTCTGTCTCTGTCTCTGTCTCTGTCTCTGTCTCTGTCTCTGTCTCTGTCTCTGTCTCTGTCTCTGTCTCTGTCTCTGTCTCTGTCTCTGTCTCTGTCTCTGTCTCCGTATCCGTATCTGTCTCTTTCTCTGTCTAAGACCCTGCCTCTGTCTCTGTGTCTGTCTCTGTCTCTGTCTCTGTCTCTGCCTCTGTATCTGTCTCTGTCTCTGTCTCTGTCTCTGTCTCTGTCTCTGTCTCTGTCTCTGTCTCTGTCTCTGTCTCTGTCTCCGTATCTGTCTCTGTCTCTGTCTCTTTCTCTGTCTGAGACTCTGCCTCTGTCTCTGTCTCTGCCTCTGTCTCTGTCCCTGTCCCTCTCCCTGTCCCTGTCGCTGTCTCTGTCTCTGTCTCTGTCTCTGTCTCTGTCTCTGTCTCTGCCTCTGTCTCCGTCTCTGTCTCTGACTCTGTCTCTGTCTCTATCGCCGTCTCTGTCTCTGTCTCTGACTCTGTCTCTGTCTCTGTCTCTGTCTCTGTCTGTGTCTCTGTCTCTGTCTCTGTCTCTGTCTCTGTCTCTGTCTCTGTCTCTGTCTCTGTCTGTGTCTCTGTCTCTGTCTCTGTCGCTGTCTCTGTCTCTGTCTCTGTCTCTGTCTCTGTCTCTGTCTCTGTCGCTGTCTCTTCCTCTGTCTCTGTCTCCGTCTCTGTCCCTGGCTCTGTCTCTGCCTCTGTCTCCGTCTCTGTCCCTGTCTCTGTCTATGTCTGTGTCTCTGTCTCCGTCTCTTTTTCTGTCTGAGACTCTGCCTCTGTCTCTGTCTCTGTCACTGTCTCTGCCTCCGTCTCTGTCTCTGTCTCCGCCTCTGTCTCTGTCTCTGTCTCTGTCTCTGTCTCTGTCTCTGTATCTGTCTCTGTCTCTGTCTCTGTCTCTGTCTCTGTCTCTATCACAGCCTCTGTCTCTGTCTCTGTCTCTCTCTGTCGCTGTCTCTTCCTCTGTCTCTGTCTCCGTCTCTGTCCCTGGCTCTGTCTCTGCCTCTGTCTCCGTCTCTGTCTCTGTCTCTGTCTCTGTCTCTGTCTCTGTCTCTGTCTCTGTCTCTGCCCTGTCTCTATATCTGTCTCTGTCGCTGTCTCTGCCCCTGTCTCTGTCGCTGTCTCTGCCTCTGTCTCAGTCCCTGCGTCTGTCTCCGTCTTTGTCCCCGTCTCTGTCTCTGTCTCTGTCTCTGTCTCTGCCTCTGTCGCTCTCTCTCCCTCTGTCTCTGTCTCTGTCTCTGTCTCTATCTCTGCCTCTGTCTCTGTCTCTGTCTCTGTCTCTGCCTCTGTCTCTGTCCCTGCGTTTGTCTCCGACTTTGTCTCTGTCTCTGTCTCTGTCTCTGTCTCTGTCTCTGCCTCTGTCTCTGTCTCTGTCTCTCTCTGTCGCTGTCTCTTCCTCTGTCTCCGTCTCCGTCTCTGTCCCTGGCTCTGTCTCTGCCTCTGTCTCCGTCTCTGTCTCTGTCTCTGTCTCTGTCCCCGTATCTGTCTCTGTCTCCGTCTCTGTCTCTGTCTCTGTCTCCGTCCCTGCCTCTGTCTCCGTCTCTGTCTTTGTCTCTGTCTCTGCCTCTCTCTCTGTCCCCGTATCTGTCTCTGTCCCTGTTTCTGTCTCTGTCTCTGTCTCTGTCCCTGCCTGTGTCTCTGCCTCTGTCTCCGTCTCTGTCTCTGTCTCTGTCTCTGTCTCTATCTCCGTCTCTGTCTCTGTCTCTGACTCTGTCTCTGTCTCTGCCTCTGTCTCTTTCTCTGTCTGAGACTCTGTCTCTGTCTCTGTCTCTGCCTCCGTCGCTCTCTCTCCCTCTGTCTCTGCCTCTGTCACTGTCTCTGCCTCCGTCTCTGTCTCTGTCTCTGTCTCTGTCTCTGTCTCTGTCTCTGTCTCTGTCTCTGTCTCCGTCCCTGCCTCTGTCTCTGTCTCTGACTCTGTCTCTGTCTCTGTCTCTGTCTCGGTCTCTGTCTCTGTCCATGTCTCTGTCTCTGTCTCTGCGTCTGTCTCTGTCTCTGTCTCTGTCTCTGTCTCTGTCTCTGTCTCTGTCTCAGTCTCTGTCTCTGTCTCTGTCTCTGTCTCTGTCTCTGTCTCTGTCTCTGTCTCTACCTCTGTCTCTGTCTCTCTCTCTGTCTGCGTCTCTGTCTCGGTCTCGGTCTTTGTCTCCGTCTCTGTCTCTGTCTCTGTCTCTGTCTCTCCCTCTGTCTCAGTCTCTGCGTCTGTCTCTGTCTCTGTCTCTGTCTCTGTCTCTGCGTCTGTCTCGGTCTCTGTCTCTGCCTCTGTCTCCGTCTCTGTCTCTGACTCTGTCTCTGTCTCTATCGCCGTCTCTGTCTCTGTCTCTGACTCTGTCTCTTTCTCTGTCTGAGACTCTGCCTCTGTCTCTGTCTCTGTCACTGTCTCTGCCTCCGTATCTGCCTCTGTCTCCGTCTCTGTCTCTGTCTCTGTCTCTGTCCCCGTATCTGTCTCTGTCTCCGTCTCTGTCTCTGTCTCTGTCTCCGTCCCTGCCTCTGTCTCCGTCTCTGTCTTTGTCTCTGTCTCTGTCTCTGTCTCTGTCTCCGTCCCTGTCTCTGTCTCTGTCTCTGTCTCTGTCTCTGTCTCCGTCCCTGCCTCTGTCTCTGTCTCTGTCTTTGTCTCTGTCTCTGTCTCTGTCTCTGTCTCTGTCTCTGTCTCTGTCTCTGTCTCTGTCTCTGTCTCCGTCTCTGTCTCCGTCTCTGTCTCGGTCTCTGCTTCTGTCTCTGTCTCTGTCTCCGTCTCTGTCTCTGTCTCTGTCTCTGTCTCTGTCTCTGTCTCTGTCTCTGTCTCCGTATCTGTCTCTGTCTCTGTCTCTGTCTCTGTCTCCGTCTCTTTCTCTGTCTGAGACTCTGCCTCTGTCTCTGTCTCTGTCACTGTCTCTGCCCCGTCTCTGTCTCTGTCTCCGCCTCTGTCTCTGTCTCTGTCTCTGTCTCTGTCTCTGTATCTGTCTCTGTCTCTGTCTCTGTCTCTGTCCCTGCCTCTGTCTCAGTCTCTGTCTTTGTCTCTGTCTCTGTCCCTGTCTCTGTCTCTGTCTCTGTCTCTGACTCTGTCTCTGTCTCTGTCTCTGTCTCGGTCTCTGTCTCTGTCCATGTCTCTGTCTCTGTCTCTGCGTCTGTCTCTGTCTCTGTCTCTGTCTCTGTCTCTGTCTCTGTCTCTCTCTCTGTCTCTGTTTCTGTCTCTGTCGCTGTCTCTGCCCTTGTCTCTGTCGCTGTCTCTGCCTCTGTCTCAGTCCCTGCGTCTGTCTCCGTCTTTGTCTCCGTCTCTGTCTCAGTCTCTGTCTCTGTCTCTGTCTCTGTCTCTGTCTCTGTCTCTGCGTCTGTCTCGGTCTCTGTCTCTGTCTCTGTCTCTGTCTCCGTCTCTGTCTCTGTCTCTGTCTCTGTCTCTGTCTCCGTATCTGTCTCTGTCTCTGTCTCTGTCTCTGTCTCCGTCTCTTTCTCTGTCTGAGACTCTGCCTCTGTCTCTGTCTCTGTCACTGTCTCTGCCCCGTCTCTGTCTCTGTTTCCGCCTCTGTCTCTGTCTCTGTCACTGTCTCTGTCTCTGTCTCTGTCTCTGTCTCTGTCTCTGTCTCTGTCTCTGTCTCCGTCCCTGCCTCTGTCTCTGTCTCTGACTCTGTCTCTGTCTCTGTCTCTGTCTCGGTCTCTGTCTCTGTCCATGTCTCTGTCTCTGTCTCTGCGTCTGTCTCTGTCTCTGTCTCTGTCTCTGTCTCTGTCTCTGTCTCTGTCTCAGTCTCTGTCTCTGTCTCTGTCTCTGTCTCTGTCTCTGTCTCTGTCTCTGTCTCTACCTCTGTCTCTGTCTCTCTCTCTGTCTGCGTCTCTGTCTCGGTCTCGGTCTTTGTCTCCGTCTCTGTCTCTGTCTCTGTCTCTGTCTCTCCCTCTGTCTCAGTCTCTGCGTCTGTCTCGGTCTCTGTCTCTGTCTCTGCCTCTGTCTCTGTCTCTGTCTCCGTCTCTGTCTCTGTCTCTGTCTCTGTCTCTGTCTCTGTCTCTATCTCTCTCTCTGTCTCTGTCTCTGTCTCTGTCTCTGTCTCTGTCTCTGTCTCTGTATCTGTCTCTGTCTCTGTCTCTGTCTCTGTCCCTGCCTCTGTCTCCGTCTCTGCCTCTGTCCCTGTCTCTGTCTCTGTCTCTGTCTGTGTCTCTGCCTGTGTCTCGGTCTTTGTCTCCGCCTCTGCCTCTGTCTCTGTCTCTGTCTCTGTCTCAGTCTCAGTCTCTGCCTCCGTCTCTGTCTCTGCCTCTGTCTCAGTCTCTGCGTCTGTCTCTGTCCCTGTCTCTGTCACTGTCTCTGTCTCTGTCTCTGTCTCTGTCTCTGCCTCCGTATCTGTCTCTGTCTCTGTCTCTTTCTCTGTCTGAGACTCTGCCTCTGTCTCTGTCTCTGTCTCTGTCTCTGTCTCTGTCTCTGTCTCTGTCTCTGTCTCTGTCTCTGTCTCTGTCTCTGTCTCTGTCTCTGTCTCTACATCTGTCTCTGTCTCTGTCTCTGTCTCTGTCTCTGTCTCTGTCTCTGTCTCTGTCTCTGTCTCTGTCTCTGTCTCTGTCTCTGTCTCTGTCTCTGTCTCTGTCTCTGTCTCTGTCTCTGTCTCCGTATCCGTATCTGTCTCTTTCTCTGTCTAAGACCCTGCCTCTGTCTCTGTGTCTGTCTCTGTCTCTGTCTCTGTCTCTGCCTCTGTATCTGTCTCTGTCTCTGTCTCTGTCTCTGTCTCTGTCTCTGTCTCTGTCTCTGTCTCTGTCTCTGTCTCTGTCTCCGTATCTGTCTCTGTCTCTGTCTCTTTCTCTGTCTGAGACTCTGCCTCTGTCTCTGTCTCTGCCTCTGTCTCTGTCCCTGTCCCTCTCCCTGTCCCTGTCGCTGTCTCTGTCTCTGTCTCTGTCTCTGTCTCTGTCTCTGTCTCTGCCTCTGTCTCCGTCTCTGTCTCTGACTCTGTCTCTGTCTCTATCGCCGTCTCTGTCTCTGTCTCTGACTCTGTCTCTGTCTCTGTCTCTGTCTCTGTCTGTGTCTCTGTCTCTGTCTCTGTCTCTGTCTCTGTCTCTGTCTCTGTCTCTGTCTCTGTCTGTGTCTCTGTCTCTGTCTCTGTCGCTGTCTCTGTCTCTGTCTCTGTCTCTGTCTCTGTCTCTGTCTCTGTCGCTGTCTCTTCCTCTGTCTCTGTCTCCGTCTCTGTCCCTGGCTCTGTCTCTGCCTCTGTCTCCGTCTCTGTCCCTGTCTCTGTCTATGTCTGTGTCTCTGTCTCCGTCTCTTTTTCTGTCTGAGACTCTGCCTCTGTCTCTGTCTCTGTCACTGTCTCTGCCTCCGTCTCTGTCTCTGTCTCCGCCTCTGTCTCTGTCTCTGTCTCTGTCTCTGTCTCTGTCTCTGTATCTGTCTCTGTCTCTGTCTCTGTCTCTGTCTCTGTCTCTATCACAGCCTCTGTCTCTGTCTCTGTCTCTCTCTGTCGCTGTCTCTTCCTCTGTCTCTGTCTCCGTCTCTGTCCCTGGCTCTGTCTCTGCCTCTGTCTCCGTCTCTGTCTCTGTCTCTGTCTCTGTCTCTGTCTCTGTCTCTGTCTCTGTCTCTGCCCTGTCTCTATATCTGTCTCTGTCGCTGTCTCTGCCCCTGTCTCTGTCGCTGTCTCTGCCTCTGTCTCAGTCCCTGCGTCTGTCTCCGTCTTTGTCCCCGTCTCTGTCTCTGTCTCTGTCTCTGTCTCTGCCTCTGTCGCTCTCTCTCCCTCTGTCTCTGTCTCTGTCTCTGTCTCTATCTCTGCCTCTGTCTCTGTCTCTGTCTCTGTCTCTGCCTCTGTCTCTGTCCCTGCGTTTGTCTCCGACTTTGTCTCTGTCTCTGTCTCTGTCTCTGTCTCTGTCTCTGCCTCTGTCTCTGTCTCTGTCTCTCTCTGTCGCTGTCTCTTCCTCTGTCTCCGTCTCCGTCTCTGTCCCTGGCTCTGTCTCTGCCTCTGTCTCCGTCTCTGTCTCTGTCTCTGTCTCTGTCCCCGTATCTGTCTCTGTCTCCGTCTCTGTCTCTGTCTCTGTCTCCGTCCCTGCCTCTGTCTCCGTCTCTGTCTTTGTCTCTGTCTCTGCCTCTCTCTCTGTCCCCGTATCTGTCTCTGTCCCTGTTTCTGTCTCTGTCTCTGTCTCTGTCCCTGCCTGTGTCTCTGCCTCTGTCTCCGTCTCTGTCTCTGTCTCTGTCTCTGTCTCTATCTCCGTCTCTGTCTCTGTCTCTGACTCTGTCTCTGTCTCTGCCTCTGTCTCTTTCTCTGTCTGAGACTCTGTCTCTGTCTCTGTCTCTGCCTCCGTCGCTCTCTCTCCCTCTGTCTCTGCCTCTGTCACTGTCTCTGCCTCCGTCTCTGTCTCTGTCTCTGTCTCTGTCTCTGTCTCTGTCTCTGTCTCTGTCTCTGTCTCCGTCCCTGCCTCTGTCTCTGTCTCTGACTCTGTCTCTGTCTCTGTCTCTGTCTCGGTCTCTGTCTCTGTCCATGTCTCTGTCTCTGTCTCTGCGTCTGTCTCTGTCTCTGTCTCTGTCTCTGTCTCTGTCTCTGTCTCTGTCTCAGTCTCTGTCTCTGTCTCTGTCTCTGTCTCTGTCTCTGTCTCTGTCTCTGTCTCTACCTCTGTCTCTGTCTCTCTCTCTGTCTGCGTCTCTGTCTCGGTCTCGGTCTTTGTCTCCGTCTCTGTCTCTGTCTCTGTCTCTGTCTCTCCCTCTGTCTCAGTCTCTGCGTCTGTCTCGGTCTCTGTCTCTGTCTCTGCCTCTGTCTCTGTCTCTGTCTCCGTCTCTGTCTCTGTCTCTGTCTCTGTCTCTGTCTCTGTCTCTGTCTCTATCTCTCTCTCTGTCTCTGTCTCTGTCTCTGTCTCTGTCTCTGTCTCTGTCTCTGTATCTGTCTCTGTCTCTGTCTCTGTCTCTGTCCCTGCCTCTGTCTCCGTCTCTGCCTCTGTCCCTGTCTCTGTCTCTGTCTCTGTCTGTGTCTCTGCCTGTGTCTCGGTCTTTGTCTCCGCCTCTGCCTCTGTCTCTGTCTCTGTCTCTGTCTCAGTCTCAGTCTCTGCCTCCGTCTCTGTCTCTGCCTCTGTCTCAGTCTCTGCGTCTGTCTCTGTCCCTGTCTCTGTCACTGTCTCTGTCTCTGTCTCTGTCTCTGTCTCTGCCTCCGTATCTGTCTCTGTCTCTGTCTCTTTCTCTGTCTGAGACTCTGCCTCTGTCTCTGTCTCTGTCTCTGTCTCTGTCTCTGTCTCTGTCTCTGTCTCTGTCTCTGTCTCTGTCTCTGTCTCTGTCTCTACATCTGTCTCTGTCTCTGTCTCTGTCTCTGTCTCTGTCTCTGTCTCTGTCTCTGTCTCTGTCTCTGTCTCTGTCTCTGTCTCTGTCTCTGTCTCTGTCTCTGTCTCCGTATCCGTATCTGTCTCTTTCTCTGTCTAAGACCCTGCCTCTGTCTCTGTGTCTGTCTCTGTCTCTGTCTCTGTCTCTGCCTCTGTATCTGTCTCTGTCTCTGTCTCTGTCTCTGTCTCTGTCTCTGTCTCTGTCTCTGTCTCTGTCTCTGTCTCTGTCTCTGTCTCCGTATCTGTCTCTGTCTCTGTCTCTTTCTCTGTCTGAGACTCTGCCTCTGTCTCTGTCTCTGCCTCTGTCTCTGTCCCTGTCCCTCTCCCTGTCCCTGTCGCTGTCTCTGTCTCTGTCTCTGTCTCTGTCTCTGTCTCTGTCTCTGCCTCTGTCTCCGTCTCTGTCTCTGACTCTGTCTCTGTCTCTATCGCCGTCTCTGTCTCTGTCTCTGACTCTGTCTCTGTCTCTGTCTCTGTCTCTGTCTGTGTCTCTGTCTCTGTCTCTGTCTCTGTCTCTGTCTCTGTCTCTGTCTCTGTCTGTGTCTCTGTCTCTGTCTCTGTCGCTGTCTCTGTCTCTGTCTCTGTCTCTGTCTCTGTCTCTGTCTCTGTCGCTGTCTCTTCCTCTGTCTCTGTCTCCGTCTCTGTCCCTGGCTCTGTCTCTGCCTCTGTCTCCGTCTCTGTCCCTGTCTCTGTCTATGTCTGTGTCTCTGTCTCCGTCTCTTTTTCTGTCTGAGACTCTGCCTCTGTCTCTGTCTCTGTCACTGTCTCTGCCTCCGTCTCTGTCTCTGTCTCCGCCTCTGTCTCTGTCTCTGTCTCTGTCTCTGTCTCTGTCTCTGTATCTGTCTCTGTCTCTGTCTCTGTCTCTGTCTCTGTCTCTATCACAGCCTCTGTCTCTGTCTCTGTCTCTCTCTGTCGCTGTCTCTTCCTCTGTCTCTGTCTCCGTCTCTGTCCCTGGCTCTGTCTCTGCCTCTGTCTCCGTCTCTGTCTCTGTCTCTGTCTCTGTCTCTGTCTCTGTCTCTGTCTCTGTCTCTGCCCTGTCTCTATATCTGTCTCTGTCGCTGTCTCTGCCCCTGTCTCTGTCGCTGTCTCTGCCTCTGTCTCAGTCCCTGCGTCTGTCTCCGTCTTTGTCCCCGTCTCTGTCTCTGTCTCTGTCTCTGTCTCTGCCTCTGTCGCTCTCTCTCCCTCTGTCTCTGTCTCTGTCTCTGTCTCTATCTCTGCCTCTGTCTCTGTCTCTGTCTCTGTCTCTGCCTCTGTCTCTGTCCCTGCGTTTGTCTCCGACTTTGTCTCTGTCTCTGTCTCTGTCTCTGTCTCTGTCTCTGCCTCTGCCTCTGTCTCTGTCTCTCTCTGTCGCTGTCTCTTCCTCTGTCTCCGTCTCCGTCTCTGTCCCTGGCTCTGTCTCTGCCTCTGTCTCCGTCTCTGTCTCTGTCTCTGTCTCTGTCCCCGTATCTGTCTCTGTCTCCGTCTCTGTCTCTGTCTCTGTCTCCGTCCCTGCCTCTGTCTCCGTCTCTGTCTTTGTCTCTGTCTCTGCCTCTCTCTCTGTCCCCGTATCTGTCTCTGTCCCTGTTTCTGTCTCTGTCTCTGTCTCTGTCCCTGCCTGTGTCTCTGCCTCTGTCTCCGTCTCTGTCTCTGTCTCTGTCTCTGTCTCTATCTCCGTCTCTGTCTCTGTCTCTGACTCTGTCTCTGTCTCTGCCTCTGTCTCTTTCTCTGTCTGAGACTCTGTCTCTGTCTCTGTCTCTGCCTCCGTCGCTCTCTCTCCCTCTGTCTCTGCCTCTGTCACTGTCTCTGCCTCCGTCTCTGTCTCTGTCTCTGTCTCTGTCTCTGTCTCTGTCTCTGTCTCTGTCTCTGTCTCTGTCTCTGTCTCTGTCTCTGTCTCTGTCTCTGTCTCTGTCTCTGTCTCTGTCTCTGTCTCTGTCTCTGTCTCTGTCTCTGTCTCTGTCTCTGTCTCTGTCTCTGTCTCTGTCTCTGTGTCTGTCTCTGCCTCTGTCTCTGTCTCTGTCTCTCTCTGTCGCTGTCTCTTCCTCTGTCTCCGTCTCCGTCTCTGTCCCTGGCTCTGTCTCTGCCTCTGTCTCCGTCTCTGTCTCTGTCTCTGTCTCTATCGCCGTCTCTGTCTCTGTCTCTGACTCTGTCTCTTTCTCTGTCTGAGACTCTGCCTCTGTCTCTGTCTCTGTCACTGCCTCTGCCTCTGTCTCTGTCTCTGTCTCTGTCTCTGTCTCTGTCTCTGTCTCTGTCTCTGTCTCCGTCCCTGCCTCTGTCTCTGTCTCTGTCTTTGTCTCTGTCTCTGTCTCTGTCTCTGTCTCTGTCTCTGTCTCTGTCTCTGTCTCTGTCTCTGTCTCCGTCTCTGTCTCCGTCTCTGTCTCGGTCTCTGTTTCTGTCTCTGTCTCTGTCTCCGTCTCTGTCTCCGTATCTGTCTCTGTCTCTGTCTCTGTCTCTGTCTCTGTCTCTGTCTCTGTCTCTGTCTCTGTCTCTGCCTCCGTATCTGTCTCTGTCTCTGCCTCTGTCTCTGTCTCCGTCTCTTTCTCTGTCTGAGACTCTACCTCTGTCTCTGTCTCTGTCACTGTCTCTGTCTCTCTCTCTCTGTCTGTGTCTCTGTCTCTGTCTCGGTCTTTGTCTCCGTCTCTGTCTCTGTCTCTGCCTCTGTCTCAGACTCTGCGTCTGTCTCGGTCTCTGTCTCTGTCTCTGTCTCTGTCTCTGTCTCTGTCTCTGTCTCTGTCTCTGTCTCTGTCTCTGTCTCTGTCTCTGTCTCTGTCTCTGTCTCTGTCTCTGTCTCTGTCTCTGTCTCTGTCTCTATCTCTGTCTCTGTCCCTGTCTCTGTCTCTCTCTCTGTCTCTGTCTCTGTCTGTGTCTCTTTCTCTGTCTGAGACACTGCCTCTGTCTCCGTCTCCGTCTCTGTCCCTGTCTCTGTCTCTGCCTCTGTCTCCGTCTCTGTCTCTGTCTCTGCCTCTGTCCCCGTATCTGTCTCTGTCTCCGTCTCTGTCTCTGTCTCTGTCTCCGTCCCTGCCTCTGTCTCCGTCTCTGTCTTTGTCTCTGTCTCTGTCTCTGTCTCTGTCTCCGTCTCTGTCTCTGTCTCTGTCTCCGCCTCTGTCTCTGTCTCTGTCTCTGTCTCTGTCTCTGTCTCTGTATCTGTCTCTGTCTCTGTCTCTGTCCCTGCCTCTGTCTCTGTCTCTGTCTTTGTCTCTGTCTCTGTCTCTGTCTCTGTCTCTGTCTCTGTCTCTGACTCTGTCTCTGTCTCTGTCTCTGTCTCTGTCTCTGTCTCTGTCTCTGTCTCTGTCTCTGTCTCTGTCTCTGTCTCTGTCTCTGTCTCTGCGTCTGTCTCTGTCTCTGTCTCTGTCTCTGTCTCTGTCTCTGTCTCTGTCTCTGTCTCTGTCTCTGTCTCTGTCTCTGTCTCTGTCTCTGTCTGTGTCTCTGTCTCTGTCTCTGTCTCTGTCTCTGTCTCTGTCTCTGTCTCTGTCTCTGTCTCTGTCTCTGTCTCTGTCTCTGTCTCTGTCTCTGTCTCTGTCTCTGTCTCTGTCTCTGTCTCTGTCTCTGTCTCTGTCTCTGTCTCTGTCTCTGTCTCTGTCGCTGTCTCTGTCTCTGTCGCTGTCTCTTCCTCTGTCTCTGTCTCCGTCTCTGTCCCTGGCTCTGTCTCTGTCGCTGTCTCTTCCTCTGTCTCTGTCTCCGTATCTGTCCCTGGCTCTGTCTCTGCCTCTGTCTCCGTCTCTGTCCCTGTCTCTGTCTATGTCTGTGTCTCTGTCTCCGTCTCTTTTTCTGTCTGAGACTCTGCCTCTGTCTCTGTCTCTGTCACTGTCTCTGCCTCCGTCTCTGTCTCTGTCTCCGCCTCTGTCTCTGTCTCTGTCTCTGTCTCTGTCTCTGTCTCTGTATCTGTCTCTGTCTCTGTCTCTGTCCCTGCCTCTGTCTCTGTCTCTGTCTTTGTCTCTGTCTCTGTCTCTGTCTCTGTCTCTGTCTCTGTCTCTGTCTCTGTCTCTGTCTCTGTCTCTGTCTCTGTCTCTGTCTCTGTCTCTGTCTCTGTCTCTGTCTCTGTCTCTGTCTCTGTCTCTGTCTCTGTCTCTGTCTCTGTCTCTGTCTCTGTCTCTACATCTGTCTCTGTCTCTGTCTCTGTCTCTGTCTCTGTCTCTGTCTCTGTCTCTGTCTCTGTCTCTGTCTCTGTCTCTGTCTCTGTCTCTGTCTCTGTCTCTGTCTCTGTCTCTGTCTCTGTCTCCGTATCCGTATCTGTCTCTTTCTCTGTCTAAGACCCTGCCTCTGTCTCTGTGTCTGTCTCTGTCTCTGTCTCTGTCTCTGCCTCTGTATCTGTCTCTGTCTCTGTCTCTGTCTCTGTCTCTGTCTCTGTCTCTGTCTCTGTCTCTGTCTCTGTCTCTGTCTCCGTATCTGTCTCTGTCTCTGTCTCTTTCTCTGTCTGAGACTCTGCCTCTGTCTCTGTCTCTGCCTCTGTCTCTGTCCCTGTCCCTCTCCCTGTCCCTGTCGCTGTCTCTGTCTCTGTCTCTGTCTCTGTCTCTGTCTCTGTCTCTGCCTCTGTCTCCGTCTCTGTCTCTGACTCTGTCTCTGTCTCTATCGCCGTCTCTGTCTCTGTCTCTGACTCTGTCTCTTTCTCTGTCTGAGACTCTGCCTCTGTCTCTGTCTCTGTCACTGTCTCTGCCTCCGTATCTGCCTCTGTCTCCGTCTCTGTCTCTGTCTCTGTCTCTGTCCCCGTATCTGTCTCTGTCTCCGTCTCTGTCTCTGTCTCTGTCTCCGTCCCTGCCTCTGTCTCCGTCTCTGTCTTTGTCTCTGTCTCTGTCTCTGTCTCTGTCTCCGTCCCTGTCTCTGTCTCTGTCTCTGTCTCTGTCTCTGTCTCCGTCCCTGCCTCTGTCTCTGTCTCTGTCTTTGTCTCTGTCTCTGTCTCTGTCTCTGTCTCTGTCTCTGTCTCTGTCTCTGTCTCTGTCTCCGTCTCTGTCTCCGTCTCTGTCACGGTCTCTGCTTCTGTCTCTGTCTCTGTCTCCGTCTCTGTCTCTGTCTCTGTCTCTGTCTCTGTCTCTGTCTCTGTCTCCGTATCTGTCTCTGTCTCTGTCTCTGTCTCTGTCTCCGTCTCTTTCTCTGTCTGAGACTCTGCCTCTGTCTCTGTCTCTGTCACTGTCTCTGCCCCGTCTCTGTCTCTGTCTCCGCCTCTGTCTCTGTCTCTGTCTCTGTCTCTGTCTCCGTATCTGTCTCTGTCTCTGTCTCTGTCTCTGTCTCCGTCTCTTTCTCTGTCTGAGACTCTGCCTCTGTCTCTGTCTCTGTCACTGTCTCTGCCCCGTCTCTGTCTCTGTCTCCGCCTCTGTCTCTGTCTCTGTCTCTGTCTCTGTCTCTGTATCTGTCTCTGTCTCTGTCTCTGTCTCTGTCCCTGCCTCTGTCTCAGTCTCTGTCTTTGTCTCTGTCTCTGTCTCTGTCTCTGTCTCTGTCTCTGTCTCTGTCTCTGTCTCTGTCTCTGTCTCTGTCTCTGTCTCTGTCTGTGTCTCTGTCTCTGTCTCTGTCTCTGTCTCTGTCTCTGTCTCTGTCTCTGTCTCTGTCTGTGTCTCTGTCTCTGTCTCTGTCGCTGTCTCTGTCTCTGTCTCTGTCTCTGTCTCTGTCTCTGTCTCTGTCGCTGTCTCTTCCTCTGTCTCTGTCTCCGTCTCTGTCCCTGGCTCTGTCTCTGCCTCTGTCTCCGTCTCTGTCCCTGTCTCTGTCTATGTCTGTGTCTCTGTCTCCGTCTCTTTTTCTGTCTGAGACTCTGCCTCTGTCTCTGTCTCTGTCACTGTCTCTGCCTCCGTCTCTGTCTCTGTCTCCGCCTCTGTCTCTGTCTCTGTCTCTGTCTCTGTCTCTGTCTCTGTATCTGTCTCTGTCTCTGTCTCTGTCTCTGTCTCTGTCTCTATCACAGCCTCTGTCTCTGTCTCTGTCTCTCTCTGTCGCTGTCTCTTCCTCTGTCTCTGTCTCCGTCTCTGTCCCTGGCTCTGTCTCTGCCTCTGTCTCCGTCTCTGTCTCTGTCTCTGTCTCTGTCTCTGTCTCTGTCTCTGTCTCTGTCTCTGCCCTGTCTCTATATCTGTCTCTGTCGCTGTCTCTGCCCCTGTCTCTGTCGCTGTCTCTGCCTCTGTCTCAGTCCCTGCGTCTGTCTCCGTCTTTGTCCCCGTCTCTGTCTCTGTCTCTGTCTCTGTCTCTGCTTCTGTCGCTCTCTCTCCCTCTGTCTCTGTCTCTGTCTCTGTCACTGTCTCTGCCTCCGTCTCTGTCTCTGTCTCCGCCTCTGTCTCTGTCTCTGTCTCTGTCTCTGTCTCTGTCTCTGTATCTGTCTCTGTCTCTGTCTCTGTCCCTGCCTCTGTCTCTGTCTCTGTCTTTGTCTCTGTCTCTGTCTCTGTCTCTGTCTCTGTCTCTGTCTCTGTCTCTGTCTCTGTCTCTGTCTCTGTCTCTGTCTCTGTCTCTGTCTCTGTCTCTGTCTCTGTCTCTGTCTCTGCGTCTGTCTCTGTCTCTGTCTCTGTCTCTGTCTCTGTCTCTGTCTCTGTCTCTGTCTCTGTCTCTGTCTCTGTCTCTGTCTCTGTCTCTGTCTCTGTCTGTGTCTCTGTCTCTGTCTCTGTCTCTGTCTCTGTCTCTGTCTCTGTCTCTGTCTCTGTCTCTGTCTCTGTCTCTGTCTCTGTCTCTGTCTCTGTCTCTGTCTCTGTCTCTGTCGCTGTCTCTTCCTCTGTCTCTGTCTCCGTCTCTGTCCCTGGCTCTGTCTCTGCCTCTGTCTCCGTCTCTGTCCCTGTCTCTGTCTCTGTCTCTGTCTCTGTCTCTGCCTCTGTCTCTGTCTCTGCCCTGTCTCTACCTCTGTCTCTGTCGCTGTCTCTGCCCTTGTCTCTGTCGCTGTCTCTGCCTCTGTCTCAGTCCCTGCGTCTGTCTCCGTCTTTGTCTCCGCCTCTGTCTCTGTCTCTGTCTCTGTCTCTGTCTCTATCTCTGCCTCTGTCTCTGTCTCTGTCTCTGTCTCTGTCTCTGTCTCTGTCTCTACCTCTGTCTCTGTCTCTCTCTCTGTCTGCGTCTCTGTCTCTGTCTCGGTCTTTGTCTCCGTCTCTGTCTCTGTCTCTGTCTCTGTCTCTCCCTCTGTCTCAGTCTCTGCGTCTGTCTCGGTATTTGTCTCTGTCTCTGCCTCTGCGTCTGTCTCTGTCTCTGTCTCTGTCTCTGTCTCTGTCTCTGTCTCTGTCTCTGTCTCTCTCTCTGTCTCTGTCTCTGTCTCTGTCTCTGTCTCTGTCTCTGCCTCTGTCTCCGTCTCTGTCTCTGTCTCTGTCTCTATCGCCGTCTCTGTCTCTGACTCTGTCTCTTTCTCTGTCTGAGACTCTGCCTCTGTCTCTGTCTCTGTCACTGTCTCTGCCTCCGTCTCTGTCTCTGTCTCTGTCTCTGTCTCTGTCTCTGTCTCTGTCTCTGTCTCTGTCTGTGTCTCTGCCTGTGTCTCGGTCTTTGTCTCCGCCTCTGCCTCTGTCTCTGTCTCTGTCTCTGTCTCAGTCTCAGTCTCTGCCTCCGTCTCTGTCTCTGCCTCTGTCTCAGTCTCTGCGTCTGTCTCTGTCCCTGTCTCTGTCACTGTCTCTGTCTCTGTCTCTGTCTCTGTCTCTGTCTCCGTATCTGTCTCTGTCTCTGTCTCTTTCTCTGTCTGAGACTCTGCCTCTGTCTCTGTCTCTGTCTCTGTCTCTGTCTCTGTCTCTGTCTCTGTCTCTACATCTGTCTCTGTCTCTGTCTCTGTCTCTGTCTCTGCCTCTGTCTCTGTCTCTGTCTCTGTCTCTGTCTCTGTCTCTGTCTCTGTCTCTCTCTCTGTCTCTGTCTCTGTCTCTGTGTCTGTCTCCGTATCCGTATCTGTCTCTTTCTCTGTCTAAGACCCTGCCTCTGTCTCTGTCTCTGTCTCTGTCTCTGTCTCTGTCTCTGTCTCTGTCTCTGTCTCTGCCTCTGTCTCTGTCTCTGTCTCTGTCTCTGTCTCTGTCTCTGTCTCTGTCTCTGTCTCTGTCTCTGTCTCTGTCTCTGTCTCTGTCTCCGTATCTGTCTCTGTCTCTGTCTCTTTCTCTGTCTGAGACTCGGCCTCTGTCTCTGTCTCTGCGTCTGTCTCTGTCCCTGTCCCTCTCCCTGTCCCTGTCGCTGTCTCTGTCTCTGTCTCTGTCTCTGTCTCTGTCTCTGTCTCTGTCTCTGTCTCTCTCTGTCGCTGTCTCTTCCTCTGTCTCTGTCTCCGTCTCTGTCCCTGGCTCTGTCTCTGCCTCTGTCTCCGTCTCTGTCTCTGTCTCTGTCTCTGTCCCCGTATCTGTCTCTGTCTCCGTCTCTGTCTCTGCCTCTGTCTCTGTCTCCGTCCCTGCCTCTGTCTCCGTCTCTGTCTTTGTCTCTGTCTCTGTCTCTGTCTCCGTCTCTGTCGCCGTCTCTGTCTCTGTCTCTGTCCCTGTCTCTGTCTCTGTCTCTGTCTCTGTCTCTGTCTCTGTCTCTGTCTCTGTCTCTGTCTCTGTCTCTGTCTCTGTCTCTGTCTCAGTCCCTGCGTCTGTCTCCGACTTTGTCTCTGTCTCTGTCTCTGTCTCTGTCTATGTCTCTGCCTCTGTCTCTGTCCCCGTATCTGTCTCTGTCCCTGTTTCTGTCTCTGTCTCTGTCCCTGCCTGTGTCTCTGCCTCTGTCTCCGTCTCTGTCTCTGACTCCGTCTCTGTCTCTATCGCCGTCTCTGTCTCTGTCTCTGACTCTGTCTCTTTCTCTGTCTGAGACTCTGCCTCTGTCTCTGTCTCTGTCATTGTCTCTGCCTCCGTCTCTGTCTCTGTCTCTGTCTCTGTCTCTGTCTCTGTCTCTGTCTCTGGCTCTGTCTCTGTCTCTGTCTCTGTCTCTGTCTACTCCTCTGTCTCTTTCTCCGTCTCTGTCTCTGTCTCTGTCTCTGTCTCCGTCCCTGCCTCTGTCTCTGTCTCTGTCTTTGTCTCTGTCTCTGTCTCTGTCTCTGTCTCTGTCTCTGTCTCTGTCTCTGTCTCTGTCTCCGTCTCTTTCTCTGTCTGAGACTCTACCTCTGTGTCTGTCTCTGTCACTGTCTCTGTCTCTCTCTCTGTCTGTGTCTCTGTCTCTGTCTCGGTCTTTGTCTCCGTCTCTGTCTCTGTCTCTGCCTCTGTCTCAGACTCTGCGTCTGTCTCGGTCTCTGTCTCTGTCTCTGTCTCTGTCTCTGTCTCTGTCTCTGTCTCTGTCTCTGTCTCTGTCTCTGTCTCTGTCTCTGTCTCTGTCTCTGTCTCTGTCTCTGTCTCTGTCTCTGTCTCTGTCTCTGTCTCTGTCTCTGTCTCTGTCTCTGTCTCTGTCTCTGTCTCTCTCTCTGTCTCTGTCTCTGTCTGAGACACTGCCTCTGTCTCCGTCTCCGTCTCTGTCCCTGGCTCTGTCTCTGCCTCTGTCTCCGTCTCTGTCTCTGTCTCTGTCTCTGTCCCCGTATCTGTCTCTGTCTCCGTCTCTGTCTCTGTCTCTGTCTCTGTCTCTGTCTCTGTCTCTGTCTCCGTCTCTGTCTCCGTCTCTGTCTCTGTCTCTGTCTCTGTCTCTGTCTCTGTCTCTGTCTCTGTCTCTGTCTCTGTCTCTGTCCCTGTCTCTGTCTCCGTATCTGTCTCTGTCTCTGTCTCTGTCTCTGTCTCCGTCTCTTTCTCTGTCTGAGACTCTGTCTCTGTCTCTGTCACTGTCTCTACCCCGTCTCTGTCTCTGTCTCCGCCTCTGTCTCTGTCTCTGTCTCTGTCTCTGTCTCTGTATCTGTCTCTGTCTCTGTCTCTGTCCCTGCCTCTGTCTCTGTCTCTGTCTTTGTCTCTGTCTCTGTCTCTGTCTCTGTCTCTGTCTCTGTCTCTGACTCTGTCTCTGTCTCTGTCTCTGTCTCTGTCTCTGTCTCTGTCTCTGTCTCTGTCTCTGTCTCTGTCTCTGCGTCTGTCTCTGCCTCTGTCTCTGTCTCTGTCTCTGTCTCTGTCTCTGTCTCTGTCTCTGTCTCTGTCTCTGTCTCTGTCTCTGTCTCTGTCGCTGTCTCTGTCTCTGTCTCTGTCTCTGTCTCTGTCTCTGTCTCTGTCGCTGTCTCTGCCCTTGTCTCTGTCGCTGTCTCTGCCTCTGTCTCAGTCCCTGCGTCTGCCTCCGTCTTTGTCTCCGTCTCTGTCTCTATCTCTGTCTCTGTCTCTGTCTCTGTCTCTGTCTCTGTCTCTGTCTCTGCGTCTGTCTCTGTCTCTGTCTCTGTCTCTGTCTCTGTCTCTGTCTCTGTCTCTGTCTCTGTCTCTGTCTCTGTCTCTGTCTCTGTCTCTGTCTCTGTCTCTGTCTCTGTCTCTGTCTCTGTCTCTGTCTCTGTCTCTGTCTCTGTCTCTGTCTCTGTCGCTGTCTCTTCCTCTGTCTCTGTCTCCGTCCCTGTCTCTGTCTCTCTCTCTGCCTCTGTCTCTGTCCCCGTATCTGTCTCTGTCCCTGTTTCTGTCTCTGTCTCTGTCCCTGCCTGTGTCTCTGCCTCTGTCTCCGTCTCTGTCTCTGACTCTGTCTCTGTCTCTATCGCCGTCTCTGTCTCTGTCTCTGTCTCCGTATCTGTCTCTGTCTCTGTCTCTGTCTCTGTCTCTGTCTCTGTCTCTGTCTCTGTCTCCGTATCTGTCTCTGTCTCTGTCTCTGTCTCTGTCTCCGTCTCTTTCTCTGTCTGAGACTCTACCTCTGTCTCTGTCTCTGTCACTGTCTCTGTCTCTGTCTCTGTCTCTGTCTCTGTCTCTGTCTCTGTCTCTGTCTCAGTCCCTGCGTCTGTATCCGACTTTGTCTCTGTCTCTGTCTCTGTCTCTGTCTCTGTCTCTGCCTCTGTCTCTGTCCCCGTATCTGTCTCTGTCCCTGTTTCTGTCTCTGTCTCTATCCCTGCCTGTGTCTCTGCCTCTGTCTCAGTCTCTGTCTCTGACTCTGTCTCTGTCTCTATCGCCGTCTCTGTCTCTGTCTCTGACTCTGTCTCTTTCTCTGTCTGAGACTCTGCCTCTGTCTCTGTCTCTGTCACTGTCTCTGCCTCCGTCTCTGTCTCTGTCTCTGTCTCTGTCTCTGTCTCTGTCTCTGTCTCTGTCTCTGGCTCTGCCTCTGTCTCTGTCTCTGTCTCTGTCTCTGTCTACTCCTCTGTCTCTTTCTCCGTCTCTGTCTCTGTCTCTGTCTCTGTCTCCGTCCCTGCCTCTGTCTCTGTCTCTGTCTTTGTCTCTGTCTCTGTCTCTGTCTCTGTCTCTGTCTCTGTCTCTGTCTCTGTCTCTGTCTCTGTCTCTGTCTCCGTCTCTGTCTCCGTCTCTGTCTCGGTCTCTGTTTCTGTCTCTGTCTCTGTCTCCGTCTCTGTCTCCGTATCTGTCTCTGTCTCTGTCTCTGTCTCTGTCTCTGTCTCTGTCTCTGTCTCTGTCTCTGTCTCTGTCTCTGTCTCTGTCTCTGTCTCTGTCTCTGTCTCTGTCTCTGTCTCCGTATCTGTCTCTGTCTCTGTCTCTGTCTCTGTCTCTGTCTCCGTCTCTTTCTCTGTCTGAGACTCTACCTCTGTCTCTGTCTCTGTCTCTGTCTCTGTCTCTGTCTCTGTCGCTGTCTCTGCCCTTGTCTCTGTCGCTGTCTCTGCCTCTGTCTCAGTCCCTGCGTCTGCCTCCGTCTTTGTCTCCGTCTCTGTCTCTATCTCTGTCTCTGTCTCTGTCTCTGTCTCTGTCTCTGTCTCTGTCTCTGCGTCTGTCTCTGTCTCTGTCTCTGTCTCTGTCTCTGTCTCTGCCCCGTCTCTGTCTCTGTCTCCGCCTCTGTCTCTGTCTCTGTCTCTGTCTCTGTCTCTGTATCTGTCTCTGTCTCTGTCTCTGTCTCTGTCCCTGCCTCTGTCTCAGTCTCTGTCTTTGTCTCTGTCTCTGTCTCTGTCTCTGTCTCTGTCTCTGTCTCTGTCTCTGACTCTGTCTCTGTCTCTGTCTCTGTCTCGGTCTCTGTCTCTGTCCATGTCTCTGTCTCTGTCTCTGCGTCTGTCTCTGTCTCTGTCTCCGTCTCTGTCTCTGTCTCTGTCTCTGTCTCTGTCTCTGTCTCTGTCTCTATCTCTCTCTCTGTCTCTGTCTCTGTCTCTGTCTCTGTCTCTGTCTCTGTCTCTGTATCTGTCTCTGTCTCTGTCTCTGTCTCTGTCCCTGCCTCTGTCTCCGTCTCTGCCTCTGTCCCTGTCTCTGTCTCTGTCTCTGTCTGTGTCTCTGCCTGTGTCTCGGTCTTTGTCTCCGCCTCTGCCTCTGTCTCTGTCTCTGTCTCTGTCTCAGTCTCAGTCTCTGCCTCCGTCTCTGTCTCTGCCTCTGTCTCAGTCTCTGCGTCTGTCTCTGTCCCTGTCTCTGTCACTGTCTCTGTCTCTGTCTCTGTCTCTGTCTCTGCCTCTGTATCTGTCTCTGTCTCTGTCTCTTTCTCTGTCTGAGACTCTGCCTCTGTCTCTGTCTCTGTCTCTGTCTCTGTCTCTGTCTCTGTCTCTGTCTCTGTCTCTGTCTCTGTCTCTGTCTCTGTCTCTGTCTCTACATCTGTCTCTGTCTCTGTCCCTGTCTCTGTCTCTGTCTCTGTCTCTGTCTCTGTCTCTGTCTCTGTCTCTGTCTCTGTCTCTGTCTCTGTCTCTGTCTCTGTCTCTGTCTCTGTCTCTGTCTCTGTCTCTGTCTCTGTCTCTGTCTCCGTATCCGTATCTGTCTCTTTCTCTGTCTAAGACCCTGCCTCTGTCTCTGTGTCTGTCTCTGTCTCTGTCTCTGTCTCTGCCTCTGTATCTGTCTCTGTCTCTGTCTCTGTCTCTGTCTCTGTCTCTGTCTCTGTCTCTGTCTCTGTCTCTGTCTCTGTCTCCGTATCTGTCTCTGTCTCTGTCTCTTTCTCTGTCTGAGACTCTGCCTCTGTCTCTGTCTCTATCGCCGTCTCTGTCTCTGTCTCTGACTCTGTCTCTTTCTCTGTCTGAGACTCTGCCTCTGTCTCTGTCTCTGTCACTGTCTCTGCCTCCGTATCTGCCTCTGTCTCCGTCTCTGTCTCTGTCTCTGTCTCTGTCCCCGTATCTGTCTCTGTCTCCGTCTCTGTCTCTGTCTCTGTCTCCGTCCCTGCCTCTGTCTCCGTCTCTGTCTTTGTCTCTGTCTCTGTCTCTGTCTCTGTCTCCGTCCCTGTCTCTGTCTCTGTCTCTGTCTCTGTCTCTGTCTCCGTCCCTGCCTCTGTCTCTGTCTCTGTCTTTGTCTCTGTCTCTGTCTCTGTCTCTGTCTCTGTCTCTGTCTCTGTCTCTGTCTCTGTCTCTGTCTCCGTCTCTGTCTCCGTCTCTGTCTCGGTCTCTGCTTCTGTCTCTGTCTCTGTCTCCGTCTCTGTCTCTGTCTCTGTCTCTGTCTCTGTCTCTGTCTCTGTCTCCGTATCTGTCTCTGTCTCTGTCTCTGTCTCTGTCTCCGTCTCTTTCTCTGTCTGAGACTCTGCCTCTGTCTCTGTCTCTGTCACTGTCTCTGCCCCGTCTCTGTCTCTGTCTCCGCCTCTGTCTCTGTCTCTGTCTCTGTCTCTGTCTCTGTATCTGTCTCTGTCTCTGTCTCTGTCTCTGTCCCTGCCTCTGTCTCAGTCTCTGTCTTTGTCTCTGTCTCTGTCTCTGTCTCTGTCTCTGTCTCTGTCTCTGACTCTGTCTCTGTCTCTGTCTCTGTCTCGGTCTCTGTCTCTGTCCATGTCTCTGTCTCTGTCTCTGCGTCTGTCTCTGTCTCTGTCTCTGTCTCTGTCTCTGTCTCTGTCTCTGTCTCTGTCTCTGTCTCTGTCTCTGTCTCTGTCTCTGTCTCTGTTTCTGTCTCTGTCGCTGTCTCTGCCCTTGTCTCTGTCGCTGTCTCTGCCTCTGTCTCAGTCCCTGCGTCTGTCTCCGTCTTTGTCTCCGTCTCTGTCTCTGTCTCTGTCTCTGTCTCTGTCTCTGTCTCTGTCTCTGTCTCTGTCTCTGCGTCTGTCTCGGTCTCTGTCTCTGTCTCTGTCTCTGTCTCCGTCTCTGTCTCTGTCTCTGTCTCTGTCTCTGTCTCCGTATCTGTCTCTGTCTCTGTCTCTGTCTCTGTCTCCGTCTCTTTCTCTGTCTGAGACTCTGCCTCTGTCTCTGTCTCTGTCACTGTCTCTGCCCCGTCTCTGTCTCTGTTTCCGCCTCTGTCTCTGTCTCTGTCACTGTCTCTGTCTCTGTCTCTGTCTCTGTCTCTGTCTCTGTCTCTGTCTCTGTCTCCGTCCCTGCCTCTGTCTCTGTCTCTGTCTTTTTCTCTGTCTCTGTCTCTGTCTCTGTCTCTGTCTCTGTCTCTGTCTCTGTCTCCGTCTCTGTCTCCGTCTCTGTCTCGGTCTCTGTTTCTGTCTCTGTCTCTGTCTCCGTCTCTGTCTCCGTATCTGTCTCTGTCTCTGTCTCTGTCTCTGTCTCTGTCTCTGTCTCTGTCTCTGTCCCTGTCTCCGTATCTGTCTCTGTCTCTGTCTCTGTCTCTGTCTCCGTCTCTTTCTCTGTCTGAGACTCTACCTCTGTCTCTGTCTCTGTCACTGTCTCTGTCTCTCTCTCTGTCTGTGTCTCTGTCTCTGTCTCGGTCTTTGTCTCCGTCTCTGTCTCTCTCTCTGTCTGTGTCTCTGTCTCTGTCTCGGTCTTTGTCTCCGTCTCTGTCTCTGTCTCTGCCTCTGTCTCAGACTCTGAGTCTGTCTCGGTCTCTGTCTCTGTCTCTGTCTCTGTCTCTGTCTCTGTCCCTGTCTCTGTCTCTCTCTCTGTCTCTGTCTCTGTCTGTGTCTCTTTCTCTGTCTGAGACACTGCCTCTGTCTCCGTCTCCGTCTCTGTCCCTGGCTCTGTCTCTGCCTCTGTCTCCGTCTCTGTCTCTGTCTCTGTCTCTGTCTCTGTCCCCGTATCTGTCTCTGTCTCCGTCTCTGTCTCTGTCTCTGTCTCCGTCCCTGCCTCTGTCTCCGTCTCTGTCTTTGTCTCTGTCTCTGTCTCTGTCTCTGTCTCTGTCTGTGTCTCTGTCTCTGTCTCTGTCTCTCTCTCCGTCTCTGTCTCTGTGTGTGTCTCTTTCTCTGTCTGAGACACTGCCTCTGTTTCCGTCTCCGTCTCTGTCCCTGGCTCTGTCTCTGCCTCTGTCTCCGTCTCTGTCTCTGTCTCTGTCTCTGTCTCTGTCTCTGTCTCTGTCTCTGTCTCTGTCTCTGTCTCTGTCTCCGTATCCGTATCTGTCTCTTTCTCTGTCTAAGACCCTGCCTCTGTCTCTGTGTCTGTCTCTGTCTCTGTCTCTGTCTCTGTCTCTGTCTCTGTCTCTGCCTCTGTCTCTGTCTCTGTCTCTGTCTCTGTCTCTGTCTCTGTCTCTGTCTCTGTCTCTGTCTCTGTCTCTGTCTCTGTCTCTGTCTCCGTATCTGTCTCTGTCTCTGTCTCTTTTTCTGTCTGAGACTCTGCCTCTGTCTCTGTCTCTGCCTCTGTCTCTGTCCCTGTCCCTCTCCCTGTCCCTGTCGCTGTCTCTGTCTCTGTCTCTGTCTCTGTCTCTGTCTCTGTCTCTGTCTCTGTCTCTGTCTCTGTCTCTGTCTCTGTCTCTGTCTCTGTCTCTGTCTCTGTCTCTGTCTCTGTCTCTGTCTCTCTCTCTGTCTCTGTCTCTGTGTGTGTCTCTTTCTCTGTCTGAGACACTGCCTCTGTCTCCGTCTCCGTCTCTGTCCCTGGCTCTGTCTCCGTCTCTGTCTCTGTCTCTGTCTCTGTCCCCGTATCTGTCTCTGTCTCTGTCTCTGTCTCTGTCTCTGTCTCTGTCTCTGTCTCTGTCTCTGTCTCTGTCTCCGTCTCTGTCTCTGTCTCTGTCTCTGTCTCTGTCTCTGTCTCTGTTTCTGTCTCTGTCTCTGTCTCTGTCTCTGTCTCTGTCTCTGTCTCTGTCTCTGTCTCTGTCTCTGTCTCTGTCTCTGTCTCTGTCTCTGTCTCTGTCTCAGTCCCTGCGTCTGTCTCCGACTTTGTCTCTGTCTCTGTCTCTGTCTCTGCCTCTGTCTCTGTCCCCGTATCTGTCTCTGTCCCTGTTTCTGTCTCTGTCTCTGTCCCTGCCTGTGTCTCTGCCTCTGTCTCCGTCTCTGTCTCTGACTCTGTCTCTGTCTCTATCGCCGTCTCTGTCTCTGTCTCTGACTCTGTCTCTTTCTCTGTCTGAGACTCTGCCTCTGTCTCTGTCTCTGTTACTGTCTCTGCCTCCGTCTCTGTCTCTGTCTCTGTCTCTGTCTCTGTCTCTGTCTCTGGCTCTGTCTCTGTCTCTGTCTCTGTCTCTGTCTCTGTCTCTGTCTCTGTCTCTGTCTACTCCTCTGTCTCTTTCTCCGTCTCTGTCTCTGTCTCTGTCTCTGTCTCCGTCCCTGCCTCTGTCTCTGTCTCTGTCTTTGTCTCTGTCTCTGTCTCTGTCTCTATCTCTGTCTCTGTCTCTGTCTCTGTCTCCGTCTCTGTCTACGTCTCTGTCTCGGTCTCTGTTTCTGTCTCTGTCTCTGTCTCCGTCTCTGTCTCCGTATCTGTCTCTGTCTCTGTCTCTGTCTCTGTCTCTGTCTCTGTCTCTGTCTCTGTCTCTGTCTCTGCGTCTGTCTCTGTCTCTGTCTCTGTCTCCGTCTCTGTCTCTGTCTCTGTCTCTGTCTCTGTCTCTGTCTCTGTCTCTGTCTCCGTATCCGTATCTGTCTCTTTCTCTGTCTAAGACCCTGCCTCTGTCTCTGTGTCTGTCTCTGTGTCTGTCTCTGTCTCTGTCTCTGTCTCTGTCTCTGTCTCTGTCTCTGCCTCTGTCTCTGTCTCTGTCTCTGTCTCTGTCTCTGTCTCTGTCTCTGTCTCTGTCTCTGTCTCTGTCTCTGTCTCTGTCTCTGTCTCTGTCTCCGTATCTGTCTCTGTCTCTGTCTCTTTCTCTGTCTGAGACTCTGCCTCTGTCTCTGTCTCTGCCTCTGTCTCTGTCCCTGTCCCTCTCCCTGTCCCTGTCGCTGTCGCTGTCTCTGTCTCTGTCTCTGTCTCTGTCTCTGTCTCTGTCCCCGTATCTGTCTCTGTCTTCGTCTCTGTCTCTGTCTCTGTCTCTGTCTCTGTCTCTGTCTCTGTCTCTGTCTCCGTCTCTGTCTCTGTCTCTGTCTCTGTCTCTGTCTCTGTCTCTGTCTCTGTCTCCGTCTCTGTCTCTGTCTCTGTCTCTGTCTCTGTCTCTGTCTCTGTCTCTGTCTCTGTCTCTGTCTCTGTCTCTGTCTCTGTCTCTGTCTCTGTCTCTGTCTCTGTCTCTGTCTCTGTCTCTGTCTCTGTCTCTGTCTCTGTCTCTGTCTCTGTCGCTGTCTCTTCCTCTGTCTCTGTCTCCGTCTCTGTCTCTGTCTCTGTCTCTGCCTCTGTCTCTGTCCCCGTATCTGTCTCTGTCCCTGTTTCTGTCTCTGTCTCTGTCCCTGCCTGTGTCTCTGCCTCTGTCTCGGTCTCTGTCTCTGACTCTGTCTCTGTCTCTATCGCCGTCTCTGTCTCTGTCTCTGACTCTGTCTCTTTCTCTGTCTGAGACTCTGCCTCTGTCTCTGTCTCTGTCACTGTCTCTGCCTCCGTCTCTGTCTCTGTCTCTGTCTCTGTCTCTGTCTCTGTCTCTGTCTCTGTCTCTGTCTCCGTCCATGCCTCTGTCTCTGTCTCTGTCTTTGTCTCTGTCCCTGTCTCTGTCTCTGTCTCTGTCTCTGTCTCTGTCTCCGTCTCTGTCTCCGTCTCTGTCTCGGCCTCTGTTTCTGTCTCTGTCTCTGTCTCCGTCTCTGTCTCCGTATCTGACTCTGTCTCTGTCTCTGTCTCTGTCTCTGTCTCTGTCTCTGTCTCTGTCTCTGTCTCTGTCTCTGTCTCTGTCTCTGTCTCCGTATCTGTCTCTGTCTCTGTCTCTGTCTCTGTCTCTGTCTCCGTCTCTTTCTCTGTCTGAGACTCTACCTCTGTCTCTGTCTCTGTCACTGTCTCTGTCTCTCTCTGTGTCTGTGTCTCTGTCTCTGTCTCGGTCTTTGTCTCCGTCTCTGTCTCTGTCTCTGCCTCTGTCTCAGACTCTGCGTCTGTCTCGGTCTCTGTCTCTGTCTCTGTCTCTGTCTCTGTCTCTGTCTCTGTCTCTGTCTCTGTCTCTGTCTCTGTCTCTGTCTCTGTCTCTGTCTCTGTCTCTGTCTCTGTCTCTGTCTCTGTCTCTGTCTCTGTCCCTGTCTCTGTCTCTCTCTCTGTCTCTGTCTCTGTCTGTGTCTCTTTCTCTGTCTGAGACACTGCCTCTGTCTCCGTCTCCGTCTCTGTCCCTGGCTCTGTCTCTGCCTCTGTCTCCGTCTCTGTCTCTGTCTCTGTCTCTGTCCCCGTATCTGTCTCTGTCTCCGTCTCTGTCTCTGTCTCTGTCTCCGTCCCTGCCTCTGTCTCCGTCTCTGTCTCTGCCTCTGTCTCCGTCTCTGTCTCTGTCTCTGTCTCTGTCCCCGTATCTGTCTCTGTCTCCGTCTCTGTCTCTGTCTCTGTCTCCGTCCCTGCCTCTGTCTCCGTCTCTGTCTTTGTCTCTGTCTCTGTCTCTGTCTCTGTCTCTGTCTCTGTCTCCGTCTCTGTCTCTGTCTCTGTCTCTGCCTCTGTCTCAGACTCTGAGTCTGTCTCGGTCTCTGTCTCTGTCTCTGTCTCTGTCTCTGTCTCTGTCCCTGTCTCTGTCTCTCTCTCTGTCTCTGTCTCTGTCTGTGTCTCTTTCTCTGTCTGAGACACTGCCTCTGTCTCCGTCTCCGTCTCTGTCCCTGGCTCTGTCTCTGCCTCTGTCTCCGTCTCTGTCTCTGTCTCTGTCTCTGTCTCTGTCCCCGTATCTGTCTCTGTCTCCGTCTCTGTCTCTGTCTCTGTCTCCGTCCCTGCCTCTGTCTCCGTCTCTGTCTTTGTCTCTGTCTCTGTCTCTGTCTCTGTCTCCGTCTCTGTCTCTGTCTCTGTCTCTGTCTCTGTCTCTGTCTCCGTCCCTGCCTCTGTCTCTGTCTCTGTCTTTGTCTCTGTCTCTGTCTCTGTCTCTGTCTCTGTCCCTGTCCCTCTCCCTGTCCCTGTCGCTGTCTCTGTCTCTGTCTCTGTCTCTGTCTCTGTCTCTGTCTCTGTCTCTGTCTCTGTCTCTGTCTCTGTCTCTGTCTCTGTCTGTGTCTCTGTCTCTGTCTCTGTCTCTCTCTCTGTCTCTGTCTCTGTGTGTGTCTCTTTCTCTGTCTGAGACACTGCCTCTGTTTGCGTCTCCGTCTCTGTCCCTGGCTCTGTCTCTGCCTCTGTCTCCGTCTCTGTCTCTGTCTCTGTCTCTGTCTCTGTCTCTGTCTCTGTCTCTGTCTCTGTCTCTGTCTCTGTCTCCGTATCCGTATCTGTCTCTTTCTCTGTCTAAGACCCTGCCTCTGTCTCTGTGTCTGTCTCTGTCTCTGTCTCTGTCTCTCTCTCTGTCTCTGTCTCTGCCTCTGTCTCTGTCTCTGTCTCTGTCTCTGTCTCTGTCTCTGTCTCTGTCTCTGTCTCTGTCTCTGTCTCTGTCTCTGTCTCTGTCTCTGTCTCCGTATCTGTCTCTGTCTCTGTCTCTTTCTCTGTCTGAGACTCTGCCTCTGTCTCTGTCTCTGCCTCTGTCTCTGTCCCTGTCCCTCTCCCTGTCCCTGTCGCTGTCTCTGTCTCTGTCTCTGTCTCTGTCTCTGTCTCTGTCGCTGTCCCCGTATCTGTCTCTGTCTCCGTCTCTGTCTCTGTCTCTGTCTCTGTCTCTGTCTCTGTCTCTGTCTCTGTCTCTGTCTCTGTCTCCGTCTCTGTCTCTGTCTCTGTCTCTGTCTCTGTCTCTGTCTCTGTCTCTGTCTCTGTCTCTGTCTCTGTCTCTGTCTCTGTCTCTGTCTCTGTCTCTGTCTCGGTCTCTGTCTCTGTCTCTGTCTCTGTCTCTGTCTCTGTCTCTGTCTCAGTCCCTGCGTCTGTCTCCGACTTTGTCTCTGTCTCTGTCTCTGTCTCTGCCTCTGTCTCTGTCCCCGTATCTGTCTCTGTCCCTGTTTCTGTCTCTGTCTCTGTCCCTGCCTGTGTCTCTGCCTCTGTCTCCGTCTCTGTCTCTGACTCTGTCTCTGTCTCTATCGCCGTCTCTGTCTCTGTCTCTGACTCTGTCTCTTTCTCTGTCTGAGACTCTGCCTCTGTCTCTGTCTCTGTTACTGTCTCTGCCTCCGTCAATGTCTCTGTCTCTGTCTCTGTCTCTGTCTCTGTCTCTGTCTCTGGCTCTGTCTCTGTCTCTGTCTCTGTCTCTGTCTCTGTCTCTGTCTCTGTCTCTGTCTCTGTCTCTGTCTCTGTCTCTGTCTCTGTCTCTGTCTCTCCCTCTGTCTCAGTCTCTGCGTCTGTCTCGGTCTCTGTCTCTGTCTCTGCCTCTGCGTCTGTCTCTGTCTCTGTCTCTGTCTCTGTCTCTGTCTCTGTCTCTGCGTCTGTCTCGGTCTCTGTTTCTGTCTCTGTCTCTGTCTCCGTCTCTGTCTCTGTCTCTGTCCCTGTCTCTGTCTCCGTATCTGTCTCTGTCTCTGTCTCTGTCTCTGTCTCCGTCTCTTTCTCTGTCTGAGACTCTGCCTCTGTCTCTGTCTCTGTCACTGTCTCTGCCCCGTCTCTGTCTCTGTCTCCGCCTCTGTCTCTGTCTCTGTCTCTGTCTCTGTCTCTGTATCTGTCTCTGTCTCTGTCTCTGTCCCTGCCTCTGTCTCTGTCTCTGTCTTTGTCTCTGTCTCTGTCTCTGTCTCTGTCTCTGTCTCTGTCTCTGTCTCTGTCTCTGTCTCTGTATCTGTCTCTGTCTCTGTCTCTGTCCCTGCCTCTGTCTCTGTCTCTGTCTTTGTCTCTGTCTCTGTCTCTGTCTCTGTCTCTGTCTCTGTCTCTGACTCTGTCTCTGTCTCTGTCTCTGTCTCTGTCTCTGTCTCTGTCTCTGTCTCTGCGTCTGTCTCTGTCTCTGTCTCTGTCTCTGTCTCTGTCTCTGTCTCTGTCTCTGTCTCTGTCTCTGTCTCTGTCTCTGTCTCTGTCTCTGTCTCTGTCTCTGTCTCTGTCTCTGTCTCTGTCTCTGTCGCTGTCTCTGCCCTTGTCTCTGTCGCTGTCTCTGCCTCTGTCTCAGTCCCTGCGTCTGCCTCCGTCTTTGTCTCCGTCTCTGTCTCTATCTCTGTCTCTGTCTCTGTCTCTGTCTCTGTCTCTGTCTCTGCGTCTGTCTCTGTCTCTGTCTCTGTCTCTGTCTCCGTCTCTGTCTCTGTCTCTGTCTCTGTCTCTGTCTCTATCGCCGTCTCTGTCTCTGTCTCTGACTCTGTCTCTTTCTCTGTCTGAGACTCTGCCTCTGTCTCTGTCCCTGTCACTGTCTCTGCCTCCGTCTCTGTCTCTGTCTCTGTCTCTGTCTCTGTCTCTGTCTCTGTCTCTGTCTCTGTCTCCGTCCATGCCTCTGTCTCTGTCTCTGTCTTTGTCTCTGTCCCTGTCTCTGTCTCTGTCTCTGTCTCTGTCTCTGTCTCCGTCTCTGTCTCCGTCTCTGTCTCGGTCTCTGTTTCTGTCTCTGTCTCTGTCTCCGTCTCTGTCTCCGTATCTGACTCTGTCTCTGTCTCTGTCTCTGTCTCTGTCTCTGTCTCTGTCTCTGTCTCTGTCTCTGTCTCTGTCTCTGTCTCCGTATCTGTCTCTGTCTCTGTCTCTGTCTCTGTCTCCGTCTCTTTCTCTGTCTGAGACTCTACCTCTGTCTCTGTCTCTGTCACTGTCTCTGTCTCCGTCTCTGTCTCTGTCTCTGTCTCTGTCTCTGTCTCTGTCTCTGTCTCTGTCTCTGCCTCTGCCTCAGACTCTGCGTCTGTCTCGGTCTCTGTCTCTGTCTCTGTCTCTGTCTCTGTCTCTGTCTCTGTCTCTGTCTCTGTCTCTGTCTCTGTCTCTGTCTCTGTCTCTGTCTCTGTCTCTGTCTCTGTCTCTGTCTCTGTCTCTGTCTCTGTCTCTGTCTCTGTCTCTGTCTCTGTCTCTGTCTCTGTCCCTGTCTCTGTCTCTCTCTCTGTCTCTGTCTCTGTCTGTGTCTCTTTCTCTGTCTGAGACACTGCCTCTGTCTCCGTCTCCGTCTCTGTCCCTGGCTCTGTCTCTGCCTCTGTCTCCGTCTCTGTCTCTGTCTCTGTCTCTGTCCCCGTATCTGTCTCTGTCTCCGTCTCTGTCTCTGTCTCTGTCTCCGTCCCTGCCTCTGTCTCCGTCTCTGTCTCTGCCTCTGTCTCCGTCTCTGTCTCTGTCTCTGTCTCTGTCCCCGTATCTGTCTCTGTCTCCGTCTCCGTCTCTGTCTCTGCCTCTGTCTCCGTCCCTGCCTCTGTCTCCGTCTCTGTCTTTGTCTCTGTCTCTGTCTCTGTCTCTGTCTCTGTCTCCGTCTCTGTCTCTGTCTCTGTCTCTGTCTCTGTCTCTGTCTCCGTCCCTGCCTCTGTCTCTGTCTCTGTCTTTGTCTCTGTCTCTGTCTCTGTCTCTGTCTCTGTCTCTGTCTCTGTCTCTGTCTCTGTCTCTGTCTCTGTCTCTGTCTCCGTCTCTGTCTCCGTCTCTGTCTCGGTCTCTGTTTGTGTCTCTGTCTCTGTCTCCGTCTCTGTCTCTGTCTCTGTCTCTGTCTCTGTCTCTGTCTCCGTATCTGTCTCTGTCTATGTCTCTGTCTCTGTCTCCGTCTCTTTCTCTGTCTGAGACTCTGCCTCTGTCTCTGTCTCTGTCACTGACTCTGCCTCCGTCTCTGTCTCTGTCTCCGCCTCTGTCTCTGTCTCTGTCTCTGTCTCTGTCTCTGTATCTGTCTCTGTCTCTGTCTCTGTCCCTGCCTCTGTCTCTGTCTCTGTCTTTGTCTCTGTCTCTGTCTCTGTCTCTGTCTCTGTCTCTGTCTCTGTCTCTGTCTCTGTCTCTGTCTTTGTCTCTGTCTCTGTCTCTGTCTCTGTCTCTGCGTCTGTCTCTGTCTCTGTCTCTGTCTCTGTCTCTGTCTCTGTTTCTGTCTCTGTCTCTGTCTCTGTCTCTGTCTCTGTCTCTGTCTCTGTCTCTGTCTCTGTCCCCGTATCTGTCTCTGTCCCTGTTTCTGTCTCTGTCTCTGTCCCTGCCTGTGTCTCTGCCTCTGTCTCCGTCTCTGTCTCTGACTCTGTCTCTGTCTCTATCGCCGTCACTGTCTCTGTCTCTGACTCTGTCTCTTTCTCTGTCTGAGACTCTGCCTCTGTCTCTGTCTCTGTTACTGTCTCTGCCTCCGTCAATGTCTCTGTCTCTGTCTCTGTCTCTGTCTCTGTCTCTGTCTCTGGCTCTGTCTCTGTCTCTGTCTCTGTCTCTGTCTCTGTCTCTGTCTCTGTCTCTCCCTCTGTCTCAGTCTCTGCGTCTGTCTCGGTCTCTGTCTCTGTCTCTGCCTCTGCGTCTGTCTCTGTCTCTGTCTCTGTCTCTGTCTCTGTCTCTGTCTCTGCGTCTGTCTCGGTCTCTGTTTCTGTCTCTGTCTCTGTCTCCGTCTCTGTCTCTGTCTCTGTCCCTGTCTCTGTCTCCGTATCTGTCTCTGTCTCTGTCTCTGTCTCTGTCTCCGTCTCTTTCTCTGTCTGAGACTCTGCCTCTGTCTCTGTCTCTGTCACTGTCTCTGCCCCGTCTCTGTCTCTGTCTCCGCCTCTGTCTCTGTCTCTGTCTCTGTATCTGTCTCTGTCTCTGTCTCTGTCCCTGCCTCTGTCTCTGTCTCTGTCTTTGTCTCTGTCTCTGTCTCTGTCTCTGTCTCTGTCTCTGTCTCTGACTCTGTCTCTGTCTCTGTCTCTGTCTCTGTCTCTGTCTCTGTCTCTGTCTCTGCGTCTGTCTCTGTCTCTGTCTCTGTCTCTGTCTCTGTCTCTGTCTCTGTCTCTGTCTCTGTCTCTGTCTCTGTCTCTGTCTCTGTCTCTGTCTCTGTCGCTGTCTCTGCCCTTGTCTCTGTCGCTGTCTCTGCCTCTGTCTCAGTCCCTGCGTCTGCCTCCGTCTTTGTCTCCGTCTCTGTCTCTATCTCTGTCTCTGTCTCTGTCTCTGTCTCTGTCTCTGTCTCTGCGTCTGTCTCTGTCTCTGTCTCTGTCTCTGTCTCTGTCTCTGTCTCTGTCTCTGTCTCTGTCTCTGTCTCTGTCTCTGTCTCTGTCTCTGTCTCTGTCTCTGTCTCTGTCTCTGTCTCTGTCTCTGTCTCTGTCTCTGTCTCTGTCGCTGTCTCTTCCTCTGTCTCTGTCTCCGTCTCTGTCTCTGTCTCTGTCTCTGCCTCTGTCTCTGTCCCCGTATCTGTCTCTGTCCCTGTTTCTGTCTCTGTCTCTGTCCCTGCCTGTGTCTCTGCCTCTGTCTCCGTCTCTGTCTCTGACTCTGTCTCTGTCTCTATCGCCGTCTCTGTCTCTGTCTCTGACTCTGTCTCTTTCTCTGTCTGAGACTCTGCCTCTGTCTCTGTCCCTGTCACTGTCTCTGCCTCCGTCTCTGTCTCTGTCTCTGTCTCTGTCTCTGTCTCTGTCTCTGTCTCTGTCTCTGTCTCCGTCCATGCCTCTGTCTCTGTCTCTGTCTTTGTCTCTGTCCCTGTCTCTGTCTCTGTCTCTGTCTCTGTCTCTGTCTCCGTCTCTGTCTCCGTCTCTGTCTCGGTCTCTGTTTCTGTCTCTGTCTCTGTCTCCGTCTCTGTCTCCGTATCTGACTCTGTCTCTGTCTCTGTCTCTGTCTCTGTCTCTGTCTCTGTCTCTGTCTCTGTCTCTGTCTCTGTCTCCGTATCTGTCTCTGTCTCTGTCTCTGTCTCTGTCTCCGTCTCTTTCTCTGTCTGAGACTCTACCTCTGTCTCTGTCTCTGTCACTGTCTCTGTCTCCGTCTCTGTCTCTGTCTCTGTCTCTGTCTCTGTCTCTGTCTCTGTCTCTGTCTCTGCCTCTGTCTCAGACTCTGCGTCTGTCTCGGTCTCTGTCTCTGTCTCTGTCTCTGTCTCTGTCTCTGTCTCTGTCTCTGTCTCTGTCTCTGTCTCTGTCTCTGTCTCTGTCTCTGTCTCTGTCTCTGTCTCTGTCTCTGTCTCTGTCTCTGTCTCTGTCTCTGTCTCTGTCCCTGTCTCTATCTCTCTCTCTGTCTCTGTCTCTGTCTGTGTCTCTTTCTCTGTCTGAGACACTGCCTCTGTCTCCGTCTCCGTCTCTGTCCCTGGGTCTGTCTCTGCCTCTGTCTCCGTCTCTGTCTCTGTCTCTGTCTCTGTCCCCGTATCTGTCTCTGTCTCCGTCTCTGTCTCTGTCTCTGTCTCCGTCCCTGCCTCTGTCTCCGTCTCTGTCTCTGCCTCTGTCTCCGTCTCTGTCTCTGTCTCTGTCTCTGTCCCCGTATCTGTCTCTGTCTCCGTCTCCGTCTCTGTCTCTGTCTCTGTCTCCGTCCCTGCCTCTGTCTCCGTCTCTGTCTTTGTCTCTGTCTCTGTCTCTGTCTCTGTCTCTGTCTCCGTCTCTGTCTCTGTCTCTGTCTCTGTCTCTGTCTCTGTCTCCGTCCCTGCCTCTGTCTCTGTCTCTGTCTTTGTCTCTGTCTCTGTCTCTGTCTCTGTCTCTGTCTCTGTCTCTGTCTCTGTCTCTGTCTCTGTCTCTGTCTCTGTCTCTGTCTCTGTCTCCGTATCTGTCTCTGTCTATGTCTCTGTCTCTGTCTCCGTCTCTTTCTCTGTCTGAGACTCTGCCTCTGTCTCTGTCTCTGTCACTGTCTCTGCCTCCGTCTCTGTCTCTGTCTCCGCCTCTGTCTCTGTCTCTGTCTCTGTCTCTGTCTCTGTATCTGTCTCTGTCTCTGTCTCTGTCCCTGCCTCTGTCTCTGTCTCTGTCTTTGTCTCTGTCTCTGTCTCTGTCTCTGTCTCTGTCTCTGTCTCTGTCTCTGTCTCTGTCTCTGTCTTTGTCTCTGTCTCTGTCTCTGTCTCTGTCTCTGCGTCTGTCTCTGTCTCTGTCTCTGTCTCTGTCTCTGTCTCTGTTTCTGTCTCTGTCTCTGTCTCTGTCTCTGTCTCTGTCTCTGTCTCTGTCTCTGTCTCTGTCTCTGTCTCTGTCTCTGTATCTGTCTCTGTCTCTGTCTCAGTCCCTGCGTCTGCCTCCGTCTTTGTCTCCGTCTCTGTCGCTATCTCTGTCTCTGTCTCTGTCTCTGTCTCTGTCTCTGTCTCTGCGTCTGTCTCTGTCTCTGTCTCTGTCTCTGTCTCTGTCTCTGTCTCTGTCTCTGTCTCTGTCTCTGTCTCTGTCTCTGTCTCTGTCTCTGTCTCTGTCTCTGTCTCTGTCTCTGTCTCTGTCTCTGTCTCTGTCTCTGTCTCTGTCTCTGTCTCTGTCTCTGTCTCTGTCTCTGTCTCTGTCTCTGTCTCTGTCTCTGTCTCTGTCTCTGTCTCTGTCTCTGTCTCTGTCTCTGTCTCTGTCTCTGTCGCTGTCTCTTCCTCTGTCTCTGTCTCCGTCTCTGTCTCTGTCTGTGTCTCTGCCTCTGTCTCTGTCCCCGTATCTGTCTCTGTCCCTGTTTCTGTCTCTGTCTCTGTCCCTGCCTGTGTCTCTGCCTCTGTCTCCGTCTCTGTCTCTGACTCTGTCTCTGTCTCTATCGCCGTCTCTGTCTCTGTCTCTGACTCTGTCTCTTTCTCTGTCTGAGACTCTGCCTCTGTCTCTGTCTCTGTCACTGTCTCTGCCTCCGTCTCTGTCTCTGTCTCTGTCTCTGTCTCTGTCTCTGTCTCTGTCTCTGTCTCTGTCTCCGTCCCTGCCTCTGTCTCTGTCTCTGTCTTTGTCTCTGTCCCTGTCTTTGTCTCTGTCTCTATCTCTGTCTCTGTCTCCGTCTCTGTCTCCGTCTCTGTCTCGGTCTCTGTTTCTGTCTCTGTCTCTGTCTCCGTCTCTGTCTCCGTATCTGTCTCGGTCTCTGTTTCTGTCTCTGTCTCTGTCTCCGTCTCTGTCTCTGTCTCTGTCTCTGTCTCTGTCTCTGTCTCTGTCTCCGTATCTGTCTCTGTCTCTGTCTCTGTCTCTGTCTCCGTCTCTTTCTCTGTCTGAGACTCTGCCTCTGTCTCTGTCTCTGTCTCCGTCTCTTTCTCTGTCTGAGACTCTGCCTCTGTCTCTGTCTCTGTCTCCGTATCTGTCTCTGTCTCTGTCTCTGTCTCTGTCTCCGTCTCTTTCTCTGTCTGAGACTCTGCCTCTGTCTCTGTCTCTGTCTCTGTCTCTGTCTCTGTCTCTGTCTCTGTCTCTGTCTCTGTCTCTGTCTCTGTCTCTGTCTCTGTCTCTGTCTCTGTCTCTGTCTCTGTCGCTGTCTCTGCCCTTGTCTCTGTCGCTGTCTCTGCCTCTGTCTCAGTCCCTGCGTCTGTCTCCGTCTTTGTCTCCGTCTCTGTCTCTATCTCTGTCTCTGTCTCTGTCTCTGTCTCTGTCTCTGTCTCTGCGTCTGTCTCTGTCTCTGTCTCTGTCTCTGTCTCTGTCTCTGTCTCTGTCTCTGTCTCTGTCTCTGCCTCTGTCTCTGTCTCTGTCTCTGTCTCTGTCTCTGTCTCTGTCTCTGTCGCTGTCTCTTCCTCTGTCTCTGTCTCCGTCTCTGTCTCTGTCTCTGTCTCTGCCTCTGTCTCTGTCCCCGTATCTGTCTCTGTCCCTGTTTCTGTCTCTGTCTCTGTCCCTGCCTGTGTCTCTGCCTCTGTCTCCGTCTCTGTCTCTGACTCTGTCTCTGCCTCTATCGCCGTCTCTGTCTCTGTCTCTGACTCTGTCTCTTTCTCTGTCTGAGACTCTGCCTCTGTCTCTGTCTCTGTCACTGTCTCTGCCTCCGTCTCTGTCTCTGTCTCTGTCTCTGTCTCTGTCTCTGTCTCTGTCTCTGTCTCTGTCTCTGTCTGTCTCCGTCCCTGCCTCTGTCTCTGTCTCTGTCTTTGTCTCTGTGTCTGTCTCTGTCTCTGTCTCTGTCTCTGTCTCTGTCTCCGTCTCTGTCTCCGTCTCTGTCTCGGTCTCTGTTTCTGTCTCTGTCTCTGTCTCCGTCTCTGTCTCCGTATCTGTCTCTGTCTCTGTCTCTGTCTCTGTCTCTGTCTCTGTCTCTGTCTCTGTCTCTGTCTCTGTCTCTGTCTCTGTCTCTGTCTCCGTATCTGTCTCTGTCTCTGTCTCTGTCTCTGTCTCTGTCTCCGTCTCTTTCTCTGTCTGAGACTCTACCTCTGTCTCTGTCTCTGTCACTGTCTCTGTCTCTCTCTCTGTCTGTGTCTCTGTCTCTGTCTCGGTCTTTGTCTCCGTCTCTGTCTCTGTCTCTGCCTCTGTCTCAGACTCTGAGTCTGTCTCGGTCTCTGTCTCTGTCTCTGTCTCTGTCTCTGTCTCTGCCTCTGTCTCTGTCCCTGTCCCTCTCCCTGTCCCTGTCGCTGTCTCTGTCTCTGTCTCTGTCTCTGTCTCTGTCTCTGTCTCTGTCCCCGTATCTGTCTCTGTCTTCGTCTCTGTCTCTGTCTCTGTCCCTGTCTCTGTCACTGTCTCTGTCTCTGTCTCCGTCTCTGTCTCTGTCTCTGTCTCTGTCTCTGTCTCTGTCTCTGTCTCTGTCTCTGTCTCTGTCTCTGTCTCTGTCTCTGTCTCTGTCTCTGTCTCTGTCTCTGTCTCTGTCTCTGTCTCTGTCTCTGTCTCTGTCTCTGTCTCAGTCCCTGCGTCTGTCTCCGACTTTGTCTCTGTCTCTGTCTCTGTCTCTGCCTCTGTCTCTGTCCCCGTATCTGTCTCTGTCCCTGTTTCTGTCTCTGTCTCTGTCCCTGCCTGTGTCTCTGCCTCTGTCTCCGTCTCTGTCTCTGACTCTGTCTCTGTCTCTATCGCCGTCTCTGTCTCTGTCTCTGACTCTGTCTCTTTCTCTGTCTGAGACTCTGCCTCTGTCTCTGTCTCTGTTACTGTCTCTGCCTCCGTCTCTGTCTCTGTCTCTGTCTCTGTCTCTGTCTCTGTCTCTGTCTCTGGCTCTGTCTCTGTCTCTGTCTCTGTCTCTGTCTCTGTCTCTGTCTCTGTCTCTCCCTCTGTCTCAGTCTCTGCGTCTGTCTCGGTCTCTGTCTCTGTCTCTGCCTCTGCGTCTGTCTCTGTCTCTGTCTCTGTCTCTGTCTCTGTCTCTGTCTCTGTCTCTGTCTCTGTCTCTGTCTCTGTCTCTGTCTCTGTCTCTGTCTCTGTCTCTGTCTCTGTCTCTGTCTCTGTCGCTGTCTCTGCCCTTGTCTCTGTCGCTGTCTCTGCCTCTGTCTCAGTCCCTGCGTCTGCCTCCGTCTTTGTCTCCGTCTCTGTCTCTATCTCTGTCTCTGTCTCTGTCTCTGTCTCTGTCTCTGTCTCTGTCTCTGCGTCTGTCTCTGTCTCTGTCTCTGTCTCTGTCTCTGTCTCTGTCTCTGTCTCTGTCTCTGTCTCTGTCTCTGTCTCTGTCTCTGTCTCTGTCTCTGTCTCTGTCTCTGTCTCTGTCTCTGTCTCTGTGTCTGTGTCTGTCTCTGTCTCTGTCTCTGTCTCTGTCTCTGTCGCTGTCTCTTCCTCTGTCTCTGTCTCCGTCTCTGTCTCTGTCTCTGTCTCTGCCTCTGTCTCTGTCCCCGTATCTGTCTCTGTCCCTGTTTCTGTCTCTGTCTCTGTCCCTGCCTGTGTCTCTGCCTCTGTCTCCGTCTCTGTCTCTGACTCTGTCTCTGTCTCTATCGCCGTCTCTGTCTCTGTCTCTGACTCTGTCTCTTTCTCTGTCTGAGACTCTGCCTCTGTCTCTCTCTCTGTCACTGTCTCTGCCTCCGTCTCTGTCTCTGTCTCTGTCTCTGTCTCTGTCTCTGTCTCTGTCTCTGTCTCTGTCTCTGTCTCCGTCCATGCCTCTGTCTCTGTCTCTGTCTTTGTCTCTGTCCCTGTCTCTGTCTCTGTCTCTGTCTCTGTCTCTGTCTCCGTCTCTGTCTCCGTCTCTGTCTCGGTCTCTGTTTCTGTCTCTGTCTCTGTCTCCGTCTCTGTCTCCGTATCTGACTCTATCTCTGTCTCTGTCTCTGTCTCTGTCTCTGTCTCTGTCTCTGTCTCTGTCTCTGTCTCTGTCTCTGTCTCCGTATCTGTCTCTGTCTCTGTCTCTGTCTCTGTCTCCGTCTCTTTCTCTGTCTGAGACTCTACCTCTGTCTCTGTCTCTGTCACTGTCTCTGTCTCTCTCTCTGTCTGTGTCTCTGTCTCTGTCTCGGTCTTTGTCTCCGTCTCTGTCTCTGTCTCTGCCTCTGTCTCAGACTCTGCGTCTGTCTCGGTCTCTGTCTCTGTCTCTGTCTCTGTCTCTGTCTCTGTCTCTGTCTCTGTCTCTGTCTCTGTCTCTGTCTCTGTCTCTGTCTCTGTCTCTGTCTCTGTCTCTGTCCCTGTCTCTGTCTCTCTCTCTGTCTCTGTCTCTGTCTGTGTCTCTTTCTCTGTCTGAGACACTGCCTCTGACTCCGTCTCCGTCTCTGTCCCTGGCTCTGTCTCTGCCTCTGTCTCCGTCTCTGTCTCTGTCTCTGTCTCTGTCTCTGTCCCCGTATCTGTCTCTGTCTCTGTCTCTGTCTCCGTCCCTGCCTCTGTCTCCGTCTCTGTCTTTGTCTCTGTCTCTGTCTCTGTCTCTGTCTCCGTCTCTGTCTCTGTCTCTGTCTCTGTCTCTGTCTCTGTCTCCGTCCCTGCCTCTGTCTCTGTCTCTGTCTTTGTCTCTGTCTCTGTCTCTGTCTCTGTCTCTGTCCCTGTCCCTCTCCCTGTCCCTGTCGCTGTCTCTGTCTCTGTCTCTGTCTCTGTCTCTGTCTCTGTCTCTGTCTCTGTCTCTGTCTCTGTCTCTGTCTCTGTCTGTGTCTCTGTCTCTGTCTCTGTCTCTCTCTCTGTCTCTGTCTCTGTGTGTGTCTTTTTCTCTGTCTGAGACACTGCCTCTGTTTCCGTCTCCGTCTCTGTCCCTGGCTCTGTCTCTGCCTCTGTCTCCGTCTCTGTCTCTGTCTCTGTCTCTGTCTCTGTCTCTGTCTCTGTCTCTGTCTCTGTCTCTGTCTCTGTCTCCGTATCCGTATCTGTCTCTTTCTCTGTCTAAGACCCTGCCTCTGTCTCTGTGTCTGTCTCTGTCTCTGTCTCTGTCTCTCTCTCTGTCTCTGTCTCTGCCTCTGTCTCTGTCTCTGTCTCTGTCTCTGTCTCTGTCTCTGTCTCTGTCTCTGTCTCCGTATCTGTCTCTGTCTCTGTCTCTTTCTCTGTCTGAGACTCTGCCTCTGTCTCTGTCTCTGCCTCTGTCTCTGTCCCTGTCCCTCTCCCTGTCCCTGTCGCTGTCTCTGTCTCTGTCTCTGTCTCTGTCTCTGTCTCTGTCTCTGTCCCCGTATCTGTCTCTGTCTCCGTCTCTGTCTCTGTCTCTGTCTCTGTCTCTGTCTCTGTCTCTGTCTCTGTCTCCGTCTCTGTCTCTGTCTCTGTCTCTGTCTCTGTCTCTGTCTCTGTCTCTGTCTCTGTCTCTGTCTCTGTCTCTGTCTCTGTCTCTGTCTCTGTCTCTGTCTCTGTCTCTGTCTCTGTCTCTGTCTCTGTCTCTGTCTCTGTCTCTGTCTCAGTCCCTGCGTCTGTCTCCGACTTTGTCTCTGTCTCTGTCTCTGTCTCTGCCTCTGTCTCTGTCCCCGTATCTGTCTCTGTCCCTGTTTCTGTCTCTGTCTCTGTCCCTGCCTGTGTCTCTGCCTCTGTCTCCGTCTCTGTCTCTGACTCTGTCTCTGTCTCTATCGCCGTCTCTGTCTCTGTCTCTGACTCTGTCTCTTTCTCTGTCTGAGACTCTGCCTCTGTCTCTGTCCCTGTCACTGTCTCTGCCTCCGTCTCTGTCTCTGTCTCTGTCTCTGTCTCTGTCTCTGTCTCTGTCTCTGTCTCCGTCCATGCCTCTGTCTCTGTCTCTGTCTTTGTCTCTGTCCCTGTCTCTGTCTCTGTCTCTGTCTCTGTCTCTGTCTCCGTCTCCGTCTCCGTCTCTGTCTCGGTCTCTGTTTCTGTCTCTGTCTCTGTCTCCGTCTCTGTCTCCGTATCTGACTCTGTCTCTGTCTCTGTCTCTGTCTCTGTCTCTGTCTCTGTCTCTGTCTCTGTCTCTGTCTCTGTCTCTGTCTCCGTATCTGTCTCTGTCTCTGTCTCTGTCTCTGTCTCCGTCTCTTTCTCTGTCTGAGACTCTACCTCTGTCTCTGTCTCTGTCACTGTCTCTGTCTCCGTCTCTGTCTCTGTCTCTGTCTCTGTCTCTGTCTCTGTCTCTGTCTCTGTCTCTGTCTCTGTCTCTGTCTCTGTCTCTGTCTCTGTCTCTGTCTCTGTCTCTGTCTCTGTCTCTGTCTCTGTCTCTGTCTCTGTCTCTGTCTCTGTCTCTGTCTCTGTCTCTGTCTCTGTCTCTGTCCCTGTCTCTGTCTCTCTCTCTGTCTCTCTCTCTGTCTGTGTCTCTGTCTCTGTCTCGGTCTTTGTCTCCGTCTCTGTCTCTGTCTCTGTCTCTGTCTCTGTCTCTGTCTCTGTCTCTGTCTCTGTCTCTGTCTCTGTCTCTGTCTCTGTCTCCGTATCTGTCTCTGTCTCTGTCTCTGTCTCTGTCTCTGTCTCTGTCTCTGTCTCTGTCTCCGTATCTGTCTCTGTCTCTGTCTCTTTCTCTGTCTGAGACTCTGCCTCTGTCTCTGTCTCTGTCTCTGCCTCTGTCTCTGTCCCTGTCCCTCTCCCTGTCCCTGTCGCTGTCTCTGTCTCTGTCTCTGTCTCTGTCTCTGTCTCTGTCTCTGTCCCCGTATCTGTCTCTGTCTCCGTCTCTGTCTCTGTCTCTGTCTCTGTCTCTGTCTCTGTCTCCGTCCCTGCCTCTGTCCCCGTATCTGTCTCTGTCTCCGTCTCTGTCTCTGTCTCTGTCTCCGTCCCTGCCTCTGTCTCCGTCTCTGTCTTTGTCTCTGTCTCTGTCTCTGTCTCTGTCTCTGTCTCCGTCTCTGTCTCTGTCTCTGTCTCTGCCTCTGTCTCAGACTCTGAGTCTGTCTCGGTCTCTGTCTCTGTCTCTGTCTCTGTCTCTGTCTCCGTCCCTGCCTCTGTCTCCGTCTCTGTCTTTGTCTCTGTCTCTGTCTCTGTCTCTGTCTCCGTCTCTGTCTCTGTCTCTGTCTCTGTCTCTGTCTCTGTCTCTGTCTCTGTCTCCGTCCCTGCCTCTGTCTCTGTCTCTCTCTTTGTCTCTGTCTCTGTCTCTGTCTCTGTCTCTGTCCCTGTCCCTCTCCCTGTCCCTGTCGCTGTCTCTGTCTCTGTCTCTGTCTCTGTCTCTGTCTCTGTCTCTGTCTCTGTCTCTGTCTCTGTCTCTGTCTCTGTCTGTGTCTCTGTCTCTGTCTCTGTCTCTCTCTCTGTCTCTGTCTCTGTGTGTGTCTCTTTCTCTGTCTGAGACACTGCCTCTGTTTCCGTCTCCGTCTCTGTCCCTGGCTCTGTCTCTGCCTCTGTCTCCGTCTCTGTCTCTGTCTCTGTCTCTGTCTCTGTCTCTGTCTCTGTCTCTGTCTCTGTCTCTGTCTCTGTCTCCGTATCCGTATCTGTCTCTTTCTCTGTCTAAGACCCTGCCTCTGTCTCTGTGTCTGTCTCTGTCTCTGTCTCTGTCTCTCTCTCTGTCTCTGTCTCTGCCTCTGTCTCTGTCTCTGTCTCTGTCTCTGTCTCTGTCTCTGTCTCTGTCTCTGTCTCTGTCTCTGTCTCTGTCTCTGTCTCTGTCTCTGTCTCTGTCTCTGTCTCCGTATCTGTCTCTGTCTCTGTCTCTTTCTCTGTCTGAGACTCTGCCTCTGTCTCTGTCTCTGCCTCTGTCTCTGTCCCTGTCCCTCTCCCTGTCCCTGTCGCTGTCTCTGTCTCTGTCTCTGTCTCTGTCTCTGTCTCTGTCTCTGTCCCCGTATCTGTCTCTGTCTCCGTCTCTGTCTCTGTCTCTGTCTCTGTCTCTGTCTCTGTCTCTGTCTCTGTCTCTGTCTCCGTCTCTGTCTCTGTCTCTGTCTCTGTCTCTGTCTCTGTCTCTGTCTCTGTCTCTGTCTCTGTCTCTGTCTCTGTCTCTGTCTCTGTCTCTGTCTCTGTCTCTGTCTCTGTCTCTGTCTCTGTCTCTGTCTCTGTCTCAGTCCCTGCGTCTGTCTCCGACTTTGTCTCTGTCTCTGTCTCTGTCTCTGCCTCTGTCTCTGTCCCCGTATCTGTCTCTGTCCCTGTTTCTGTCTCTGTCTCTGTCCCTGCCTGTGTCTCTGCCTCTGTCTCCGTCTCTGTCTCTGACTCTGTCTCTGTCTCTATCGCCGTCTCTGTCTCTGTCTCTGACTCTGTCTCTTTCTCTGTCTGAGACTCTGCCTCTGTCTCTGTCTCTGTTACTGTCTCTGCCTCCGTCTCTGTCTCTGTCTCTGTCTCTGTCTCTGTCTCTGTCTCTGTCTCTGGCTCTGTCTCTGTCTCTGTCTCTGTCTCTGTCTCTGTCTCTGTCTCTGTCTCTCCCTCTGTCTCAGTCTCTGCGTCTGTCTCGGTCTCTGTCTCTGTCTCTACCTCTGCGTCTGTCTCTGTCTCTGTCTCTGTCTCTGTCTCTGTCTCTGTCTCTGCGTCTGTCTCGGTCTCTGTTTCTGTCTCTGTCTCTGTCTCCGTCTCTGTCTCTGTCTCTGTCCCTGTCTCTGTCTCCGTATCTGTCTCTGTCTCTGTCTCTGTCTCTGTCTCCGTCTCTTTCTCTGTCTGAGACTCTGCCTCTGTCTCTGTCTCTGTCACTGTCTCTGCCCCGTCTCTGTCTCTGTCTCCGCCTCTGTCTCTGTCTCTGTCTCTGTCTCTGTCTCTGTATCTGTCTCTGTCTCTGTCTCTGTCCCTGCCTCTGTCTCTGTCTCTGTCTCTGTCTTTGTCTCTGTCTCTGTCTCTGTCTCTGTCTCTGTCTCTGTCTCTGACTCTGTCTCTGTCTCTGTCTCTGTCTCTGTCTCTGTCTCTGTCTCTGTCTCTGCGTCTGTCTCTGTCTCTGTCTCTGTCTCTGTCTCTGTCTCTGTCTCTGTCTCTGTCTCTGTCTCTGTCTCTGACTCTGTCTCTGTCTCTGTCTCTGTCTCTGTCTCTGTCTCTGTCGCTGTCTCTGCCCTTGTCTCTGTCGCTGTCTCTGCCTCTGTCTCAGTCCCTGCGTCTGCCTCCGTCTTTGTCTCCGTCTCTGTCTCTATCTCTGTCTCTGTCTCTGTCTCTGTCTCTGTCTCTGTCTCTGCGTCTGTCTCTGTCTCTGTCTCTGTCTCTGTCTCCGTCTCTGTCTCTGTCTCTGTCTCTGTCTCTGTCTCTGTCTCTGTCTCTGTCTCTGTCTCTGTCTCTGTCTCTGTCTCTGTCTCTGTCTCTCTCTCTGTCTCTGTCTCTGTCTCTGTCGCTGTCTCTTCCTCTGTCTCTGTCTCCGTCTCTGTCTCTGTCTCTGCCTCTGCGTCTGTCTCTGTCTCTGTCTCTGTCTCTGTCTCTGTCTCTGTCTCTGTCTCTGTCTCTGTCCCTGTCTCTGTCTCTCTCTCTGTCTCTGTCTCTGTCTGTGTCTCTTTCTCTGTCTGAGACACTGCCTCTGTCTCCGTCTCCGTCTCTGTCCCTGGCTCTGTCTCTGCCTCTGTCTCCGTCTCTGTCTCTGTCTCTGTCTCTGTCCCCGTATCTGTCTCTGTCTCTGTCTCTGTCTCTGCGTCTGTCTCTGTCTCTGTCTCTGTCTCTGTCTCTGTCTCTGTTTCTGTCTCTGTCTCTGTCTCTGTCTCTGTCTCTGTCTCTGTCTCTGTCTCTGTCTCTGTCTCTGTCTCTGTATCTGTCTCTGTCTCTGTCTCAGTCCCTGCGTCTGCCTCCATCTTTGTCTCCGTCTCTGTCTCTATCTCTGTCTCTGTCTCTGTCTCTGTCTCTGTCTCTGTCTCTGTCTCTGCGTCTGTCTCTGTCTCTGTCTCTGTCTCTGTCTCTGTCTCTGTCTCTGTCTCTGTCTCTGTCTCTGTCTCTGTCTCTGTCTCTGTCTCTGTCTCTGTCTCTGTCTCTGTCTCTGTCTCTGTCTCTGTCTCTGTCTCTGTCTCTGTCTCTGTCTCTGTCTCTGTCTCTGTCTCTGTCTCTGTCGCTGTCTCTTCCTCTGTCTCTGTCTCCGTCTCTGTCTCTGTCTCTGTCTCTGCCTCTGTCTCTGTCCCCGTATCTGTCTCTGTCCCTGTTTCTGTCTCTGTCTCTGTCCCTGCCTGTGTCTCTGCCTCTGTCTCCGTCTCTGTCTCTGACTCTGTCTCTGTCTCTATCGCCGTCTCTGTCTCTGTCTCTGACTCTGTCTCTTTCTCTGTCTGAGACTCTGCCTCTGTCTCTGTCTCTGTCACTGTCTCTGCCTCCGTCTCTGTCTCTGTCTCTGTCTCTGTCTCTGTCACTGTCTCTGTCTCTGTCTCCGTCCCTGCCTCTGTCTCTGTCTCTGTCTCTGTCTTTGTCTCTGTCCCTGTCTCTGTCTCTGTCTCTGTCTCTGTCTCTGTCTCCGTCTCTGTCTCCGTCTCTGTCTCGGTCTCTGTTTCTGTCTCTGTCTCTGTCTCCGTCTCTGTCTCCGTATCTGTCTCGGTCTCTGTTTCTGTCTCTGTCTCTGTCTCCGTCTCTGTCTCTGTCTCTGTCTCTGTCTCTGTCTCTGTCTCTGTCTCCGTATCTGTCTCTGTCTCTGTCTCTGTCTCTGTCTCCGTCTCTTTCTCTGTCTGAGACTCTGCCTCTGTCTCTGTCTCTGTCTCCGTCTCTTTCTCTGTCTGAGACTCTGCCTCTGTCTCTGTCTCTGTCTCCGTATCTGTCTCTGTCTCTGTCTCTGTCTCTGTCTCCGTCTCTTTCTCTGTCTGAGACTCTGCCTCTGTCTCTGTCTCTGTCTCTGTCTCTGTCTCTGTCTCTGTCTCTGTCTCTGTCTCTGTCTCTGTCTCTGTCTCTGTCTCTGTCTCTGTCTCTGTCTCTGTCGCTGTCTCTGCCCTTGTCTCTGTCGCTGTCTCTGCCTCTGTCTCAGTCCCTGCGTCTGTCTCCGTCTTTGTCTCGGTCTCTGTCTCTATCTCTGTCTCTGTCTCTGTCTCTGTCTCTGTCTCTGTCTCTGCGTCTGTCTCTGTCTCTGTCTCTGTCTCTGTCTCTGTCTCTGTCTCTGTCTCTGTCTCTGTCTCTGCCTCTGTCTCTGTCTCTGTCTCTGTCTCTGTCTCTGTCTCTGTCTCTGTCTCTGTCTCTGTCGCTGTCTCTTCCTCTGTCTCTGTCTCCGTCTCTGTCTCTGTCTCTGTTTCTGCCTCTGTCTCTGTCCCCGTATCTGTCTCTGTCCCTGTTTCTGTCTCTGTCTCTGTCCCTGCCTGTGTCTCTGCCTCTGTCTCCGTCTCTGTCTCTGACTCTGTCTCTGCCTCTATCGCCGTCTCTGTCTCTGTCTCTGACTCTGTCTCTTTCTCTGTCTGAGACTCTGCCTCTGTCTCTGTCTCTGTCACTGTCTCTGCCTCCGTCTCTGTCTCTGTCTCTGTCTCTGTCTCTGTCTCTGTCTCTGTCTCTGTCTCTGTCTCTGTCTCTGTCTCCGTCCCTGCCTCTGTCTCTGTCTCTGTCTTTGTCTCTGTGTCTGTCTCTGTCTCTGTCTCTGTCTCTGTCTCTGTCTCCGTCTCTGTCTCCGTCTCTGTCTCGGTCTCTGTTTCTGTCTCTGTCTCTGTCTCCGTCTCTGTCTCCGTATCTGTCTCTGTCTCTGTCTCTGTCTCTGTCTCTGTCTCTGTCTCTGTCTCTGTCTCTGTCTCTGTCTCTGTCTCTGTCTCTGTCTCCGTATCTGTCTCTGTCTCTGTCTCTGTCTCTGTCTCCGTCTCTTTCTCTGTCTGAGACTCTACCTCTGTCTCTGTCTCTGTCACTGTCTCTGTCTCTCTCTCTGTCTGTGTCTCTGTCTCTGTCTCGGTCTTTGTCTCCGTCTCTGTCTCTGTCTCTGCCTCTGTCTCAGACTCTGAGTCTGTCTCGGTCTCTGTCTCTGTCTCTGTCTCTGTCTCTGTCTCTGTCCCTGTCTCTGTCTCTCTCTCTGTCTCTGTCTCTGTCTGTGTCTCTTTCTCTGTCTGAGACACTGCCTCTGTCTCCGTCTCCGTCTCTGTCCCTGGCTCTGTCTCTGCCTCTGTCTCCGTCTCTGTCTCTGTCTCTGTCTCTGTCTCTGTCCCCGTATCTGTCTCTGTCTCCGTCTCTGTCTCTGTCTCTGTCTCCGTCCCTGCCTCTGTCTCCGTCTCTGTCTTTGTCTCTGTCTCTGTCTCTGTCTCTGTCTCCGTCTCTGTCTCTGTCTCTGTCTCTGTCTCTGTCTCTGTCTCCGTCCCTGCCTCTGTCTCTGTCTCTGTCTTTGTCTCTGTCTCTGTCTCTGTCTCTGTCTCTGTCCCTGTCCCTCTCCCTGTCCCTGTCGCTGTCTCTGTCTCTGTCTCTGTCTCTGTCTCTGTCTCTGTCTCTGTCTCTGTCTCTGTCTCTGTCTCTGTCTCTGTCTCTGTCTCTGTCTGTGTCTCTGTCTCTGTCTCTGTCACTCTCTCTGTCTCTGTCTCTGTGTGTGTCTCTTTCTCTGTCTGGGACACTGCCTCTGTTTCCGTCTCCGTCTCTGTCCCTGGCTCTGTCTCTGCCTCTGTCTCCGTCTCTGTCTCTGTCTCTGTCTCTGTCTCTGTCCCTGTCTCTGTCTCTGTCTCTGTCTCCGTATCCGTATCTGTCTCTTTCTCTGTCTAAGACCCTGCCTCTGTCTCTGTGTCTGTCTCTGTCTCTGTCTCTGTCTCTGTCTCTGTGTCTGTCTCTGCTTCTGTCTCTGTCTCTGTCTCTGTCTCTGTCTCTGTCTCTGTCTCTGTCTCTGTCTCTGTCTCTGTCTCTGTCTCTGTCTCTGTCTCTGTCTCTGTCTCAGTCCCTGCGTCTGTCTCCGACTTTGTCTCTGTCTCTGTCTCTGTCTCTGCCTCTGTCTCTGTCCCCGTATCTGTCTCTGTCCCTGTTTCTGTCTCTGTCTCTGTCCCTGCCTGTGTCTCTGCCTCTGTCTCCGTCTCTGTCTCTGACTCTGTCTCTGTCTCTATCGCCGTCTCTGTCTCTGTCTCTGACTCTGTCTCTTTCTCTGTCTGAGACTCTGCCTCTGTCTCTGTCTCTGTTACTGTCTCTGCCTCCGCCTCTGTCTCTGTCTCTGTCTCTGTCTCTGTCTCTGTCTCTGTCTCTGGCTCTGTCTCTGTCTCTGTCTCTGTCTCTGTCTCTGTCTCTGTCTCTGTCTCTCCCTCTGTCTCAGTCTCTGCGTCTGTCTCGGTCTCTGTCTCTGTCTCTGCCTCTGCGTCTGTCTCTGTCTCTGTCTCTGTCTCTGTCTCTGTCTCTGCGTCTGTCTCGGTCTCTGTTTCTGTCTCTGTCTCTGTCTCCGTCTCTGTCTCTGTCTCTGTCCCTGTCTCTGTCTCCGTATCTGTCTCTGTCTCTGTCTCTGTCTCTGTCTCCGTCTCTTTCTCTGTCTGAGACTCTGCCTCTGTCTCTGTCTCTGTCACTGTCTCTGCCCCGTCTCTGTCTCTGTCTCTGTCTCTGTCTCCGTCCCTGCCTCTGTCTCTGTCTCTGTCTCTGTCTCTGTCTCTGTCTCTGTCTCTGTCTCTGTCTCTGTCTCTGTCTCTGTCTCCGTATCTGTCTCTGTCTCTGTCTCTGTCTCTGTCTCCGTCTCTTTCTCTGTCTGAGACTCTACCTCTGTCTCTGTCTCTGTCACTGTCTCTGTCTCTCTCTCTGTCTGTGTCTCTGTCTCTGTCTCGGTCTTTGTCTCCGTCTCTGTCTCTGTCTCTGCCTCTGTCTCAGACTCTGCGTCTGTCTCGGTCTCTGTCTCTGTCTCTGTCTCTGTCTCTGTCTCTGTCTCCGTATCTGTCTCTGTCTCTGTCTCTGTCTCTGTCTCCGTCTCTTTCTCTGTCTGAGACTCTACCTCTGTCTCTGTCTCTGTCACTGTCTCTGTCTCTCTCTCTGTCTGTGTCTCTGTCTCTGTCTCGGTCTTTGTCTCCGTCTCTGTCTCTGTCTCTGCCTCTGTCTCAGACTCTGAGTCTGTCTCGGTCTCTGTCTCTGTCTCTGTCTCTGTCTCTGTCTCTGTCCCTGTCTCTGTCTCTCTCTCTGTCTCTGTCTCTGTCTGTGTCTCTTTCTCTGTCTGAGACACTGCCTCTGTCTCCGTCTCCGTCTCTGTCCCTGGCTCTGTCTCTGCCTCTGTCTCCGTCTCTGTCTCTGTCTCTGTCTCTGTCTCTGTCCCCGTATCTGTCTCTGTCTCCGTCTCTGTCTCTGTCTCTGTCTCCGTCCCTGCCTCTGTCTCCGTCTCTGTCTTTGTCTCTGTCTCTGTCTCTGTCTCTGTCTCCGTCTCTGTCTCTGTCTCTGTCTCTGTCTCTGTCTCTGTCTCCGTCCCTGCCTCTGTCTCTGTCTCTGTCTTTGTCTCTGTCTCTGTCTCTGTCTCTGTCTCTGTCCCTGTCCCTCTCCCTGTCCCTGTCGCTGTCTCTGTCTCTGTCTCTGTCTCTGTCTCTGTCTCTGTCTCTGTCTCTGTCTCTGTCTCTGTCTCTGTCTCTGTCTCTGTCTCTGTCTCTGTCTCTGTCTGTGTCTCTGTCTCTGTCTCTGTCACTCTCTCTGTCTCTGTCTCTGTGTGTGTCTCTTTCTCTGTCTGGGACACTGCCTCTGTTTCCGTCTCCGTCTCTGTCCCTGGCTCTGTCTCTGCCTCTGTCTCCGTCTCTGTCTCTGTCTCTGTCTCTGTCTCTGTCCCTGTCTCTGTCTCTGTCTCTGTCTCCGTATCCGTATCTGTCTCTTTCTCTGTCTAAGACCCTGCCTCTGTCTCTGTGTCTGTCTCTGTCTCTGTCTCTGTCTCTGTCTCTGTGTCTGTCTCTGCTTCTGTCTCTGTCTCTGTCTCTGTCTCTGTCTCTGTCTCTGTCTCTGTCTCTGTCTCTGTCTCTGTCTCTGTCTCTGTCTCTGTCTCTGTCTCTGTCTCAGTCCCTGCGTCTGTCTCCGACTTTGTCTCTGTCTCTGTCTCTGTCTCTGCCTCTGTCTCTGTCCCCGTATCTGTCTCTGTCCCTGTTTCTGTCTCTGTCTCTGTCCCTGCCTGTGTCTCTGCCTCTGTCTCCGTCTCTGTCTCTGACTCTGTCTCTGTCTCTATCGCCGTCTCTGTCTCTGTCTCTGACTCTGTCTCTTTCTCTGTCTGAGACTCTGCCTCTGTCTCTGTCTCTGTTACTGTCTCTGCCTCCGCCTCTGTCTCTGTCTCTGTCTCTGTCTCTGTCTCTGTCTCTGTCTCTGGCTCTGTCTCTGTCTCTGTCTCTGTCTCTGTCTCTGTCTCTGTCTCTGTCTCTCCCTCTGTCTCAGTCTCTGCGTCTGTCTCGGTCTCTGTCTCTGTCTCTGCCTCTGCGTCTGTCTCTGTCTCTGTCTCTGTCTCTGTCTCTGTCTCTGCGTCTGTCTCGGTCTCTGTTTCTGTCTCTGTCTCTGTCTCCGTCTCTGTCTCTGTCTCTGTCCCTGTCTCTGTCTCCGTATCTGTCTCTGTCTCTGTCTCTGTCTCTGTCTCCGTCTCTTTCTCTGTCTGAGACTCTGCCTCTGTCTCTGTCTCTGTCACTGTCTCTGCCCCGTCTCTGTCTCTGTCTCTGTCTCTGTCTCCGTCCCTGCCTCTGTCTCTGTCTCTGTCTCTGTCTCTGTCTCTGTCTCTGTCTCTGTCTCTGTCTCTGTCTCTGTCTCTGTCTCCGTATCTGTCTCTGTCTCTGTCTCTGTCTCTGTCTCCGTCTCTTTCTCTGTCTGAGACTCTACCTCTGTCTCTGTCTCTGTCACTGTCTCTGTCTCTCTCTCTGTCTGTGTCTCTGTCTCTGTCTCGGTCTTTGTCTCCGTCTCTGTCTCTGTCTCTGCCTCTGTCTCAGACTCTGCGTCTGTCTCGGTCTCTGTCTCTGTCTCTGTCTCTGTCTCTGTCTCTGTCTCTGTCTCTGTCTCTGTCTCTGTCTCTGTCTCTGTCTCTGTCTCTGTCTCTGTCTCTGTCTCTGTCTCTGTCTCTGTCTCTGTCCCTGTCTCTGTCTCTCTCTCTGTCTCTGTCTCTGTCTGTGTCTCGTTCTCTGTCTGAGACACTGCCTCTGTCTCCGTCTCCGTCTCTGTCCCTGGCTCTGTCTCTGCCTCTGTCTCCGTCTCTGTCTCTGTCTCTGTCTCTGTCCCCGTATCTGTCTCTGTCTCCGTCTCTGTCTCTGTCTCTGTCTCCGTCCCTGCCTCTGTCTCCGTCTCTGTCTCTGCCTCTGCCTCCGTCTCTGTCTCTGTCTCTGTCTCTGTCCCCGTATCTGTCTCTGTCTCCGTCTCTGTCTCTGTCTCTGTCACCGTCCCTGCCTCTGTCTCCGTCTCTGTCTTTGTCTCTGTCTCTGTCTCTGTCTCTGTCTCTGTCTCCGTCTCTGTCTCTGTCTCTGTCTCTGTCTCTGTCTCTGTCTCCGTCCCTGCTTCTGTCTCTGTCTCTGTCTTTGTCTCTGTCTCTGTCTCTGTCTCTGTCTCTGTCTCTGTCTCTGTCTCCGTCCCTGCCTCTGTCTCTGTCTCTGTCTTTGTCTCTGTCTCTGTCTCTGTCTCTGTCTCTGTCTCTGTCTCTGTCTCTGTCTCTGTCTCTGTCTCTGTCTCTGTCTCTGTCTCTGTCTCTGTCTCCGTCTCTGTCTCCGTCTCTGTCTCGGTCTCTGTTTGTGTCTCTGTCTCTGTCTCCGTCTCTGTCTCTGTCTCTGCCTCTGTCTCTGTCTCTGTCTCCGTATCTGTCTCTGTCTATGTCTCTGTCTCTGTCTCCGTCTCTTTCTCTGTCTGAGACTCTGCCTCTGTCTCTGTCTCTGTCACTGTCTCTGCCTCCGTCTCTGTCTCTGTCTCCGCCTCTGTCTCTGTCTCTGTCTCTGTCTCTGTCTCTGTCTCTGTATCTGTCTCTGTCTCTGTCTCTGTCCCTGCCTCTGTCTCTGTCTCTGTCTTTGTCTCTGTCTCTGTCTCTGTCTCTGTCTCTGTCTCTGTCTCTGTCTCTGTCTCTGTCTCTGTCTCTGTCTCTGTCTCTGTCTCTGTCTCTGTCTCTGCGTCTGTCTCTGTCTCTGTCTCTGTCTCTGTCTCTGTCTCTGTTTCTGTCTCTGTCTCTGTCTCTGTCTCTGTCTCTGTCTCTGTCTCTGTCTCTGTCTCTGTCTCTGTCTCTGTATCTGTCTCTGTCTCTGTCTCAGTCCCTGCGTCTGCCTCCGTCTTTGTCTCCGTCTCTGTCTCTATCTCTGTCTCTGTCTCTGTCTCTGTCTCTGTCTCTGTCTCTGCGTCTGTCTCTGTCTCTGTCTCTGTCTCTGTCTCTGTCTCTGTCTCTGTCTCTGTCTCTGTCTCTGTCTCTGTCTCTGTCTCTGTCTCTGTCTCTGTCTCTGTCTCTGTCTCTGTCTCTGTCTCTGTCTCTGTCTCTGTCTCTGTCTCTGTCGCTGTCTCTTCCTCTGTCTCTGTCTCCGTCTCTGTCTCTGTCTCTGTCTCTGCCTCTGTCTCTGTCCGCGTATCTGTCTCTGTCCCTGTTTCTGTCTCTGTCTCTGTCCCTGCCTGTGTCTCTGCCTCTGTCTCCGTCTCTGTCTCTGACTCTGTCTCTGTCTCTATCGCCGTCTCTGTCTCTGTCTCTGTCTCTGTCTCTGTCTCTGTCTCTGTCTCTGTCTCTGTCTCTGTCTCTGTCTCTGTCTCTGTCTCTGTCTCTGTCTCTGTCTCTGTCTCTGTCTCTGTCTCTGTCTCTGTCTCTGTCTCTGTCTCTGTCTGTGTCTCTGCCTCTGTCTCGGTCTTTGTCTCCGTCTCTGTTTCTGTCTCTGTCTCTGTCTCAGTCTCAGTCTCTGCCTCTGTCTCTGTCTCAGTCTCAGTCCTTGCCTCTGTCTGTGTCTCTGTCTCTGTCTCTGTCTCTGTCTCTGTCACTGTCTCTGTCTCCGTCTCTGTCTCTGTCCCTATCTCTGTCTCTGTCTCTGTTCCCGTCTCTGCCTCCGCCTCTGCCTCTGTCTCTGTCTCCGTCTTTGTCTCCGTCTTTGTCTTCGTCGTCGTCTTCCTCTTCGTCTCCGTCTTTGTCTCCGCCTTTGTCTCCGTCTTTGTCTCCGTCGTCGTCTTCCTCTACGTCTCCGCCTTTGTCTCCGTCTTTGTCACCGTGTTTGTCTCCGTCTTTGTCTCCGTCTTTGTCTCCGTCTTTGTATACGTCTTTGTCTACGTCTTTGTCACCGTCCGTGTCTCTGTCTTTGTCTCCGTCCTCGTCTTCCTCTTTGTCTCCGTCTTTGTCTCCGTCTTTGTCTCCGTCCTCGTCTTGCTCTTCGTCTCCGCCTTTGTCTCCGTTTTTGTCACCGTCTTTGTCTCATGCGCCTCTGTCTCTGTCTGTGTCTATGTCTCTGTCTCTGCCTCTGTATCGGGCTCTGTCCCTATCCCTGTCTCTGTCTCTGTCTCTGTCCCTGTCTCTGTCTCTGTCCCCGTCTCTGTCTCCGTCTCCGTCTCTGTCTCTGCCTCTGTCTCTGTCTCTGTCTCTGTCTCCATCTCTGTCTCTGTCTCTGTCTCTGTCTCTGTCTCTGTCTCTGTCTCTGTCTCTGTCTCTGTCTCTGTCTCTGTCTCTGCCTCTGTCTCTGTCTCTGTCTCTGTCTCTGTCTCTGTCTCTGTCTCTGTCTCTGTCTTTGTATCCGTCCTTGTCTCCGTCTTTGTCTCCGTCGTTGTCTTCCTCTTTGTCTCCGCCTTTGTCTCCGCTTATGTCTCCTGCCCCTATGTCTCGGTCTTTGTCTCATGCGCCTCTGTCTCTGTCTGTGTCTATGTCTCTGTCTCTGTCTATGTCTCTGTCTCTGCCTCTGTCTCTGTCTCTCCTTCTGTCTCTGTCTCTGTCTCTGTCTGTGCCTCTGACTCTGCCCTGTCTCTATCTCTGTCTCTGTCGCTGTCTCTCCCTCTGTCTCTGTCTCTGTCTCTGTCCCTGCCTCTGTCTCTGCCTCTGTCTCCGTCTCTGTTTCTGCCTCTGTCTCTGTCTCTGTCTCTGTCTCTGTCTCTGTCTCTGTCTCTGTCTCTGTCTCTGTCTCTGTCTCTGTCTCTGTCTCTGTCTCTGTCTCTGTCTCTGTCTCTGCCTCTGTCTCTGTCTCTGTCTCTGTCTCTGTCCCTGTCTCTGTCTCTGTCTCTGTCTCTGTCTCTGTCTCTGTCTCTGTCTCTGTCTCTGTCTCTGTCTCTGTCTCTGCCTCTGTCTCTGTCTCTGTCTCTGTCTCTGTCTCTGTCTCTGTCTCTGTCTCTGTCCCTGTCCCTGTCTCTGTCTCTGTCCCTGTCCCTGTCTCTGTCTCTGTCTCTGTCTCTGTCTCCGTCTCAGTCTCTGTATCTGTCTCTGTCTCTGTCTCTGTCTCTGACTTTGCCTCTGTCTCAGTCTCTGTCTGTGTCTCTGTCGCTGTCTCTCCCTCTGTCTCTGTCTCTATCTCCGTCCCTGGCTCTGTCTCTGCCTCTGTCTCCGTCTCTGTCTCTGTCTCTGCCTCTATCTCCGTCTCCGTCTCTGTCTCTGTCTCCGTCTCAGTCTCCGTCTCTGTCTCTGTCTCTGTCTCCGTCTCCGTCTCTGTCTCTGTCTCTGTCTCTATCTCTGTTTCTGTCTGTGCTTCTCTGCCTCCGTGCCTATGTCTCTGTGTCTCTGTCTCAGTCTCTGTCTCTGTCTCAGTCTCTGCCTTCGTCTCTGTGTTTGTCTCTGCCTCTGTCTCCGTCTCCGTCTCCATCTCTGTCTCTGTCTCTGTCTATCTTTCTATCTCTGTCTCTGTCTCTGCCTCCGTCTCTGTCTCCGTCAGTGTCTCTGTCTCTGTCTCTGGGTCTCTGTCTATGTGTCTCTGTCTCTGTCTCTGTCTCTGTTTCTGTCTCTGTCTCTGTCTCTGTCTCTGTCTCTGTCTCTGTCTCTGTCTCTGTCTCTGTCTCTGTCTCTGTCTCTGTCACTGTCTGTGCCTCTGTCTCTGTCTCTGTCGCTGTCTCTCCTTCTGTCTCTGTCTCTGTCTCTGTCTCTGCCACTGTCTCTGCCCTGTCTCTATCTCTGTCTCTGTCGCTGTCTCTGCCTCTGTCTCAGTCCCTGCGTCTGTAGCTGTCTCTGTCTCTGTCTCTGTCTCTGTCTCTGTCTCTGTCTCTGTCTCTGTCTCTGTCTCTGTCTCTGTCTCTGTCTCTGTCTCTGTCTCTGTCTCTGTCTCTGTCTCTGCCTCTGTCTCTGTCTCTGTCTCTGTCTCTGTCCCTGTCTCTGTCTCTCTCTCTGTCTCTGTCTCTGTCTCTGTCTCTGTCTCTGTCCCTGCCTGAGTCACTGCCTCTGTCTCCGTCTCTGTCTCTGTCTCTGTCTCTATCTCCGTCCCTGTCTCTGTCTCTGTCTCTGTCTCTATCTCTGCCTCTGTCTCTGACGCTGTCTCTCCTTCTGTCTCTGTCTCTGTCTCTGCCTCTGTCTCTGCCCTGTCTGTATCTCTGTCTCTGTCTCTGTCCCTGTCTCTGTCTCTGTCTCCGTCTCTGTCTCCGTCTCTGTCTCGGTCTCTGTTTCTGTCTCTGTCTCTGTCTCCGTCTCTGTCTCCGTATCTGTCTCGGTCTCTGTTTCTGTCTCTGTCTCTGTCTCCGTCTCTGTCTCTGTCTCTGTCTCTGTCTCTGTCTCTGTCTCTGTCTCCGTATCTGTCTCTGTCTCTGTCTCTGTCTCTGTCTCCGTCTCTTTCTCTGTCTGAGACTCTGCCTCTGTCTCTGTCTCTGTCTCCGTCTCTTTCTCTGTCTGAGACTCTGCCTCTGTCTCTGTCTCTGTCTCCGTATCTGTCTCTGTCTCTGTCTCTGTCTCTGTCTCCGTCTCTTTCTCTGTCTGAGACTCTGCCTCTGTCTCTGTCTCTGTCTCTGTCTCTGTCTCTGTCTCTGTCTCTGTCTCTGTCTCTGTCTCTGTCTCTGTCTCTGTCTCTGTCTCTGTCTCTGTCTCTGTCGCTGTCTCTGCCCTTGTCTCTGTCGCTGTCTCTGCCTCTGTCTCAGTCCCTGCGTCTGTCTCCGTCTTTGTCTCCGTCTCTGTCTCTATCTCTGTCTCTGTCTCTGTCTCTGTCTCTGTCTCTGTCTCTGCGTCTGTCTCTGTCTCTGTCTCTGTCTCTGTCTCTGTCTCTGTCTCTGTCTCTGTCTCTGTCTCTGTCTCTGCCTCTGTCTCTGTCTCTGTCTCTGTCTCTGTCTCTGTCTCTGTCTCTGTCTCTGTCTCTGTCGCTGTCTCTTCCCCTGTCTCTGTCTCCGTCTCTGTCTCTGTCTCTGTTTCTGCCTCTGTCTCTGTCCCCGTATCTGTCTCTGTCCCTGTTTCTGTCTCTGTCTCTGTCCCTGCCTGTGTCTCTGCCTCTGTCTCCGTCTCTGTCTCTGACTCTGTCTCTGCCTCTATCGCCGTCTCTGTCTCTGTCTCTGACTCTGTCTCTTTCTCTGTCTGAGACTCTGCCTCTGTCTCTGTCTCTGTCACTGTCTCTGCCTCCGTCTCTGTCTCTGTCTCTGTCTCTGTCTCTGTCTCTGTCTCTGTCTCTGTCTCTGTCTCCGTCCCTGCCTCTGTCTCTGTCTCTGTCTTTGTCTCTGTGTCTGTCTCTGTCTCTGTCTCTGTCTCTGTCTCTGTCTCCGTCTCTGTCTCCGTCTCTGTCTCGGTCTCTGTTTCTGTCTCTGTCTCTGTCTCCGTCTCTGTCTCCGTATCTGTCTCTGTCTCTGTCTCTGTCTCTGTCTCTGTCTCTGTCTCTGTCTCTGTCTCTGTCTCTGTCTCTGTCTCTGTCTCTGTCTCCGTATCTGTCTCTGTCTCTGTCTCTGTCTCTGTCTCCGTCTCTTTCTCTGTCTGAGACTCTACCTCTGTCTCTGTCTCTGTCACTGTCTCTGTCTCTCTCTCTGTCTGTGTCTCTGTCTCTGTCTCGGTCTTTGTCTCCGTCTCTGTCTCTGTCTCTGCCTCTGTCTCAGACTCTGAGTCTGTCTCGGTCTCTGTCTCTGTCTCTGTCTCTGTCTCTGTCTCTGTCCCTGTCTCTGTCTCTCTCTCTGTCTCTGTCTCTGTCTGTGTCTCTTTCTCTGTCTGAGACACTGCCTCTGTCTCCGTCTCCGTCTCTGTCCCTGGCTCTGTCTCTGCCTCTGTCTCCGTCTCTGTCTCTGTCTCTGTCTCTGTCTCTGTCTCTGTCCCCGTATCTGTCTCTGTCTCCGTCTCTGTCTCTGTCTCTGTCTCCGTCCCTGCCTCTGTCTCCGTCTCTGTCTTTGTCTCTGTCTCTGTCTCTGTCTCTGTCTCCGTCTCTGTCTCTGTCTCTGTCTCTGTCTCTGTCTCTGTCTCTGTCTCCGTCCCTGCCTCTGTCTCTGTCTCTGTCTTTGTCTCTGTCTCTGTCTCTGTCTCTGTCTCTGTCCCTGTCCCTCTCCCTGTCCCTGTCGCTGTCTCTGTCTCTGTCTCTGTCTCTGTCTCTGTCTCTGTCTCTGTCTCTGTCTCTGTCTCTGTCTCTGTCTCTGTCTCTGTCTCTGTCTCTGTCTCTGTCTGTGTCTCTGTCTCTGTCTCTGTCACTCTCTCTGTCTCTGTCTCTGTGTGTGTCTCTTTCTCTGTCTGGGACACTGCCTCTGTTTCCGTCTCCGTCTCTGTCCCTGGCTCTGTCTCTGCCTCTGTCTCCGTCTCTGTCTCTGTCTCTGTCTCTGTCTCTGTCTCTGTCTCTGTCTCTGTCTCTGTCTCTGTCTCCGTATCCGTATCTGTCTCTTTCTCTGTCTAAGACCCTGCCTCTGTCTCTGTGTCTGTCTCTGTCTCTGTCTCTGTCTCTGTCTCTGTCTCTGTCTCTGCTTCTGTCTCTGTCTCTGTCTCTGTCTCTGTCTCTGTCTCTGTCTCTGTCTCTGTCTCTGTCTCTGTCTCTGTCTCTGTCTCTGTCTCTGTCTCTGTCTCTGTCTCTGTCTCTGTCTCTGTCCCCGTATCTGTCTCTGTCTCCGTCTCTGTCTCTGTCTCTGTCCCTGTCTCTGTCTCTGTCTCTGTCTCTGTCTCCGTCTCTGTCTCTGTCTCTGTCTCTGTCTCTGTCTCTGTCTCTGTCTCTGTCTCTGTCTCTGTCTCTGTCTCTGTCTCTGTCTCTGTCTCTGTCTCTGTCTCTGTCTCTGTCTCTGTCTCTGTCTCTGTCTCTGTCTCTGTCTCAGTCCCTGCGTCTGTCTCCGACTTTGTCTCTGTCTCTGTCTCTGTCTCTGCCTCTGTCTCTGTCCCCGTATCTGTCTCTGTCCCTGTTTCTGTCTCTGTCTCTGTCCCTGCCTGTGTCTCTGCCTCTGTCTCCGTCTCTGTCTCTGACTCTGTCTCTGTCTCTATCGCCGTCTCTGTCTCTGTCTCTGACTCTGTCTCTTTCTCTGTCTGAGACTCTGCCTCTGTCTCTGTCTCTGTTACTGTCTCTGCCTCCGCCTCTGTCTCTGTCTCTGTCTCTGTCTCTGTCTCTGTCTCTGTCTCTGGCTCTGTCTCTGTCTCTGTCTCTGTCTCTGTCTCTGTCTCTGTCTCTGTCTCTGTCTCTCCCTCTGTCTCAGTCTCTGCGTCTGTCTCGGTCTCTGTCTCTGTCTCTGCCTCTGCGTCTGTCTCTGTCTCTGTCTCTGTCTCTGTCTCTGTCTCTGCGTCTGTCTCGGTCTCTGTTTCTGTCTCTGTCTCTGTCTCCGTCTCTGTCTCTGTCTCTGTCCCTGTCTCTGTCTCCGTATCTGTCTCTGTCTCTGTCTCTGTCTCTGTCTCCGTCTCTTTCTCTGTCTGAGACTCTGCCTCTGTCTCTGTCTCTGTCACTGTCTCTGCCCCGTCTCTGTCTCTGTCTCCGCCTCTGTCTCTGTCTCTGTCTCTGTCTCTGTCTCTGTATCTGTCTCTGTCTCTGTCTCTGTCCCTGCCTCTGTCTCTGTCTCTGTCTTTGTCTCTGTCTCTGTCTCTGTCTCTGACTCTGTCTCTGTCTCTGTCTCTGTCTCTGTCTCTGTCTCTGTCTCTGTCTCTGTCTCTGTCTCTGTCTCTGTCTCTGCGTCTGTCTCTGTCTCTGTCTCTGTCTCTGTCTCTGTCTCTGTCTCTGTCTCTGTCTCTGTCTCTGTCTCTGTCTCTGTCTCTGTCTCTGTCTCTGTCTCTGTCTCTGTCTCTGTCGCTGTCTCTGCCCTTGTCTCTGTCGCTGTCTCTGCCTCTGTCTCAGTCCCTGCGTCTGCCTCCGTCTTTGTCTCCGTCTCTGTCTCTATCTCTGTCTCTGTCTCTGTCTCTGTCTCTGTCTCTGTCTCTGCGTCTGTCTCTGTCTCTGTCTCTGTCTCTGTCTCTGTCTCTGTCTCTGTCTCTGTCTCTGTCTCTGTCTCTGTCTCTGTCTCTGTCTCTGTCTCTGTCTCTGTCTCTGTCTCTGTCTCTGTCTCTGTCTCTGTCTCTGTCTCTGTCTCTGTCTCTGTCTCTGTCTCTGTCTCTGTCTCTGTCTCTGTCGCTGTCTCTTCCTCTGTCTCTGTCTCCGTCTCTGTCTCTGTCTCTGTCTCTGCCTCTGTCTCTGTCCCCGTATCTGTCTCTGTCCCTGTTTCTGTCTCTGTCTCTGTCCCTGCCTGTGTCTCTGCCTCTGTCTCCGTCTCTGTCTCTGACTCTGTCTCTGTCTCTATCGCCGTCTCTGTCTCTGTCTCTGACTCTGTCTCTTTCTCTGTCTGAGACTCTGCCTCTGTCTCTGTCTCTGTCACTGTCTCTGCCTCCGTCTCTGTCTCTGTCTCTGTCTCTGTCTCTGTCTCTGTCTCTGTCTCCGTCCCTGCCTCTGTCTCTGTCTCTGTCTCTGTCTCTGTCTCTGTCTCTGTCTCTGTCTCTGTCTCTGTCTCTGTCTCTGTCTCTGTCTCCGTATCTGTCTCTGTCTCTGTCTCAGCTTCTGTCTCCGTCTCTTTCTCTGTCTGAGACTCTACCTCTGTCTCTGTCTCTGTCACTGTCTCTGTATCTCTCTCTGTCTGTGTCTCTGTCTCTGTCTCGGTCTTTGTCTCCGTCTCTGTCTCTGTCTCTGCCTCTGTCTCAGACTCTGCGTCTGTCTCGGTCTCTGTCTCTGTCTCTGTCTCTGTCTCTGTCTCTGTCTCTGTCTCTGTCTCTGTCTCTGTCTCTGTCTCTGTCTCTGTCTCTGTCTCTGTCTCTGTCTCTGTCTCTGTCTCTGTCTCTGTCTCTGTCTCTGTCCCTGTCTCTGTCTCTCTCTCTGTCTCTGTCTCTGTCTGTGTCTCGTTCTCTGTCTGAGACACTGCCTCTGTCTCCGTCTCCGTCTCTGTCCCTGGCTCTGTCTCTGCCTCTGTCTCCGTCTCTGTCTCTGTCTCTGTTTCTGTCCCCGTATCTGTCTCTGTCTCCGTCTCTGTCTCTGTCTCTGTCTCCGTCCCTGCCTCTGTCTCCGTCTCTGTCTCTGCCTCTGTCTCCGTCTCTGTCTCTGTCTCTGTCTCTGTCCCCGTATCTGTCTCTGTCTCCGTCTCTGTCTCTGTCTCTGTCACCGTCCCTGCCTCTGTCTCCGTCTCTGTCTTTGTCTCTGTCTCTGTCTCTGTCTCTGTCTCTGTCTCTGTCTCCGTCTCTGTCTCTGTCTCTGTCTCTGTCTCTGTCTCTGTCTCCGTCCCTGCTTCTGTCTCTGTCTCTGTCTTTGTCTCTGTCTCTGTCTCTGTCTCTGTCTCTGTCTCTGTCTCTGTCTCCGTCCCTGCCTCTGTCTCTGTCTCTGTCTTTGTCTCTGTCTCTGTCTCTGTCTCTGTCTCTGTCTCTGTCTCTGTCTCTGTCTCTGTCTCTGTCTCTGTCTCTGTCTCTGTCTCTGTCTCCGTCTCTGTCTCCGTCTCTGTCTCGGTCTCTGTTTGTGTCTCTGTCTCTGTCTCCGTCTCTGTCTCTGTCTCTGCCTCTGTCTCTGTCTCTGTCTCCGTATCTGTCTCTGTCTATGTCTCTGTCTCTGTCTCCGTCTCTTTCTCTGTCTGAGACTCTGCCTCTGTCTCTGTCTCTGTCTCCGTCTCTTTCTCTGTCTGAGACTCTGCCTCTGTCTCTGTCTCTGTCTCCGTATCTGTCTCTGTCTCTGTCTCTGTCTCTGTCTCCGTCTCTTTCTCTGTCTGAGACTCTGCCTCTGTCTCTGTCTCTGTCTCTGTCTCTGTCTCTGTCTCTGTCTCTGTCTCTGTCTCTGTCTCTGTCTCTGTCTCTGTCTCTGTCTCTGTCTCTGTCTCTGTCGCTGTCTCTGCCCTTGTCTCTGTCGCTGTCTCTGCCTCTGTCTCAGTCCCTGCGTCTGTCTCCGTCTTTGTCTCCGTCTCTGTCTCTATCTCTGTCTCTGTCTCTGTCTCTGTCTCTGTCTCTGTCTCTGCGTCTGTCTCTGTCTCTGTCTCTGTCTCTGTCTCTGTCTCTGTCTCTGTCTCTGTCTCTGTCTCTGTCTCTGCCTCTGGCTCTGTCTCTGTCTCTGTCTCTGTCTCTGTCTCTGTCTCTGTCTCTGTCTCTGTCGCTGTCTCTTCCCCTGTCTCTGTCTCCGTCTCTGTCTCTGTCTCTGTTTCTGCCTCTGTCTCTGTCCCCGTATCTGTCTCTGTCCCTGTTTCTGTCTCTGTCTCTGTCCCTGCCTGTGTCTCTGCCTCTGTCTCCGTCTCTGTCTCTGACTCTGTCTCTGCCTCTATCGCCGTCTCTGTCTCTGTCTCTGACTCTGTCTCTTTCTCTGTCTGAGACTCTGCCTCTGTCTCTGTCTCTGTCACTGTCTCTGCCTCCGTCTCTGTCTCTGTCTCTGTCTCTGTCTCTGTCTCTGTCTCTGTCTCTGTCTCTGTCTCCGTCCCTGCCTCTGTCTCTGTCTCTGTCTTTGTCTCTGTGTCTGTCTCTGTCTCTGTCTCTGTCTCTGTCTCTGTCTCCGTCTCTGTCTCCGTCTCTGTCTCGGTCTCTGTTTCTGTCTCTGTCTCTGTCTCCGTCTCTGTCTCCGTATCTGTCTCTGTCTCTGTCTCTGTCTCTGTCTCTGTCTCTGTCTCTGTCTCTGTCTCTGTCTCTGTCTCTGTCTCTGTCTCTGTCTCTGTCTCTGTCTCCGTATCTGTCTCTGTCTCTGTCTCTGTCTCTGTCTCCGTCTCTTTCTCTGTCTGAGACTCTACCTCTGTCTCTGTCTCTGTCACTGTCTCTGTCTCTCTCTCTGTCTGTGTCTCTGTCTCTGTCTCGGTCTTTGTCTCCGTCTCTGTCTCTGTCTCTGCCTCTGTCTCAGACTCTGAGTCTGTCTCGGTCTCTGTCTCTGTCTCTGTCTCTGTCTCTGTCTCTGTCCCTGTCTCTGTCTCTCTCTCTGTCTCTGTCTCTGTCTGTGTCTCTTTCTCTGTCTGAGACACTGCCTCTGTCTCCGTCTCCGTCTCTGTCCCTGGCTCTGTCTCTGCCTCTGTCTCCGTCTCTGTCTCTGTCTCTGTCTCTGTCTCTGTCCCCGTATCTGTCTCTGTCTCCGTCTCTGTCTCTGTCTCTGTCTCCGTCCCTGCCTCTGTCTCCGTCTCTGTCTTTGTCTCTGTCTCTGTCTCTGTCTCTGTCTCCGTCTCTGTCTCTGTCTCTGTCTCTGTCTCTGTCTCTGTCTCTGTCTCCGTCCCTGCCTCTGTCTCTGTCTCTGTCTTTGTCTCTGTCTCTGTCTCTGTCTCTGTCTCTGTCCCTGTCCCTCTCCCTGTCCCTGTCGCTGTCTCTGTCTCTGTCTCTGTCTCTGTCTCTGTCTCTGTCTCTGTCTCTGTCTCTGTCTCTGTCTCTGTCTCTGTCTCTGTCTCTGTCTCTGTCTCTGTCTGTGTCTCTGTCTCTGTCTCTGTCACTCTCTCTGTCTCTGTCTCTGTGTGTGTCTCTTTCTCTGTCTGGGACACTGCCTCTGTTTCCGTCTCCGTCTCTGTCCCTGGCTCTGTCTCTGCCTCTGTCTCCGTCTCTGTCTCTGTCTCTGTCTCTGTCTCTGTCTCTGTCTCTGTCTCTGTCTCTGTCTCTGTCTCCGTATCCGTATCTGTCTCTTTCTCTGTCTAAGACCCTGCCTCTGTCTCTGTGTCTGTCTCTGTCTCTGTCTCTGTCTCTGTCTCTGTCTCTGTCTCTGCTTCTGTCTCTGTCTCTGTCTCTGTCTCTGTCTCTGTCTCTGTCTCTGTCTCTGTCTCTGTCTCTGTCTCTGTCTCTGTCTCTGTCTCTGTCTCTGTCTCTGTCCCCGTATCTGTCTCTGTCTCCGTCTCTGTCTCTGTCTCTGTCCCTGTCTCTGTCTCTGTCTCTGTCTCTGTCTCCGTCTCTGTCTCTGTCTCTGTCTCTGTCTCTGTCTCTGTCTCTGTCTCTGTCTCTGTCTCTGTCTCTGTCTCTGTCTCTGTCTCTGTCTCTGTCTCTGTCTCTGTCTCTGTCTCTGTCTCTGTCTCTGTCTCTGTCTCTGTCTCAGTCCCTGCGTCTGTCTCCGACTTTGTCTCTGTCTCTGTCTCTGTCTCTGCCTCTGTCTCTGTCCCCGTATCTGTCTCTGTCCCTGTTTCTGTCTCTGTCTCTGTCCCTGCCTGTGTCTCTGCCTCTGTCTCCGTCTCTGTCTCTGACTCTGTCTCTGTCTCTATCGCCGTCTCTGTCTCTGTCTCTGACTCTGTCTCTTTCTCTGTCTGAGACTCTGCCTCTGTCTCTGTCTCTGTTACTGTCTCTGCCTCCGCCTCTGTCTCTGTCTCTGTCTCTGTCTCTGTCTCTGTCTCTGTCTCTGGCTCTGTCTCTGTCTCTGTCTCTGTCTCTGTCTCTGTCTCTGTCTCTGTCTCTGTCTCTCCCTCTGTCTCAGTCTCTGCGTCTGTCTCGGTCTCTGTCTCTGTCTCTGCCTCTGCGTCTGTCTCTGTCTCTGTCTCTGTCTCTGTCTCTGTCTCTGCGTCTGTCTCGGTCTCTGTTTCTGTCTCTGTCTCTGTCTCCGTCTCTGTCTCTGTCTCTGTCCCTGTCTCTGTCTCCGTATCTGTCTCTGTCTCTGTCTCTGTCTCTGTCTCCGTCTCTTTCTCTGTCTGAGACTCTGCCTCTGTCTCTGTCTCTGTCACTGTCTCTGCCCCGTCTCTGTCTCTGTCTCCGCCTCTGTCTCTGTCTCTGTCTCTGTCTCTGTCTCTGTATCTGTCTCTGTCTCTGTCTCTGTCCCTGCCTCTGTCTCTGTCTCTGTCTTTGTCTCTGTCTCTGTCTCTGTCTCTGACTCTGTCTCTGTCTCTGTCTCTGTCTCTGTCTCTGTCTCTGTCTCTGTCTCTGTCTCTGTCTCTGTCTCTGTCTCTGCGTCTGTCTCTGTCTCTGTCTCTGTCTCTGTCTCTGTCTCTGTCTCTGTCTCTGTCTCTGTCTCTGTCTCTGTCTCTGTCTCTGTCTCTGTCTCTGTCTCTGTCTCTGTCGCTGTCTCTGCCCTTGTCTCTGTCGCTGTCTCTGCCTCTGTCTCAGTCCCTGCGTCTGCCTCCGTCTTTGTCTCCGTCTCTGTCTCTATCTCTGTCTCTGTCTCTGTCTCTGTCTCTGTCTCTGTCTCTGCGTCTGTCTCTGTCTCTGTCTCTGTCTCTGTCTCTGTCTCTGTCTCTGTCTCTGTCTCTGTCTCTGTCTCTGTCTCTGTCTCTGTCTCTGTCTCTGTCTCTGTCTCTGTCTCTGTCTCTGTCTCTGTCTCTGTCTCTGTCTCTGTCTCTGTCTCTGTCTCTGTCTCTGTCGCTGTCTCTTCCTCTGTCTCTGTCTCCGTCTCTGTCTCTGTCTCTGTCTCTGCCTCTGTCTCTGTCCCCGTATCTGTCTCTGTCCCTGTTTCTGTCTCTGTCTCTGTCCCTGCCTGTGTCTCTGCCTCTGTCTCCGTCTCTGTCTCTGACTCTGTCTCTGTCTCTATCGCCGTCTCTGTCTCTGTCTCTGACTCTGTCTCTTTCTCTGTCTGAGACTCTGCCTCTGTCTCTGTCTCTGTCACTGTCTCTGCCTCCGTCTCTGTCTCTGTCTCTGTCTCTGTCTCTGTCTCTGTCTCTGTCTCCGTCCCTGCCTCTGTCTCTGTCTCTGTCTCTGTCTCTGTCTCTGTCTCTGTCTCTGTCTCTGTCTCTGTCTCTGTCTCTGTCTCTGTCTCCGTATCTGTCTCTGTCTCTGTCTCAGCTTCTGTCTCCGTCTCTTTCTCTGTCTGAGACTCTACCTCTGTCTCTGTCTCTGTCACTGTCTCTGTCTCTCTCTCTGTCTGTGTCTCTGTCTCTGTCTCGGTCTTTGTCTCCGTCTCTGTCTCTGTCTCTGCCTCTGTCTCAGACTCTGCGTCTGTCTCGGTCTCTGTCTCTGTCTCTGTCTCTGTCTCTGTCTCTGTCTCTGTCTCTGTCTCTGTCTCTGTCTCTGTCTCTGTCTCTGTCTCTGTCTCTGTCTCTGTCTCTGTCTCTGTCTCTGTCCCTGTCTCTGTCTCTCTCTCTGTCTCTGTCTCTGTCTGTGTCTCGTTCTCTGTCTGAGACACTGCCTCTGTCTCCGTCTCCGTCTCTGTCCCTGGCTCTGTCTCTGCCTCTGTCTCCGTCTCTGTCTCTGTCTCTGTTTCTGTCCCCGTATCTGTCTCTGTCTCCGTCTCTGTCTCTGTCTCTGTCTCCGTCCCTGCCTCTGTCTCCGTCTCTGTCTCTGCCTCTGTCTCCGTCTCTGTCTCTGTCTCTGTCTCTGTCCCCGTATCTGTCTCTGTCTCCGTCTCTGTCTCTGTCTCTGTCACCGTCCCTGCCTCTGTCTCCGTCTCTGTCTTTGTCTCTGTCTCTGTCTCTGTCTCTGTCTCTGTCTCCGTCTCTGTCTCTGTCTCTGTCTCTGTCTCTGTCTCTGTCTCCGTCCCTGCTTCTGTCTCTGTCTCTGTCTTTGTCTCTGTCTCTGTCTCTGTCTCTGTCTCTGTCTCTGTCTCTGTCTCCGTCCCTGCCTCTGTCTCTGTCTCTGTCTTTGTCTCTGTCTCTGTCTCTGTCTCTGTCTCTGTCTCTGTCTCTGTCTCTGTCTCTGTCTCTGTCTCTGTCTCTGTCTCTGTCTCTGTCTCTGTCTCCGTCTCTGTCTCCGTCTCTGTCTCGGTCTCTGTTTGTGTCTCTGTCTCTGTCTCCGTCTCTGTCTCTGTCTCTGCCTCTGTCTCTGTCTCTGTCTCCGTATCTGTCTCTGTCTATGTCTCTGTCTCTGTCTCCGTCTCTTTCTCTGTCCGAGACTCTGCCTCTGTCTCTGTCTCTGTCACTGTCTCTGCCTCCGTCTCTGTCTCTGTCTCCGCCTCTGTCTCTGTCTCTGTCTCTGTCTCTGTCTCTGTCTCTGTATCTGTCTCTGTCTCTGTCTCTGTCCCTGCCTCTGTCTCTGTCTCTGTCTCTGTCTCCGTCCCTGCTTCTGTCTCTGTCTCTGTCTTTGTCTCTGTCTCTGTCTCTGTCTCTGTCTCTGTCTCTGTCTCTGTCTCCGTCCCTGCCTCTGTCTCTGTCTCTGTCTGTGTCTCGTTCTCTGTCTGAGACACTGCCTCTGTCTCCGTCTCCGTCTCTGTCCCTGGCTCTGTCTCTGCCTCTGTCTCCGTCTCTGTCTCTGTCTCTGTTTCTGTCCCCGTATCTGTCTCTGTCTCCGTCTCTGTCTCTGTCTCTGTCTCCGTCCCTGCCTCTGTCTCCGTCTCTGTCTCTGTCTCTGTCTCTGTCTCTGTCTCTGTCTCTGTCTCTGTCTCTGTCTCTGTCTCTGTCTCCGTATCTGTCTCTGTCTCTGTCTCTGTCTCTGTCTCCGTCTCTTTCTCTGTCTGAGACTCTACCTCTGTCTCTGTCTCTGTCACTGTCTCTGTCTCTCTCTCTGTCTGTGTCTCTGTCTCTGTCTCGGTCTTTGTCTCCGTCTCTGTCTCTGTCTCTGCCTCTGTCTCAGACTCTGAGTCTGTCTCGGTCTCTGTCTCTGTCTCTGTCTCTGTCTCTGTCTCTGTCCCTGTCTCTGTCTCTCTCTCTGTCTCTGTCTCTGTCTGTGTCTCTTTCTCTGTCTGAGACACTGCCTCTGTCTCCGTCTCCGTCTCTGTCCCTGGCTCTGTCTCTGCCTCTGTCTCCGTCTCTGTCTCTGTCTCTGTCTCTGTCTCTGTCCCCGTATCTGTCTCTGTCTCCGTCTCTGTCTCTGTCTCTGTCTCCGTCCCTGCCTCTGTCTCCGTCTCTGTCTTTGTCTCTGTCTCTGTCTCTGTCTCTGTCTCCGTCTCTGTCTCTGTCTCTGTCTCTGTCTCTGTCTCTGTCTCTGTCTCCGTCCCTGCCTCTGTCTCTGTCTCTGTCTTTGTCTCTGTCTCTGTCTCTGTCTCTGTCTCTGTCCCTGTCCCTCTCCCTGTCCCTGTCGCTGTCTCTGTCTCTGTCTCTGTCTCTGTCTCTGTCTCTGTCTCTGTCTCTGTCTCTGTCTCTGTCTCTGTCTCTGTCTCTGTCTCTGTCTCTGTCTCTGTCTGTGTCTCTGTCTCTGTCTCTGTCACTCTCTCTGTCTCTGTCTCTGTGTGTGTCTCTTTCTCTGTCTGGGACACTGCCTCTGTTTCCGTCTCCGTCTCTGTCCCTGGCTCTGTCTCTGCCTCTGTCTCCGTCTCTGTCTCTGTCTCTGTCTCTGTCTCTGTCTCTGTCTCTGTCTCTGTCTCTGTCTCTGTCTCCGTATCCGTATCTGTCTCTTTCTCTGTCTAAGACCCTGCCTCTGTCTCTGTGTCTGTCTCTGTCTCTGTCTCTGTCTCTGTCTCTGTCTCTGTCTCTGCTTCTGTCTCTGTCTCTGTCTCTGTCTCTGTCTCTGTCTCTGTCTCTGTCTCTGTCTCTGTCTCTGTCTCTGTCTCTGTCTCTGTCTCTGTCTCTGTCTCTGTCTCTGTCTCTGTCCCCGTATCTGTCTCTGTCTCCGTCTCTGTCTCTGTCTCTGTCCCTGTCTCTGTCTCTGTCTCTGTCTCTGTCTCCGTCTCTGTCTCTGTCTCTGTCTCTGTCTCTGTCTCTGTCTCTGTCTCTGTCTCTGTCTCTGTCTCTGTCTCTGTCTCTGTCTCTGTCTCTGTCTCTGTCTCTGTCTCTGTCTCTGTCTCTGTCTCTGTCTCTGTCTCTGTCTCTGTCTCAGTCCCTGCGTCTGTCTCCGACTTTGTCTCTGTCTCTGTCTCTGTCTCTGCCTCTGTCTCTGTCCCCGTATCTGTCTCTGTCCCTGTTTCTGTCTCTGTCTCTGTCCCTGCCTGTGTCTCTGCCTCTGTCTCCGTCTCTGTCTCTGACTCTGTCTCTGTCTCTATCGCCGTCTCTGTCTCTGTCTCTGACTCTGTCTCTTTCTCTGTCTGAGACTCTGCCTCTGTCTCTGTCTCTGTTACTGTCTCTGCCTCCGCCTCTGTCTCTGTCTCTGTCTCTGTCTCTGTCTCTGTCTCTGTCTCTGGCTCTGTCTCTGTCTCTGTCTCTGTCTCTGTCTCTGTCTCTGTCTCTGTCTCTGTCTCTCCCTCTGTCTCAGTCTCTGCGTCTGTCTCGGTCTCTGTCTCTGTCTCTGCCTCTGCGTCTGTCTCTGTCTCTGTCTCTGTCTCTGTCTCTGTCTCTGCGTCTGTCTCGGTCTCTGTTTCTGTCTCTGTCTCTGTCTCCGTCTCTGTCTCTGTCTCTGTCCCTGTCTCTGTCTCCGTATCTGTCTCTGTCTCTGTCTCTGTCTCTGTCTCCGTCTCTTTCTCTGTCTGAGACTCTGCCTCTGTCTCTGTCTCTGTCACTGTCTCTGCCCCGTCTCTGTCTCTGTCTCCGCCTCTGTCTCTGTCTCTGTCTCTGTCTCTGTCTCTGTATCTGTCTCTGTCTCTGTCTCTGTCCCTGCCTCTGTCTCTGTCTCTGTCTTTGTCTCTGTCTCTGTCTCTGTCTCTGACTCTGTCTCTCTCTCTGTCTCTGTCTCTGTCTCTGTCTCTGTCTCTGTCTCTGTCTCTGTCTCTGTCTCTGTCTCTGCGTCTGTCTCTGTCTCTGTCTCTGTCTCTGTCTCTGTCTCTGTCTCTGTCTCTGTCTCTGTCTCTGTCTCTGTCTCTGTCTCTGTCTCTGTCTCTGTCTCTGTCGCTGTCTCTGCCCTTGTCTCTGTCGCTGTCTCTGCCTCTGTCTCAGTCCCTGCGTCTGCCTCCGTCTTTGTCTCCGTCTCTGTCTCTATCTCTGTCTCTGTCTCTGTCTCTGTCTCTGTCTCTGTCTCTGCGTCTGTCTCTGTCTCTGTCTCTGTCTCTGTCTCTGTCTCTGTCTCTGTCTCTGTCTCTGTCTCTGTCTCTGTCTCTGTCTCTGTCTCTGTCTCTGTCTCTGTCTCTGTCTCTGTCTCTGTCTCTGTCTCTGTCTCTGTCTCTGTCTCTGTCTCTGTCTCTGTCTCTGTCTCTGTCTCTGTCGCTGTCTCTTCCTCTGTCTCTGTCTCCGTCTCTGTCTCTGTCTCTGTCTCTGCCTCTGTCTCTGTCCCCGTATCTGTCTCTGTCCCTGTTTCTGTCTCTGTCTCTGTCCCTGCCTGTGTCTCTGCCTCTGTCTCCGTCTCTGTCTCTGACTCTGTCTCTGTCTCTATCGCCGTCTCTGTCTCTGTCTCTGACTCTGTCTCTTTCTCTGTCTGAGACTCTGCCTCTGTCTCTGTCTCTGTCACTGTCTCTGCCTCCGTCTCTGTCTCTGTCTCTGTCTCTGTCTCTGTCTCTGTCTCTGTCTCCGTCCCTGCCTCTGTCTCTGTCTCTGTCTCTGTCTCTGTCTCTGTCTCTGTCTCTGTCTCTGTCTCTGTCTCTGTCTCTGTCTCTGTCTCTGTCTCCGTATCTGTCTCTGTCTCTGTCTCAGCTTCTGTCTCCGTCTCTTTCTCTGTCTGAGACTCTACCTCTGTCTCTGTCTCTGTCACTGTCTCTGTCTCTCTCTCTGTCTGTGTCTCTGTCTCTGTCTCGGTCTTTGTCTCCGTCTCTGTCTCTGTCTCTGCCTCTGTCTCAGACTCTGCGTCTGTCTCGGTCTCTGTCTCTGTCTCTGTCTCTGTCTCTGTCTCTGTCTCTGTCTCTGTCTCTGTCTCTGTCTCTGTCTCTGTCTCTGTCTCTGTCTCTGTCTCTGTCTCTGTCTCTGTCTCTGTCTCTGTCTCTGTCTCTGTCTCTGTCCCTGTCTCTGTCTCTCTCTCTGTCTCTGTCTCTGTCTGTGTCTCGTTCTCTGTCTGAGACACTGCCTCTGTCTCCGTCTCCGTCTCTGTCCCTGGCTCTGTCTCTGCCTCTGTCTCCGTCTCTGTCTCTGTCTCTGTTTCTGTCCCCGTATCTGTCTCTGTCTCCGTCTCTGTCTCTGTCTCTGTCTCCGTCCCTGCCTCTGTCTCCGTCTCTGTCTCTGCCTCTGTCTCCGTCTCTGTCTCTGTCTCTGTCTCTGTCCCCGTATCTGTCTCTGTCTCCGTCTCTGTCTCTGTCTCTGTCACCGTCCCTGCCTCTGTCTCCGTCTCTGTCTTTGTCTCTGTCTCTGTCTCTGTCTCTGTCTCTGTCTCCGTCTCTGTCTCTGTCTCTGTCTCTGTCTCTGTCTCTGTCTCCGTCCCTGCTTCTGTCTCTGTCTCTGTCTTTGTCTCTGTCTCTGTCTCTGTCTCTGTCTCTGTCTCTGTCTCTGTCTCCGTCCCTGCCTCTGTCTCTGTCTCTGTCTTTGTCTCTGTCTCTGTCTCTGTCTCTGTCTCTGTCTCTGTCTCTGTCTCTGTCTCTGTCTCTGTCTCTGTCTCTGTCTCTGTCTCTGTCTCTGTCTCCGTCTCTGTCTCCGTCTCTGTCTCGGTCTCTGTTTGTGTCTCTGTCTCTGTCTCCGTCTCTGTCTCTGTCTCTGCCTCTGTCTCTGTCTCTGTCTCCGTATCTGTCTCTGTCTATGTCTCTGTCTCTGTCTCCGTCTCTTTCTCTGTCCGAGACTCTGCCTCTGTCTCTGTCTCTGTCACTGTCTCTGCCTCCGTCTCTGTCTCTGTCTCCGCCTCTGTCTCTGTCTCTGTCTCTGTCTCTGTCTCTGTCTCTGTATCTGTCTCTGTCTCTGTCTCTGTCCCTGCCTCTGTCTCTGTCTCTGTCTCTGTCTCCGTCCCTGCTTCTGTCTCTGTCTCTGTCTTTGTCTCTGTCTCTGTCTCTGTCTCTGTCTCTGTCTCTGTCTCTGTCTCCGTCCCTGCCTCTGTCTCTGTCTCTGTCTGTGTCTCGTTCTCTGTCTGAGACACTGCCTCTGTCTCCGTCTCCGTCTCTGTCCCTGGCTCTGTCTCTGCCTCTGTCTCCGTCTCTGTCTCTGTCTCTGTTTCTGTCCCCGTATCTGTCTCTGTCTCCGTCTCTGTCTCTGTCTCTGTCTCCGTCCCTGCCTCTGTCTCCGTCTCTGTCTCTGTCTCTGTCTCTGTCTCTGTCTCTGTCTCTGTCTCTGTCTCTGTCTCTGTCTCTGTCTCCGTATCTGTCTCTGTCTCTGTCTCTGTCTCTGTCTCCGTCTCTTTCTCTGTCTGAGACTCTACCTCTGTCTCTGTCTCTGTCACTGTCTCTGTCTCTCTCTCTGTCTGTGTCTCTGTCTCTGTCTCGGTCTTTGTCTCCGTCTCTGTCTCTGTCTCTGCCTCTGTCTCAGACTCTGAGTCTGTCTCGGTCTCTGTCTCTGTCTCTGTCTCTGTCTCTGTCTCTGTCCCTGTCTCTGTCTCTCTCTCTGTCTCTGTCTCTGTCTGTGTCTCTTTCTCTGTCTGAGACACTGCCTCTGTCTCCGTCTCCGTCTCTGTCCCTGGCTCTGTCTCTGCCTCTGTCTCCGTCTCTGTCTCTGTCTCTGTCTCTGTCTCTGTCCCCGTATCTGTCTCTGTCTCCGTCTCTGTCTCTGTCTCTGTCTCCGTCCCTGCCTCTGTCTCCGTCTCTGTCTTTGTCTCTGTCTCTGTCTCTGTCTCTGTCTCCGTCTCTGTCTCTGTCTCTGTCTCTGTCTCTGTCTCTGTCTCTGTCTCCGTCCCTGCCTCTGTCTCTGTCTCTGTCTTTGTCTCTGTCTCTGTCTCTGTCTCTGTCTCTGTCCCTGTCCCTCTCCCTGTCCCTGTCGCTGTCTCTGTCTCTGTCTCTGTCTCTGTCTCTGTCTCTGTCTCTGTCTCTGTCTCTGTCTCTGTCTCTGTCTCTGTCTCTGTCTCTGTCTCTGTCTCTGTCTGTGTCTCTGTCTCTGTCTCTGTCACTCTCTCTGTCTCTGTCTCTGTGTGTGTCTCTTTCTCTGTCTGGGACACTGCCTCTGTTTCCGTCTCCGTCTCTGTCCCTGGCTCTGTCTCTGCCTCTGTCTCCGTCTCTGTCTCTGTCTCTGTCTCTGTCTCTGTCTCTGTCTCTGTCTCTGTCTCTGTCTCTGTCTCCGTATCCGTATCTGTCTCTTTCTCTGTCTAAGACCCTGCCTCTGTCTCTGTGTCTGTCTCTGTCTCTGTCTCTGTCTCTGTCTCTGTCTCTGTCTCTGCTTCTGTCTCTGTCTCTGTCTCTGTCTCTGTCTCTGTCTCTGTCTCTGTCTCTGTCTCTGTCTCTGTCTCTGTCTCTGTCTCTGTCTCTGTCTCTGTCTCTGTCTCTGTCTCTGTCTCTGTCCCCGTATCTGTCTCTGTCTCCGTCTCTGTCTCTGTCTCTGTCCCTGTCTCTGTCTCTGTCTCTGTCTCTGTCTCCGTCTCTGTCTCTGTCTCTGTCTCTGTCTCTGTCTCTGTCTCTGTCTCTGTCTCTGTCTCTGTCTCTGTCTCTGTCTCTGTCTCTGTCTCTGTCTCTGTCTCTGTCTCTGTCTCTGTCTCTGTCTCTGTCTCTGTCTCTGTCTCTGTCTCAGTCCCTGCGTCTGTCTCCGACTTTGTCTCTGTCTCTGTCTCTGTCTCTGCCTCTGTCTCTGTCCCCGTATCTGTCTCTGTCCCTGTTTCTGTCTCTGTCTCTGTCCCTGCCTGTGTCTCTGCCTCTGTCTCCGTCTCTGTCTCTGACTCTGTCTCTGTCTCTATCGCCGTCTCTGTCTCTGTCTCTGACTCTGTCTCTTTCTCTGTCTGAGACTCTGCCTCTGTCTCTGTCTCTGTTACTGTCTCTGCCTCCGCCTCTGTCTCTGTCTCTGTCTCTGTCTCTGTCTCTGTCTCTGTCTCTGGCTCTGTCTCTGTCTCTGTCTCTGTCTCTGTCTCTGTCTCTGTCTCTGTCTCTGTCTCTCCCTCTGTCTCAGTCTCTGCGTCTGTCTCGGTCTCTGTCTCTGTCTCTGCCTCTGCGTCTGTCTCTGTCTCTGTCTCTGTCTCTGTCTCTGTCTCTGCGTCTGTCTCGGTCTCTGTTTCTGTCTCTGTCTCTGTCTCCGTCTCTGTCTCTGTCTCTGTCCCTGTCTCTGTCTCCGTATCTGTCTCTGTCTCTGTCTCTGTCTCTGTCTCCGTCTCTTTCTCTGTCTGAGACTCTGCCTCTGTCTCTGTCTCTGTCACTGTCTCTGCCCCGTCTCTGTCTCTGTCTCCGCCTCTGTCTCTGTCTCTGTCTCTGTCTCTGTCTCTGTATCTGTCTCTGTCTCTGTCTCTGTCCCTGCCTCTGTCTCTGTCTCTGTCTTTGTCTCTGTCTCTGTCTCTGTCTCTGACTCTGTCTCTCTCTCTGTCTCTGTCTCTGTCTCTGTCTCTGTCTCTGTCTCTGTCTCTGTCTCTGTCTCTGTCTCTGCGTCTGTCTCTGTCTCTGTCTCTGTCTCTGTCTCTGTCTCTGTCTCTGTCTCTGTCTCTGTCTCTGTCTCTGTCTCTGTCTCTGTCTCTGTCTCTGTCTCTGTCTCTGTCGCTGTCTCTGCCCTTGTCTCTGTCGCTGTCTCTGCCTCTGTCTCAGTCCCTGCGTCTGCCTCCGTCTTTGTCTCCGTCTCTGTCTCTATCTCTGTCTCTGTCTCTGTCTCTGTCTCTGTCTCTGTCTCTGCGTCTGTCTCTGTCTCTGTCTCTGTCTCTGTCTCTGTCTCTGTCTCTGTCTCTGTCTCTGTCTCTGTCTCTGTCTCTGTCTCTGTCTCTGTCTCTGTCTCTGTCTCTGTCTCTGTCTCTGTCTCTGTCTCTGTCTCTGTCTCTGTCTCTGTCTCTGTCTCTGTCTCTGTCTCTGTCGCTGTCTCTTCCTCTGTCTCTGTCTCCGTCTCTGTCTCTGTCTCTGTCTCTGCCTCTGTCTCTGTCCCCGTATCTGTCTCTGTCCCTGTTTCTGTCTCTGTCTCTGTCCCTGCCTGTGTCTCTGCCTCTGTCTCCGTCTCTGTCTCTGACTCTGTCTCTGTCTCTATCGCCGTCTCTGTCTCTGTCTCTGACTCTGTCTCTTTCTCTGTCTGAGACTCTGCCTCTGTCTCTGTCTCTGTCACTGTCTCTGCCTCCGTCTCTGTCTCTGTCTCTGTCTCTGTCTCTGTCTCTGTCTCTGTCTCCGTCCCTGCCTCTGTCTCTGTCTCTGTCTCTGTCTCTGTCTCTGTCTCTGTCTCTGTCTCTGTCTCTGTCTCTGTCTCTGTCTCTGTCTCCGTATCTGTCTCTGTCTCTGTCTCAGCTTCTGTCTCCGTCTCTTTCTCTGTCTGAGACTCTACCTCTGTCTCTGTCTCTGTCACTGTCTCTGTCTCTCTCTCTGTCTGTGTCTCTGTCTCTGTCTCGGTCTTTGTCTCCGTCTCTGTCTCTGTCTCTGCCTCTGTCTCAGACTCTGCGTCTGTCTCGGTCTCTGTCTCTGTCTCTGTCTCTGTCTCTGTCTCTGTCTCTGTCTCTGTCTCTGTCTCTGTCTCTGTCTCTGTCTCTGTCTCTGTCTCTGTCTCTGTCTCTGTCTCTGTCTCTATCTCTGTCTCTGTCTCTGTCCCTGTCTCTGTCTCTCTCTCTGTCTCTGTCTCTGTCTGTGTCTCGTTCTCTGTCTGAGACACTGCCTCTGTCTCCGTCTCCGTCTCTGTCCCTGGCTCTGTCTCTGCCTCTGTCTCCGTCTCTGTCTCTGTCTCTGTTTCTGTCCCCGTATCTGTCTCTGTCTCCGTCTCTGTCTCTGTCTCTGTCTCCGTCCCTGCCTCTGTCTCCGTCTCTGTCTCTGCCTCTGTCTCCGTCTCTGTCTCTGTCTCTGTCTCTGTCCCCGTATCTGTCTCTGTCTCCGTCTCTGTCTCTGTCTCTGTCACCGTCCCTGCCTCTGTCTCCGTCTCTGTCTTTGTCTCTGTCTCTGTCTCTGTCTCTGTCTCTGTCTCCGTCTCTGTCTCTGTCTCTGTCTCTGTCTCTGTCTCTGTCTCCGTCCCTGCTTCTGTCTCTGTCTCTGTCTTTGTCTCTGTCTCTGTCTCTGTCTCTGTCTCTGTCTCTGTCTCTGTCTCCGTCCCTGCCTCTGTCTCTGTCTCTGTCTTTGTCTCTGTCTCTGTCTCTGTCTCTGTCTCTGTCTCTGTCTCTGTCTCTGTCTCTGTCTCTGTCTCTGTCTCTGTCTCTGTCTCTGTCTCTGTCTCTGTCTCCGTCTCTGTCTCCGTCTCTGTCTCGGTCTCTGTTTGTGTCTCTGTCTCTGTCTCCGTCTCTGTCTCTGTCTCTGCCTCTGTCTCTGTCTCTGTCTCCGTATCTGTCTCTGTCTATGTCTCTGTCTCTGTCTCCGTCTCTTTCTCTGTCCGAGACTCTGCCTCTGTCTCTGTCTCTGTCACTGTCTCTGCCTCCGTCTCTGTCTCTGTCTCCGCCTCTGTCTCTGTCTCTGTCTCTGTCTCTGTCTCTGTCTCTGTATCTGTCTCTGTCTCTGTCTCTGTCCCTGCCTCTGTCTCTGTCTCTGTCTCTGTCTCCGTCCCTGCTTCTGTCTCTGTCTCTGTCTTTGTCTCTGTCTCTGTCTCTGTCTCTGTCTCTGTCTCTGTCTCTGTCTCCGTCCCTGCCTCTGTCTCTGTCTCTGTCTTTGTCTCTGTCTCTGTCTCTGTCTCTGTCTCTGTCTCTGTCTCTGTCTCTGTCTCTGTCTCTGTCTCTGTCTCTGTCTCTGTCTCTGTCTCTGTCTCCGTCTCTGTCTCCGTCTCTGTCTCGGTCTCTGTTTGTGTCTCTGTCTCTGTCTCCGTCTCTGTCTCTGTCTCTGCCTCTGTCTCTGTCTCTGTCTCCGTATCTGTCTCTGTCTATGTCTCTTTCTCTGTCTCCGTCTCTTTCTCTGTCTGAGACTCTGCCTCTGTCTCTGTCTCTGTCACTGTCTCTGCCTCCGTCTCTGTCTCTGTCTCCGCCTCTGTCTCTGTCTCTGTCTCTGTCTCTGTCTCTGTCTCTGTATCTGTCTCTGTCTCTGTCTCTGTCCCTGCCTCTGTCTCTGTCTCTGTCTTTGTCTCTGTCTCTGTCTCTGTCTCTGTCTCTGTCTCTGTCTCTGTCTCTGTCTCTGTCTCTGTCTCTGTCTCCGTATCTGTCTCTGTCTCTGTCTCAGCTTCTGTCTCCGTCTCTTTCTCTGTCTGAGACTCTACCTCTGTCTCTGTCTCTGTCACTGTCTCTGTCTCTCTCTCTGTCTGTGTCTCTGTCTCTGTCTCGGTCTTTGTCTCCGTCTCTGTCTCTGTCTCTGCCTCTGTCTCAGACTCTGCGTCTGTCTCGGTCTCTGTCTCTGTCTCTGTCTCTGTCTCTGTCTCTGTCTCTGTCTCTGTCTCTGTCTCTGTCTCTGTCTCTGTCTCTGTCTCTGTCTCTGTCTCTGTCTCTGTCTCTGTCTCTATCTCTGTCTCTGTCTCTGTCCCTGTCTCTGTCTCTCTCTCTGTCTCTGTCTCTGTCTGTGTCTCGTTCTCTGTCTGAGACACTGCCTCTGTCTCCGTCTCCGTCTCTGTCCCTGGCTCTGTCTCTGCCTCTGTCTCCGTCTCTGTCTCTGTCTCTGTTTCTGTCCCCGTATCTGTCTCTGTCTCCGTCTCTGTCTCTGTCTCTGTCTCCGTCCCTGCCTCTGTCTCCGTCTCTGTCTCTGCCTCTGTCTCCGTCTCTGTCTCTGTCTCTGTCTCTGTCCCCGTATCTGTCTCTGTCTCCGTCTCTGTCTCTGTCTCTGTCACCGTCCCTGCCTCTGTCTCCGTCTCTGTCTTTGTCTCTGTCTCTGTCTCTGTCTCTGTCTCTGTCTCCGTCTCTGTCTCTGTCTCTGTCTCTGTCTCTGTCTCTGTCTCTGTCTCCGTCCCTGCTTCTGTCTCTGTCTCTGTCTTTGTCTCTGTCTCTGTCTCTGTCTCTGTCTCTGTCTCTGTCTCTGTCTCCGTCCCTGCCTCTGTCTCTGTCTCTGTCTTTGTCTCTGTCTCTGTCTCTGTCTCTGTCTCTGTCTCTGTCTCTGTCTCTGTCTCTGTCTCTGTCTCTGTCTCTGTCTCTGTCTCCGTCTCTGTCTCCGTCTCTGTCTCGGTCTCTGTTTGTGTCTCTGTCTCTGTCTCCGTCTCTGTCTCTGTCTCTGCCTCTGTCTCTGTCTCTGTCTCCGTATCTGTCTCTGTCTATGTCTCTGTCTCTGTCTCCGTCTCTTTCTCTGTCCGAGACTCTGCCTCTGTCTCTGTCTCTGTCACTGTCTCTGCCTCCGTCTCTGTCTCTGTCTCCGCCTCTGTCTCTGTCTCTGTCTCTGTCTCTGTCTCTGTCTCTGTATCTGTCTCTGTCTCTGTCTCTGTCCCTGCCTCTGTCTCTGTCTCTGTCTCTGTCTCCGTCCCTGCTTCTGTCTCTGTCTCTGTCTTTGTCTCTGTCTCTGTCTCTGTCTCTGTCTCTGTCTCTGTCTCTGTCTCCGTCCCTGCCTCTGTCTCTGTCTCTGTCTTTGTCTCTGTCTCTGTCTCTGTCTCTGTCTCTGTCTCTGTCTCTGTCTCTGTCTCTGTCTCTGTCTCTGTCTCTGTCTCTGTCTCTGTCTCTGTCTCCGTCTCTGTCTCCGTCTCTGTCTCGGTCTCTGTTTGTGTCTCTGTCTCTGTCTCCGTCTCTGTCTCTGTCTCTGCCTCTGTCTCTGTCTCTGTCTCCGTATCTGTCTCTGTCTATGTCTCTTTCTCTGTCTCCGTCTCTTTCTCTGTCTGAGACTCTGCCTCTGTCTCTGTCTCTGTCACTGTCTCTGCCTCCGTCTCTGTCTCTGTCTCCGCCTCTGTCTCTGTCTCTGTCTCTGTCTCTGTCTCTGTCTCTGTATCTGTCTCTGTCTCTGTCTCTGTCCCTGCCTCTGTCTCTGTCTCTGTCTTTGTCTCTGTCTCTGTCTCTGTCTCTGTCTCTGTCTCTGTCTCTGTCTCTGTCTCTGTCTCTGTCTCTGTCTCTGTCTCTGCGTCTGTCTCTGTCTCTGTCTCTGTCTCTGTCTCTGTCTCTGTTTCTGTCTCTGTCTCTGTCTCTGTCTCTGTCTCTGTCTCTGTCTCTGTCTCTGTCTCTGTCTCTGTCTCTGTCTCTGTCTCTGTATCTGTCTCTGTCTCTGTCTCTGTCTCTGTCTCTGTCTCTGTCTCTGTCTCTGTCTCTGTCTCTGTCTCTGTCTCTGTCTCTGTCTCTGTCTCTATCTCTGTCTCTGTCTCTGTCCCTGTCTCTGTCTCTGTCTCTGTCTCTGTCTCTGTCTCTGTCTCTGTCTCTGTCTCTGTCTCTGTCTCTGTCTCTGTCTCTGTCTCTGTCTCTGTCTCTGTCTCTGTCTCTGTCTCTGTCTCTGTCTCTGTCTCTGTCTCTGTCTCTGTCTCTGTCTCTGTCTCTGTCTCTGTCTCTGTCTCTGTCTCTGTCGCTGTCTCTTCCTCTGTCTCTGTCTCCGTCTCTGTCTCTGTCTCTGTCTCTGCCTCTGTCTCTGTCCCCGTATCTGTCTCTGTCCCTGTTTCTGTCTCTGTCTCTGTCCCTGCCTGTGTCTCTGCCTCTGTCTCCGTCTCTGTCTCTGACTCTGTCTCTGTCTCTATCGCCGTCTCTGTCTCTGTCTCTGTCTCTGTCTCTGTCTCTGTCTCTGTCTCTGTCTCTGTCTCTGTCTCTGTCTCTGTCTCTGTCTCTGTCTCTGTCTCTGTCTCTGTCTCTGTCTCTGTCTCTGTCTCTGTCTCTGTCTCTGTCTCTGTCTCTGTCTCTGTCTCTGTCTGTGTCTCTGCCTCTGTCTCGGTCTTTGTCTCCGTCTCTGTTTCTGTCTCTGTCTCTGTCTCAGTCTCAGTCTCTGCCTCTGTCTCTGTCTCAGTCTCAGTCCTTGCCTCTGTCTGTGTCTCTGTCTCTGTCTCTGTCTCTGTCACTGTCTCTGTCTCCGTCTCTGTCTCTGTCGCTATCTCTGTCTCTGTCTCTGTTCCCGTCTCTGCCTCCGCCTCTGCCTCTGTCTCTGTCTCCGTCTTTGTCTCCGTCTTTGTCTTCGTCGTCGTCTTCCTCTTCGTCTCCGTCTTTGTCTCCGCCTTTGTCTCCGTCTTTGTCTCCGTCGTCGTCTTCCTCTACGTCTCCGCCTTTGTCTCCGTCTTTGTCACCGTGTTTGTCTCCGTCTTTGTCTCCGTCTTTGTCTCCGTCTTTGTATACGTCTTTGTCTACGTCTTTGTCACCGTCCGTGTCTCTGTCTTTGTCTCCGTCCTCGTCTTCCTCTTTGTCTCCGTCTTTGTCTCCGTCTTTGTCTCCGTCCTCGTCTTGCTCTTCGTCTCCGCCTTTGTCTCCGTTTTTGTCACCGTCTTTGTCTCATGCGCCTCTGTCTCTGTCTGTGTCTATGTCTCTGTCTCTGCCTCTGTATCGGGCTCTGTCCCTATCCCTGTCTCTGTCTCTGTCTCTGTCCCTGTCTCTGTCTCTGTCCCCGTCTCTGTCTCCGTCTCCGTCTCTGTCTCTGCCTCTGTCTCTGTCTCTGTCTCTGTCTCCATCTCTGTCTCTGTCTCTGTCTCTGTCTCTGTCTCTGTCTCTGTCTCTGTCTCTGTCTCTGTCTCTGTCTCTGTCTCTGTCTCTGTCTCTGTCTCTGTCTCTGCCTCTGTCTCTGTCTCTGTCTCTGTCTCTGTCTCTGTCTCTGTCTCTGTCTCTGTCTCTGTCTTTGTATCCGTCCTTGTCTCCGTCTTTGTCTCCGTCGTTGTCTTCCTCTTTGTCTCCGCCTTTGTCTCCGCTTATGTCTCCTGCCCCTATGTCTCGGTCTTTGTCTCATGCGCCTCTGTCTCTGTCTGTGTCTATGTCTCTGTCTCTGTCTATGTCTCTGTCTCTGTCTCTGTCTCTGTCTCTCCTTCTGTCTCTGTCTCTGTCTCTGTCTGTGCCTCTGACTCTGCCCTGTCTCTATCTCTGTCTCTGTCGCTGTCTCTCCCTCTGTCTCTGTCTCTGTCTCTGTCCCTGCCTCTGTCTCTGCCTCTGTCTCCGTCTCTGTTTCTGCCTCTGTCTCTGTCTCTGTCTCTGTCTCTGTCTCTGTCTCTGTCTCTGTCTCTGTCTCTGTCTCTGTCTCTGTCTCTGTCTCTGTCTCTGTCTCTGTCTCTGTCTCTGTCTCTGCCTCTGTCTCTGTCTCTGTCTCTGTCTCTGTCCCTGTCTCTGTCTCTGTCTCTGTCTCTGTCTCTGTCTCTGTCTCTGTCTCTGTCTCTGTCTCTGTCTCTGTCTCTGCCTCTGTCTCTGTCTCTGTCTCTGTCTCTGTCTCTGTCTCTGTCTCTGTCTCTGTCTCTGTCTCTGTCCCTGTCCCTGTCTCTGTCTCTGTCCCTGTCCCTGTCTCTGTCTCTGTCTCTGTCTCTCTCTCCGTCTCAGTCTCTGTATCTGTCTCTGTCTCTGTCTCTGTCTCTGACTTTGCCTCTGTCTCAGTCTCTGTCTGTGTCTCTGTCGCTGTCTCTGTCTCTGTCTCTGTCTCTGTCTCTGTCTCTGTCTCTGTCTCCGTCTCAGTCTCTGTCTCTGTCTCTGTCTCTGTCTCTGTCTCTGTCTCTGTCTCTGTCTCTGTCTCTGTCTCTCTCTCTGTCTCTGTCTCTGTCTCTGTCTCTGTCTCTGTCTCTGTCTCTGTCTCTGTCTCTGTCTCTGTCTCTGTCTCTGTCTTTGTATCCGTCCTTGTCTCCGTCTTTGTCTCCGTCGTTGTCTTCCTCTTTGTCTCCGCCTTTGTCTCCGCTTATGTCTCCTGCCCCTATGTCTCGGTCTTTGTCTCATGCGCCTCTGTCTCTGTCTGTGTCTATGTCTCTGTCTCTGTCTCTGTCTCTGTCTCTGTCTCTGTCTCTGTCTCTGTCTCTGTCTCTGATTCTGTCTCTGTCTGTGTCTCTGTCTCTGTCTCTGTCTCTGTCTCTGTCTCTGTCTCCGTCTCTGTCTCTGTCTCTGTCTCTGTCTCTGTCTCTGTCTCTGTCTCTTTCAATTTTTTCAAATTTTTTCAATTTTTCAATTTTTCCATTTTTTCAATTTTATCGATATTATCAACATTGTTGCAATTATCAACATTGTGAATATTATCAATATTATCAATATTATCAGTTTTATCGATTTTTTCAATTTTTTGAATTTTTCAAATTTTTCAAATTTTTTCCATTTTTTCAATTTTATCGATATTATCAACTTTGTTGCAATTATCAACATTGTGAATATTACCAATATTATCAATATTATCAGTTTTATCGATTTTTTCAATATTTTGAATTTTTCAAATTTTTTCCATTTTTTTAATTTATACAATTTTATCGATATTATCAACATTGTTGCTATTATCAACATTGTGAATATTATCAATATTATCAATATTATCAGTTTTATCGATTTTTTCAATTTTTTGAATTTTTCAAATTTTTCAAATTTTTTCCATTTTTTCAATTTTATCGATATTATCAACTTTGTTGCAATTATCAACATTGTGAATATTACCAATATTATCAATATTATCAGTTTTATCGATTGTTCAATTTTTTGAATTTTTCAAATTTTTTCCATTTTTTTAATTTATTCAAGTTCATCGATATTATCAACATTGTTGGTATCATCAACATTGTGAATATTATTAATATCATCGGTTTTATCAATTTTTTCAATTTTTTGAATTTGCCAAATTTTACCAATTTTTTCAATTTTTTCAATTTGTTCAATTTTTTCAATTTTTTCAATTGCATCGATATTATCAACATTGTTGCAATTATCAACATTGTGAATATTATCAGTATTATCAATATTATCAGTTTTATCGATTTTTTTAATTGTTTTAATTTTTCAAATTTTATCAATTTTTTCAATTTTTTCAATTTTTTCAATTTTTTTAATTTTATCGATATTATCAACATTGTTTCTATCATCAACATTGTGAATATTATCAATATTATCAATTTTTTCGATTTTTTCAATTTTTGGAATTTTTCAAATTTTTTCCATTTTTTCAATTTCATCGATATTATCAACATTGTTGCAATTGTCAACATTGTGAATATTATCAATATTATCAGTTTTTTCGGTTTTTTTAATTTTTTGAATTTGCCAAATTTTTCCAATTTTTCCAATTTTTCTCAATTTTTTCAATTTTTTCAATTTTATCGATATTATCAACATTGTGAATATTATCAATATTATCGGTTTTTTCGATTTTTTCAATATTTTGAATTTTTCAAATTTTTCAAATTTTTTCAATTTTTTCCATTTTTTCAATTTTATCGATATTATCAACATTGTTGCAATTATCAACAGTGTGAATATTATCAATATTATCAATATTATCAGTTTTATCGATTTTTTCATTTTTTTGAATTTTTCAAATTTTTTCCATTTTTTCAATTTCATCGATATTATCAACATTGTTGCAATTGTCAACATTGTGAATATTATCAATATTATCAGTTTTTTCGTTTTTTTTTGGTTTTTTCAGTTTTTTGAATTTTTCAAATTTTTCAAATTTTTTCCATTTTTTCAATTTTATCGATATTATCAACATTGTGAATATTATCAATATTATCAGTTTTTTCGATTTTTTCAATTTTTTGAATTTTTCAAATTTTTTCCATTTTTTACATTTTATCGATATTATCAACATTGTTGCAATGATCAACATTGTGAATATTATCAATATTATCAGATTTATCAATTTTTTCAATTTTTTGAATTTATCAAATTTTTCAAATTTTTTCCATTTTTTCAATTTTATCGATATTATCAACATTGTTGCAATGATCAACATTGTGAATATTATCAATATTATCAGATTTATGAATTTTTTCAATTTTTTGAATTTTTCAATTTTTTCAAATTTTTTCCATTTTTTCAATTTTATCGATATTATCAACTTTGTTGCAATTATCAACATTGTGAATATTACCAATATTATCAATATTATCAGTTTTATCGATTTTTTCATTTTTTTGAATTTTTCAAATTTTTTCCATTTTTTCAATTTCATCGATATTATCAACATTGTTGCAATTGTCAACATTGTGAATATTATCAATATTATCAGTTTTTTTCGTTTTTTTTTGGTTTTTTCAATTTTTTGAATTTTTCAAATTTTTCAAATTTTTTCCATTTTTTCAATTTTATCGATATTATCAACATTGTGAATATTATCAATATTATCAGTTTTTTCGATTTTTTCAATTTTTTGAATTTTTCTAATTTTTTCCATTTTTTACATTTTATCGATATTATCAACATTGTTGCAATGATCAACATTGTGAATATTATCAATATTATCAGATTTATCAATTTTTTCAATTTTTTGAATTTATCAAATTTTTCAAATTTTTTCCATTTTTTCAATTTTATCGATATTATCAACATTGTTGCAATGATCAACATTGTGAATATTATCAATATTATCAGATTTATCAATTTTTTCAATTTTTTGAATTTTTCAAATTTTTCAAATTTTTTCAATTTTTCAATTTTTCCATTTTTTCAATTTTATCGATATTATCAACATTGTTGCAATTATCAACATTGTGAATATTATCAATATTATCAGTTTTTTCGGTTTTTTCGGTTTTTTCAATTTTTTGAATTTTTCAAATTTTTCAAATTTTTTCCATTTTTTCAATTTTATCGATATTATCAACATTGTTGCTATTATCAACATTGTGAATATTATCAGTATTACCAATATTATCAGTTTTATCGATTTTTTCAATTTTTGGAATTTTTCAAATTTTTTCCATTTCTTCAAGTTTATCGATATTATCAACATTGTTGCAATGATCAACATTGTGAATATTATCAATATTATCAGATTTATCAATTTTTTCAATTTTTCAAATTTTATCATTTTTTCAATTTTTTCAATTTTTTTAATTTTATTGATATTATCAACATTGTTGCTATCATCAACATTGTGAATATTATCAATATTATCAATTTGTTCGATTTTTTCAATTTTTTGAATTTTTCAAATTTTTCCAATTTTTCTTAATTTTTTCAATTTTTCAAATTTTATCAATTTTTTCAATTTTTTCAATTTTTTTAATTTTATCGATATTATCAACATTGTTGCTATCATCAACATTGTGAATATTATCAATATTATCAATTTCTTTGATTTTTTCAATTTTTTGTATTTTTCAAATTTTTCGAATTTTTCTCAATTTTCTCAATTTTTTCAATTTTATCGATATTATCAACATTGTGAATATTATCAATATTATCGGTTTTTTCGATTTTTTCAATTTTTTGAATTTTTCAAATTTTTCAAATTTTTTCCATTTTTTCCATTTTTTCAATTTTATCGATATTATCAACATTGTTGCTATTATCAACATTGTGAATATTATTAATATCATCGGTTTTATCGATTTTTTCAATTTTTTAAATTTGCCAAATTTTTCCAATTTTTTCAATTTTTTCAATTTTTTCAATTTTTTCAATTTTTTCAATTTTTTCAATTGTATCGATATTATCAACATTGTGAATATTATCGCTTTTATCGATTTTTTCAATTTTTTCAATTTTTCAAATTTTTCAAATTTTTTCAATTCTTTCTATTTTTTCAATTTTATCGATATTATCAACATTGTTGCTATCATCGACATTGTGAATATTTTCGGTTTTAACGATTTTTTGAATTTTTCAAATGTTTCACATTTTTTCAATTTTTTCAATTTTTTCAATTTTATCGATATTATCAACATTATGAATATTATCAATATTATCGGTTTTTTCGATTTTTTCAATATTTTGAATTTTTCAAATTTTTCAAATTTTTTCAATTTTTTCCATTTTTTCAATTTTATCGATATTATCAACATTGTTGCAATTATCAACAGTGTGAATATTATCAATATTATCAATATTATCAGTTTTATCGATTTTTTCATTTTTTTGAATTTTTCAAATTTTTTCCATTTTTTCAATTTCATCGATATTATCAACATTGTTGCAATTGTCAACATTGTGAATATTATCAATATTATCAGTTTTTTCGTTTTTTTTTGGTTTTTTCAATTTTTTGAATTTTTCAAATTTTTCAAATTTTTTCCATTTTTTCAATTTTATCGATATTATCAACATTGTGAATATTATCAATATTATCAGTTTTTTCGATTTTTTCAATTTTTTGAATTTTTCAAATTTTTTCCATTTTTTACATTTTATCGATATTATCAACATTGTTGCAATGATCAACATTGTGAATATTATCAATATTATCAGATTTATCAATTTTTTCAATTTTTTGAATTTATCAAATTTTTCAAATTTTTTCCATTTTTTCAATTTTATCGATATTATCAACATTGTTGCAATGATCAACATTGTGAATATTATCAATATTATCAGATTTATCAATTTTTTCAATTTTTTGAATTTTTCAAATTTTTCAAATTTTTTCAATTTTTCAATTTTTCCATTTTTTCAATTTTATCGATATTATCAACATTGTGAATATTATCAGTATTACCAATATTATCAGTTTTATCGATTTTTTCAATTTTTGGAATTTTTCAAATTTTTTCCATTTCTTCAAGTTTATCGATATTATCAACATTGTTGCAATGATCAACATTGTGAATATTATCAATATTATCAGATTTATCAATTTTTTCAATTTTTCAAATTTTATCATTTTTTCAATTTTTTCAATTTTTTTAATTTTATTGATATTATCAACATTGTTGCTATCATCAACATTGTGAATATTATCAATATTATCAATTTGTTCGATTTTTTCAATTTTTTGAATTTTTCAAATTTTTCCAATTTTTCTTAATTTTTTCAATTTTTCAAGTTTTATCAATTTTTTCAATTTTTTCAATTTTTTTAATTTTATCGATATTATCAACATTGTTGCTATCATCAACATTGTGAATATTATCAATATTATCAATTTCTTTGATTTTTTCAATTTTTTGTATTTTTCAAATTTTTCCAATTTTTCTCAATTTTCTCAATTTTTTCAATTTTATCGATATTATCAACATTGTGAATATTATCAATATTATCGGTTTTTTCGATTTTTTCAATTTTTTGAATTTTTCAAATTTTTCAAATTTTTTCAATTTTTTCCATTTTTTCAATTTTATCGATATTATCAACATTGTTGCTATTATCAACATTGTGAATATTATTAATATCATCGGTTTTATCGATTTTTTCAATTTTTTAAATTTGCCAAATTTTTCCAATTTTTCCAATTTTTTCAATTTTTTCAATTTTTTCAATTTTTTCAATTTTTTCAATTTTTTCAATTGTATCGATATTATCAACATTGTGAATATTATCGCTTTTATCGATTTTTTCAATTTTTTCAATTTTTCAAATTTTTCAAATTTTTTCAATTCTTTCTATTTTTTCAATTTTATCGATATTATCAACATTGTTGCTATCATCGACATTGTGAATATTTTCGGTTTTAACGATTTTTTGAATTTTTCAAATTTTTCAAATTTTTTCAATTTTTTCAATTTTTTCAATTTTATCGATATTATCAACATTGTGAATATTATCAATATTATCGGTTTTTTCGATTTTTTCAATATTTTGAATTTTTCAAATTTTTCAAATTTTTTCAATTTTTTCCATTTTTTCAATTTTATCGATATTATCAACATTGTTGCAATTATCAACAGTGTGAATATTATCAATATTATCAATATTATCAGTTTTATCGATTTTTTCATTTTTTTGAATTTTTCAAATTTTTTCCATTTTTTCAATTTCATCGATATTATCAACATTGTTGCAATTGTCAACATTGTGAATATTATCAATATTATCAGTTTTTTCGGTTTTTTCAATTTTTTGAATTTTTCAAATTTTTCAAATTTTTCAAATTTTTTCAATTTTTCAATTTTTCCATTTTTTCAATTTTATCGACATTATCAACATTGTTGCAATTATCAACATTGTGAATATTATCAATATTATCAGTTTTTTCGATTTTTTCAATTTTTTGAATTTTTCAAATTTTTTCCATTTTTTACATTTTATCGATATTATCAACATTGTTGCAATGATCAACATTGTGAATATTATCAATATTATCGGATTTATCAATTTTTTCAATTTTTTGAATTTATCAAATTTTTCAAATTTTTTCCATTTTTTCAATTTTATCGATATTATCAACATTGTTGCAATGATCAACATTGTGAATATTATCAATATTATCAGATTTATCAACTTTTTCAATTTTTTGAATTTTTCAATTTTTTCAATTTTTTCAATTGCATCGATATTATCAACATTGTTGCAATTATCAACATTGTGAATATTATCAGTATTATCAATATTATCAGTTTTATCGATTTTTTTAATTGTTTTAATTTTTCAAATTTTATCAATTTTTTCAATTTTTTCAATTTTTTTAATTTTATCGATATTATCAACATTGTTTCTGTCATCAACATTGTGAATATTATTAATATTATCAATTTTTTCGATTTTTTCAATTTTTGGAATTTTTCAAATTTTTTCCATTTTTTCAATTTCATCGTTATTATCAACATTGTTGCAATTGTCAACATTGTGAATATTATCAATATTATCAGTTTTTTCGGTTTTTTGAATTTTTTGAATTTGCCAAATTTTTCCAATTTTTCCAATTTTTCTCAATTTTTTCAATTTTTTCAATTTTATCGATATTATCAACATTGTGAATATTATCAATATTATCGGTTTTTTCGATTTTTTCAATATTTTGAATTTTTCAAATTTTTCAAATTTTTTCAATTTTTTCCATTTTTTCAATTTTATCGATATTATCAACATTGTTGCAATTATCAACAGTGTGAATATTATCAATATTATCAATATTATCAGTTTTATCGATTTTTTCATTTTTTTGAATTTTTCAAATTTTTTCCATTTTTTCAATTTCATCGATATTATCAACATTGTTGCAATTGTCAACATTGTGAATATTATCAATATTATCAGTTTTTTCGGTTTTTTCAATTTTTTGAATTTGCCAAATTTTTCAAATTTTTCAAATTTTTTCAATTTTTTCAATTTTTTCAATTTTATCGATATTATCAACATTGTTGCAATGATCAACATTGTGAATATTATCAATATTATCAGATTTATCAATTTTTTCAATTTTTTGAATTTATCAAATTTTTCAAATTTTTTCCATTTTTTCAATTTTATCGATATTATCAACATTGTTGCTATTATCAACATTGTGAATATTATCAGTATTATCAATATTATCAGTTTTATCGATTTTTTTAATTTTTTTAATTTTTCAAATTTTATCAATTTTTTCAATTTTCTCAATTTTTTTAATTTTATCGATATTATCAACATTGCTGCTATCATCAACATTGTGAATATTATCAATATTATCAATTTTTTCGATTTTTTCAATTTTTTGAATTTTTCAAATTTTTCAAATTTTTTCAATTTTTCAATTTTTCCATTTTTTCAATTTTATCGATATTATCAACATTGTTGCAATTATCAACATTGTGAATATTATCAATATTATCAGTTTTTTCGGTTTTTTCGGTTTTTTCAATTTTTTGAATTTTTCAAATTTTTCAAATTTTTTCCATTTTTTCAATTTTATCGATATTATCAACATTGTTGCTATTATCAACATTGTGAATATTATCAGTATTGCCAATATTATCAGTTTTATCGATTTTTTCAATTTTTGGAATTTTTCAAATTTTTTCCATTTCTTCAAGTTTATCGATATTATCAACATTGTTGCAATGATCAACATTGTGAATATTATCAATATTATCAGATTTATCAATTTTTTCAATTTTTCAAATTTTATCATTTTTTCAATTTTTTCAATTTTTTTAATTTTATTGATATTATCAACATTGTTGCTATCATCAACATTGTGAATATTATCAATATTATCAATTTTTTCGATTTTTTCAATTTTTTGAATTTTTCAAATTTTTCCAATTTTTCTTAATTTTTTCAATTTTTCAAATTTTATCAATTTTTTCAATTTTTTCAATTTTTTTAAATTTATCGATATTATCAACATTGTTGCTATCATCAACATTGTGAATATTATCAATATTATCAATTTCTTTGATTTTTTCAATTTTTTGTATTTTTCAAATTTTTCTAATTTTTCTCAATTTTTTCAATTTTTTCAATTTTATCGATATTATCAACATTGTGAATATTATCAATATTATCGGTTTTTTCGATTTTTTCAATTTTTTGAATTTTTCAAATTTTTCAAATTTTTTCAATTTTTTCCATTTTTTCAATTTTATCGATATTATCAACATTGTTGCTATTATCAACATTGTGAATATTATTAATATCATCGGTTTTATCGATTTTTTCAATTTTTTAAATTTGCCAAATTTTTCCAATTTTTTCAATTTTTTCAATTTTTTCAATTTTTTCAATTTTTTCAATTGTATCGATATTATCAACATTGTGAATATTATCGCTTTTATCGATTTTTTCAATTTTTTCAATTTTTCAAATTTTTCAAATTTTTTCAATTCTTTCTATTTTTTCAATTTTATCGATATTATCAACATTGTTGCTATCATCGACATTGTGAATATTTTCGGTTTTAACGATTTTTTGAATTTTTCAAATTTTTCAAATTTTTTCAATTTTTTCAATTTTTTCAATTTTTTCAATTTTATCGATATTATCAACATTGTGAATATTATCAGTATTATCAATATTATCAGTTTTATCGATTTTTTTAATTTTTTTAATTTTTCAAATTTTATCAATTTTTTCAATTTTTTCCATTTTTTCAATTTTATCGATTTTTTTAATTTTATCGATATTATCAACATTGCTGCTATCATCAACATTGTGAATATTATCAATATTATCAATTTTTTCGATTTTTTCAATTTTTTGAATTTTTCAAATTTTTCAAATTTTTTCAATTTTTCAATTTTTCCATTTTTTCAATTTTATCGATATTATCAACATTGTTGCAATTATCAACATTGTGAATATTATCAATATTATCAGTTTTTTCGGTTTTTTCGGTTTTTTCAATTTTTTGAATTTTTCAAATTTTTCAAATTTTTTCCATTTTTTCAATTTTATCGATATTATCAACATTGTTGCTATTATCAACATTGTGAATATTATCAGTATTGCCAATATTATCAGTTTTATCGATTTTTTCAATTTTTGGAATTTTTCAAATTTTTTCCATTTCTTCAAGTTTATCGATATTATCAACATTGTTGCAATGATCAACATTGTGAATATTATCAATATTATCAGATTTATCAATTTTTTCAATTTTTCAAATTTTATCATTTTTTCAATTTTTTCAATTTTTTTAATTTTATTGATATTATCAACATTGTTGCTATCATCAACATTGTGAATATTATCAATATTATCAATTTTTTCGATTTTTTCAATTTTTTGAATTTTTCAAATTTTTCCAATTTTTCTTAATTTTTTCCATTTTTCAAATTTTATCAATTTTTTCAATTTTTTCAATTTTTTTAATTTTATCGATATTATCAACATTGTTGCTATCATCAACATTGTGAATATTATCAATATTATCAATTTCTTTGATTTTTTCAATTTTTTGTATTTTTCAAATTTTTCTAATTTTTCTCAATTTTTTCAATTTTTTCAATTTTATCGATATTATCAACATTGTGAATATTATCAATATTATCGGTTTTTTCGATTTTTTCAATTTTTTGAATTTTTCAAATTTTTCAAATTTTTTCAATTTTTTCCATTTTTTCAATTTTATCGATATTATCAACATTGTTGCTATTATCAACATTGTGAATATTATTAATATCATCGGTTTTATCGATTTTTTCAATTTTTTCAATTTTTTCAATTTTTTCAATTTTTTCAATTGTATCGATATTATCAACATTGTGAATATTATCGCTTTTATCGATTTTTTCAATTTTTTCAATTCTTTCTATTTTTTCAATTTTATCGATATTATCAACATTGTTGCTATCATCGACATTGTGAATATTTTCGGTTTTAACGATTTTTTGAATTTTTCAAATTTTTCAAATTTTTTCAATTTTTTCAATTTTTTCCATTTTTTCAATTTTATCGATATTATCGGCATTGTTGCAATTATCAACATTGTGTATATTATCAATATTAGCAATTTTTGGATTTTTTCAATTTTTGAATTTTTCAAATTTTTCCAAATTTTTTCAATTTTTTCAATTTTTTCAATTTTATCGATGTTATCAACATTGTGAATATTATCAATATTATCAATAGTATCAGTTTTATCGATTTTTTCAATTTTTTCAATTTTTCACATTTTTTCCATTTTTTCAATTTTATCGATATTATCAACATTGTTGCTATCATCAACATTGTGAATATTATCGGCTTGATCGATTTCTCCAATTTTTTGAATTTTTCAAATTTTTCAAATTTTTTCAATTTTATCGATATTATCAACATTGTTGCTATTATCAACATTGTGAATATTATTAATATCATCGGTTTTATCGATTTTTTCAATTTTTTAAATTTGCCAAATTTTTCCAATTTTTTCAATTTTTTCAATTTTTTCAATTTTTTCAATTTTTTCAATTGTATCGATATTATCAACATTGTGAATATTATCGCTTTTATCGATTTTTTCAATTTTTTCAATTTTTCAAATTTTTCAAACTTTTTCAATTCTTTCTATTTTTTCAATTTTATCGATATTATCAACATTGTTGCTATCATCGACATTGTGAATATTTTCGGTTTTAACGATTTTTTGAATTTTTCAAATTTTTCAAATTTTTTCAATTTTTTCAATTTTTTCAATTTTATCGATATCATCAACATTGTGAATATTATCGGCTTGATCGATTTCTTCAATTTTTTGAATTTTTCAAATTTTTCAAATTTTTTCAATTTTATCGATATGATCAACATTGTTGCTATTATCAACATTGTGAATATTATCAATATTATCAGTTTTATCGATTTTTTCAATTTTTCAAATTTTTCAAATTTTTCCATTTTTCAATTTTATCGATGTTATCAACATTGTTGCAATTATCAACATTGAGAATATTATCAATATTATCAGTTTTTTCGGTTTTATCGATTTTTTCAATTTTTTGAATTTTTCAAATTTTTTCCATTTCTTTAATTTATTCAATTTTATCGATATTATCAACATTGTTGCTATTATGAACATTGTGAATATTATCAATATTATCAGTTTTATCGATTTTTTCAATTTTTTTAATTTTTCAAATTTTTTCTGTCTCTGTCTCTGTCTCTGTCTGTGTCTGTGCCTCTGTCTCTGTCTCTGTCTGTGTCTGTGTCTCTGTCTCTGTCTCCGTATCGGACTCTGCCTCTGTCTCTGTCTACGCCTTTGTCTCTGCCTTTTTTCTCCGTATTTGTCTCTGTCTGTGTCTCCATCTTTGTCTCCGTCTTTGCCTCCGTCTTGGTCTCGGTCTTTGTCTCCGTCTTTTTCTCCGTCTTTGTCTTCCTACTTGTCTCTGTTTTTGTCTCCGTCTCTGTCTCTGTCTCTGTCTCTGTCTCTGTCTCTGTCTCTGTCTCTGTTTCTATCTCTGTCTCTGTCTCCATATCTGACTCTGTCTCTGTCGCTGTCTCTGTCTCTGTCTCTGTCTATGTCTCTGTCTCTGTCTCTGTCCTCGTCTCTGTCTCCGTCTCCGTCTCTGTCTCTGTCTCTGTCTCTGTCTCTGTCTCTGTCTCTGTCTCTGTCTCCATCTCTGTCTCTGTCTCTGTCTCTGTCTCTGTCTCTGTCTCCATCTCTGTCTCTGTCTCTGTCGCTGTCTCTGTCTCTGTCTCTGTCTCTGCCTCTGTCTCTGTCCCTGTCTCTGTCTCCGTCTCCGTCTTTGTCTCTGTCTCTGTCTCTGGCTCCATCTCTGTCTCTGTCTCAGCCTCAGTCTCTGTATCTGTCTCTGTCTCTGTCTCTGTCTCTGTCTCTGTCTCTGTCTCTGTCTCTGTCTCTGTCTCTGTCTCTGTCTCTGTCTCTGTCTCTGTCTCTGTCTCTGTCTCTGTCTCTGTCTCTATCTCTGTCTCTGTCTCAGTCCCTGTCTCTGTCTCTGTCTCTGTCTCTGTCTCTGTCTCTGTCTCTGTCTCTGTCTCTGTCTCTGTCTCTGTCTCTGTCTCTGTCTCTGTCTCTGTCTCTGTCTCTGTCTCTGTCTCTGTCTCTGTCTCTGTCTCTGTCTCTGTCTCTGTCTCTCTCTCTGTCTCTGTCTCTGTCTCTGTCTCCGTCTCTGTCTCTGTCCCTGTCTCTGTCTCCGTCGCCGTCTTTGTCTCTGTCTCAGTCTCTGTCTCTGTCTCTGTCTCTGTCCCTGTCTCTGTCTCTGTCCCCGTCTCTGTCTCCGTCTCCGTCTCTGTCTCTGTCCCTGTCTCTGTCTCTGTCTCCATCTCTGTCCCCGTCTCTGTCTCCGTCTCCGTCTCTGTCTCTGTCTCTGTCTCTGCCTCTGTCTCTGTCTCCGTCTATGCCTCCGTCTTTGTCTCCGTCCGTGTCTCCGTCTTTGTCCCCGTCCTCGTCTTCCTCTTCGTCTCCGGCTTTGTCTCCGTCTTTGTCACCGTCTTTGTCACCGTCTTTATCTCCGTCTTTGTCTCCGTCTTTGTCTACGTCTTTGGCTACGTCTTTGTCATCGTCTTTGTCTCCGTCCATGTCTCCGTCTTTGTCTCTGTCTTTGTCTCCGTCTTTGTGCCTGTCTTTGTCTCCATATTTGTCACCGCCTTTGTCTCTGTATTTGTCTCCGTCTGTGTCTCCATATTTGTCTCCGTCTTAGTCTCCGTCTTTGCCTCCGTCTTTGGCTACGTCTTTGTCTACGTCTTTGGCTACGTCTTTGTCATCGTCTTTGTCTCCGTCCATGTCTCCGTCTTTGTCTCTGTCTTTGTCTCCGTCTTTGTGCCTGTCTTTGTCTCCATATTTGTCACCGCCTTTGTCTCTATTTGTCTCCGTCTGTGTCTCCATATTTGTCTCCGTCTTAGTCTCCGTCTTTGCCTCCGTCTTTGGCTACGTCTTTGTCTCCGTCTTTGTCTCCGTCCATGTCTCCTGCCCCTCTGTCTCGGTCTTTGTCTCATGCGCGTCTCTCTCTGTCTCTGTCTCTGTCTGTGTCTCTGTCTCTGCCTCTGTTTCTGTCTCTGTCTCTGTCTCTGTCTCTGTCTCTGTCTCTGTCTCTGTCTCTGTCTCTGTCTCTGTCTCTATCTCTGTCTCTGTCTCAGTACCTGTCTCAGTCTCTGTCTCTGTCTCTGTCTCTGTCTCCGTCTCCATCTCTGTCTCTGTCTCTGTCTCTGTCTCTGTCTCTGTCTCCATCTCTGTCTCTGTCTCTGTGGCTGTCTCCGTCTTTGTCTCTGTCTCTGTCTCTGTCCCTGTCTCTGTCTCCGTCTCCGTCTCAGTCTCTGTCTCTGTCTCTGTCTCTGTCTCCATCTCTATCTCTGTCTCTGTCTCTGTCTCTGTCTCTGTCTCCATCTCTGTCTCTGCCTCTGCCGCTGTCTCTGTCTCTGTCTCTGCCTCTGTCTCTGTCCCTGTCTCAGTCTCCGTCTCCGTCTTTGTCTCTGTCTCTGTCTCTGGCTCCATCTCTGTCTCTGTCTCAGTCTCAGTCTCTGCATCTGTCTCTGCCTCTGTCTCTGTCTCTGTCTCTGTCTCTGGCTCTGTCTCTGTCTCTGTCTCTGTCTCTATCTCTGTCTCTGTCTCAGTACCTGTCTCTGTCTCTGTCTCTGTCTCTGTCTCTGTCTCTGTCTCTGTCTCTGTCTCTGTCTCTATCTCTGTCTCTGTCTCAGTCCCTGTCTCTGTCTCTGTCTCTGTCTCTGTCTCTGTCCCCGTCTCTGTCTCCGTCTCCGTCTCTGTCTCTGTCTCTGTCTCTGTCTCTGTCTCTGTCTCTGTCTCTGTCTCTGTCTCTGTCTCTGTCTCTGTCTCTGTCTCTGTCTCTGTCTCTGTCTCTGTCTCTGTCTCTGTCTCTGTCTCTGTCTCTGCCTCTGTTTCTGTCTCTGTCTCTGTCTCTGCCTCTGTCTCTGTCTCTGGCTCCATCTCTGTCTCTGTCTCTGCCTCTGTCTCTGTCTCTGTCTCCGTCTCTGTCTCTGTCCCTATCTCTGTCTCTGTCTCTGTTCCCGTCTCTGCCTCCGCCTCTGCCTCTGTCTCTGTCTCCGTCTTTGTCTCCGTCTTTGTCTTCGTCGTCGTCTTCCTCTTCGTCTCCGTCTTTGTCTCCGCCTTTGTCTCCGTCTTTGTCTCCGTCGTCGTCTTCCTCTACGTCTCCGCCTTTGTCTCCGTCTTTGTCACCGTGTTTGTCTCCGTCTTTGTCTCCGTCTTTGTATACGTCTTTGTCTACGTCTTTGTCACCGTCCGTGTCTCTGTCTTTGTCTCCGTCCTCGTCTTCCTCTTTGTCTCCGTCTTTGTCTCCGTCGTTGTCACCGTCTTTGTCTCCGTCTTTGTCTCCGTCCGTGTCTCCGGCCCTTTGTCTCGGTCTCAGTGTCATGCGCGTCTCTCTCTGTCTCTGTCTCTGTCTGTGTCTCTGTCTCCGCCTCTGCCTCTGTCTCTGTCTCCGTCTATGCCTCCGTCTTTGTCTCCGTCCGTGTCTCCGTCTTTGTCCCCGTCCTCGTCTTCCTCTTCGTCTCCGGCTTTGTCTCCGTCTTTGTCACCGTCTTTGTCTCCGTCTTTGTCTCCGTCTTTGTCTACGTCTTTGTCTCCGCCTTTGCCTCCGTCTTTGTCTTCGTCTTAGTCTCCGTCTTTGTCTCTGTCTTTGTCTCCGTCTTTGTGCCTGTCTTTGTCTCCATATTTGTCACCGCCTTTGTCTCTGTATTTGTCTCCGTCTGTGTCTCCATATTTGTCTCCGTCTTTGTCTCCGTCTTTGCCTCCGACTTTGTCTACGTCTCTGTCTCTGTCTCTGTCTCTGTCTCTGTCTCTGTCTCTGTCTCTGTCTCTCTCTCTGTCTCTGTCTCTGTCTCTGTCTCTGTCTCTGTCTCTGTCTCTGTCTCTGTCTCTGTCCCTGTCTCTGTCTCCGTCTGCGTCTTTGTCTCTGTCTCTGTCTCTGTCTCTGGCTCCATCTCTGTCTCTGTCTCTGTCTCAGTCTCAGTCTCTGTCGTGTCTCAGTCTCTGTCTCTGTCTCTGTCTCAGTCTCCATCCCTGTCTCTGTCTCTGTCTCTGTCTCTGTCTCTGTCTCTGTCTCTGTCTCTGTCTCTGTCTCTGTCTCTGTCTCTGTCTCTGTCTCTGTCTCTGTCTCTGTCTCTGCCTCTGTCTCTGTCTCTGTCTCTGCCTCTGTCTCTGTCCATGTCTCTGTCCATGTCTCTGCTCCGTCTCCGTCTCTGTCTCTGTCTCTGTCTCTGGCTCCATCTCTGTCTCTGTCACAGTCTCTGTCTCTGTCTCTGTCTCTGTCCCTGTCTCTGTCTCTGTCCCCGTCTCTGTCTCCGTCTCTGTCTCTGTCTCTGTCTCTGTCTCTGTCTCTGTCTCCATCTCTGTCCCCGTCTCTGTCTCCGTCTCCGTCTCTGTCTCTGTCTCTGTCTCTGTCTCTGTCTCTGTCTCTGTCTCTGTCTCTGCCTCTGTTTCTGTCTCTGTCTCCATCCCTGTCTCTGTCTCTGTCTCTGTCTCTGTCTCTGTCTCTGTCTCTGTCTCTGTCTCTGTCTCTGTCTCTGTCTCTGTCTCTGTCTCTGTCTCTGTCTCTGTCTCTGCCTCTGTCTCTGTCTCTGTCTCTGCCTCTGTCTCTGTCCATGTCTCTGTCCATGTCTCTGCTCCGTCTCCGTCTCTGTCTCTGTCTCTGTCTCTGGCTCCATCTCTGTCTCTGTCACAGTCTCTGTCTCTGTCTCTGTCTCTGTCCCTGTCTCTGTCTCTGTCCCCGTCTCTGTCTCCGTCTCTGTCTCTGTCTCTGTCTCTGTCTCTGTCTCTGTCTCCATCTCTGTCCCCGTCTCTGTCTCCGTCTCCGTCTCTGTCTCTGTCTCTGTCTCTGTCTCTGTCTCTGTCTCTGTCTCTGTCTCTGCCTCTGTTTCTGTCTCTGTCTCTGTCTCTGCCTCTGTCTCTGTCTCTGGCTCCATCTCTGTCTCTGTCTCTGCCTCTGTCTCTGTCTCTGTCTCCGTCTCTGTCTCTGTCTCTGTCTCTGTCTCTGTCTCCATCTCTGTCTCTGTCTCTGTCGCTGTCTCTGTCTCTGTCTCTGTCTCTGCCTCTGTCTCTGTCTCTGTCTCTGTCTCTGTCTCTGTCCCTGTCTCTGTCTCTGTCTCTGTCTCTGTCTCTATATTACACTCTGTCTCCGTCTTTGTCTTCGTCTTTGTCTCCGTCTTTGTCTCCGTCTTTGCCTCCGTCTTTGTCTTCGTCTTAGTCTCCGTCTTTGTCTCTGTCTTTGCCTCCGTCTTGGTGCCTGTCTTTGTCTCCATATTTGTCACCGCCTTTGTCTCTGTATTTGTCTCCGTCTGTGTCTCCATATTTGTCTCCGTCTTTGGCTCCGTCTTTGCCTCCGTCTTTGTCTACGTCTTTGTCTCCGTCTTTGTCTCCGTCCATGTATCCTGCCCCTCTGTCTCGGTCTTTGTCTCATGCGCGTCTCTCTCTGTCTCTGTCTCTGTCTGTGTCTCTGTCTCTGTTTCTGTCTCTGTCTCTGTCTCTGTCTCTGTGCCTGTCTCTGTCTCTGTCTCTGTCTCTGCCTCGGTCTCTGTCCCCGTCTCTGTCTCCGTCTCCGTCTCTGTCTCTGTCTCTGTCTCTGTCTCTGTCTCTGTCTCTGTCTCTGTCTCCATCTCTGTATCTGTCTCCGTCCATGTCATCTGCCCCTCAGTCTCGGTCTTTGTCTCATGCGCCTCTGTCTCTGTCTGTGTCTATGTCTCTGTCTCTGCCTCTGTATCGGGCTCTGTCCCGGTCCCTGTCTCTGTCTCTGTCTCTGTTTCTGTCCCTGTCTCTGTCTCTGTCCCCGTCTCTGTCTCTGTCTCCGTCTCCGTCTCTGTCTCTGTCTCTGTCTCTGTCTCTGTCTCCATCTCTGTCTCTGTCTCTGTCTCTGTCTCTGTCTCTGTCTCTGTCTCTGTCTCCATCTCTGTCTCTGTCTCTGTGGCTGTCTCCGTCTTTGTCTCTGTCTCTGTCTCTGTCCCTGTCTCTGTCTCCGTCTCCGTCTTTGTCTCTGTCTCTGTCTCTGTCTCTGTGGCTGTCTCCGTCTCTGTCTCTGTCTCTGTCTCTGTCCCTGTCTCTGTCTCCGTCTCCGTCTTTGTCTCTGTCTCTGTCTCTGGCTCCATCTCTGTCTCTGTCTCAGTCTCAGTCTCTGTCTCTGTCTCAGTCTCTGTCTCTGTCTCTGTCTCTGTCTCCATCTCTGTCTCCGCCTCTGCCTCTGTCTCTGTCTCCGTCTATGCCTCCGTCTTTGTCTCCGTCCGTGTCTCCGTCTTTGTCCCCGTCCTCGTCTTCCTCTTCGTCTCCGGCTTTGTCTCCGTCTTTGTCACCGTCTTTGTCACCGTCTTTGTCTCCGTCTTTGTCTCCGTCTTTGTCTACGTCTTTGTCTCCGCCTTTGCCTCCGTCTTTGTCTTCGTCTTAGTCTCCGTCTTTGTCTCTGTCTTTGTCTCCGTCTTTGTGCCTGTCTTTGTCTCCATATTTGTCACCGCCTTTGTCTCTGTATTTGTCTCCGTCTGTGTCTCCATATTTGTCTCCGTCTTTGTCTCCGTCTTTGCCTCCGTCTTTGTCTACGTCTCTGTCTCTGTCTCTGTCTCTGTCTCTGTCTCTGTCTCTGTCTCTGTCTCTCTCTCTGTCTCTGTCTCTGTCTCTGTCTCTGTCTCTGTCTCTGTCTCTGTCTCTGTCTCTGTCCCTGTCTCTGTCTCTGTCTCTGCCTCTGTCTCTGTCCATGTCTCTGTCCATGTCTCTGCTCCGTCTCCGTCTCTGTCTCTGTCTCTGTCTCTGGCTCCATCTCTGTCTCTGTCACAGTCTCTGTCTCTGTCTCTGTCTCTGTCCCTGTCTCTGTCTCTGTCCCCGTCTCTGTCTCCGTCTCTGTCTCTGTCTCTGTCTCTGTCTCTGTCTCTGTCTCCATCTCTGTCCCCGTCTCTGTCTCCGTCTCCGTCTCTGTCTCTGTCTCTGTCTCTGTCTCTGTCTCTGTCTCTGTCTCTGTCTCTGCCTCTGTTTCTGTCTCTGTCTCTGTCTCTGCCTCTGTCTCTGTCTCTGGCTCCATCTCTGTCTCTGTCTCTGCCTCTGTCTCTGTCTCTGTCTCCGTCTCTGTCTCTGTCCCTATCTCTGTCTCTGTCTCTGTTCCCGTCTCTGCCTCCGCCTCTGCCTCTGTCTCTGTCTCCGTCTTTGTCTCCGTCTTTGTCTTCGTCGTCGTCTTCCTCTTCGTCTCCGTCTTTGTCTCCGCCTTTGTCTCCGTCTTTGTCTCCGTCGTCGTCTTCCTCTACGTCTCCGCCTTTGTCTCCGTCTTTGTCACCGTGTTTGTCTCCGTCTTTGTCTCCGTCTTTGTATACGTCTTTGTCTACGTCTTTGTCACCGTCCGTGTCTCTGTCTTTGTCTCCGTCCTCGTCTTCCTCTTTGTCTCCGTCTTTGCCTCCGTCTTTGTCTCCGTCCTCGTCTTCCTCTTCGTCTCCGCCTTTGCCTCCGTCTTTGTCACCGTCTTTGTCTCATGCGCCTCTGTCTCTGTTTGTGTCTATGTCTCTGTCTCTGCCTCTGTATCGGGCTCTGTCCCTATCCCTGTCTCTGTCTCTGTCTCTGTCCCTGTCTCTGTCTCTGTCCCCGTCTCTGTCTCCGTCTCCGTCTCTGTCTCTGTCTCTGTCTCTGTCTCTGTGTCTGTCTCTGTCTCCATCTCTGTCTCTGTCTCTGTCTCTGTCTCTGTCTCTGTCTCTGTCTCTGTCTCTGTCTCTGTCTCTGTCTCTGTCTCTGTCTCTGTCTCTGTCTCTGTCTCCATCTCTGTCTCTGTCTCTGTCGCTGTCTCTGTCTCTGTCTCTGTCTCTGCCTCTGTCTCTGTCTCTGTCTCTGTCTCTGTCTCTGTCCCTGTCTCTGTCTCTGTCTCTGTCTCTGTCTCTATATTACACTCTGTCTCCGTCTTTGTCTTCGTCTTTGTCTCCGTCTTTGTCTCCGTCTTTGCCTCCGTCTTTGTCTTCGTCTTAGTCTCCGTCTTTGTCTCTGTCTTTGCCTCCGTCTTGGTGCCTGTCTTTGTCTCCATATTTGTCACCGCCTTTGTCTCTGTATTTGTCTCCGTCTGTGTCTCCATATTTGTCTCCGTCTTTGGCTCCGTCTTTGCCTCCGTCTTTGTCTACGTCTTTGTCTCCGTCTTTGTCTCCGTCCATGTATCCTGCCCCTCTGTCTCGGTCTTTGTCTCATGCGCGTCTCTCTCTGTCTCTGTCTCTGTCTGTGTCTCTGTCTCTGTTTCTGTCTCTGTCTCTGTCTCTGTCTCTGTGCCTGTCTCTGTCTCTGTCTCTGTCTCTGCCTCGGTCTCTGTCCCCGTCTCTGTCTCCGTCTCCGTCTCTGTCTCTGTCTCTGTCTCTGTCTCTGTCTCTGTCTCTGTCTCCATCTCTGTATCTGTCTCCGTCCATGTCATCTGCCCCTCAGTCTCGGTCTTTGTCTCATGCGCCTCTGTCTCTGTCTGTGTCTATGTCTCTGTCTCTGCCTCTGTATCGGGCTCTGTCCCGGTCCCTGTCTCTGTCTCTGTCTCTGTTTCTGTCCCTGTCTCTGTCTCTGTCCCCGTCTCTGTCTCTGTCTCCGTCTCCGTCTCTGTCTCTGTCTCTGTCTCTGTCTCTGTCTCCATCTCTGTCTCTGTCTCTGTCCCCGTCTCTGTCTCTGTCTCCGTCTCCGTCTCTGTCTCTGTCTCTGTCTCTGTCTCTGTCTCCATCTCTGTCTCTGTCTCTGTCTCTGTCTCTGTCTCTGTCTCTGTCTCTGTCTCCATCTCTGTCTCTGTCTCTGTGGCTGTCTCCGTCTTTGTCTCTGTCTCTGTCTCTGTCCCTGTCTCTGTCTCCGTCTCCGTCTTTGTCTCTGTCTCTGTCTCTGTCTCTGTGGCTGTCTCCGTCTCTGTCTCTGTCTCTGTCTCTGTCCCTGTCTCTGTCTCCGTCTCCGTCTTTGTCTCTGTCTCTGTCTCTGGCTCCATCTCTGTCTCTGTCTCAGTCTCAGTCTCTGTCTCTGTCTCAGTCTCTGTCTCTGTCTCTGTCTCTGTCTCCATCTCCGTCTCTGTCTCTGTCTCTGTCTCTGTTCCTGTCTCTGTCTCTGTCTCTGTCTCTGTCTCTGTCTCTGTCTCTGTCTCTGTCTCTGCCTCTGTCTCTGTCTCTGTCTCTGTCTCTGTCTCTATCCCTGTCTCTGTCTCTGTCTCTGTCTCTGTCTCTGTCTCTATATTACACTCTGTCTCCGTCTTTGTCTTCGTCTTTGTCTCCGTCTTTGTCTCCGTCTTTGCCTCCGTCTTTGTCTTCGTCTTAGTCTCCGTCTTTGTCTTTGTCTTTGCCTCCGTCTTGGTGCCTGTCTTTGTCTCCATATTTGTCACCGCCTTTGTCTCTGTATTTGTCTCCGTCTGTGTCTCCATATTTGTCTCCGTCTTTGGCTCCGTCTTTGCCTCCGTCTTTGTCTACGTCTTTGTCTCCGTCTTTGTCTCCGTCCATGTATCCTGCCCCTCTGTCTCGGTCTTTGTCTCATGCGGGTCTCTCTCTGTCTCTGTCTCTGTCTGTGTCTCTGTCTCTGTTTCTGTCTCTGTCTCTGTCTCTGTCTCTGTGCCTGTCTCTGTCTCTGTCTCTGTCTCTGCCTCGGTCTCTGTCCCCGTCTCTGTCTCCGTCTCCGTCTCTGTCTCTGTCTCTGTCTCTGTCTCTGTCTCTGTCTCTGTCTCCATCTCTGTATCTGTCTCCGTCCATGTCATCTGCCCCTCAGTCTCGGTCTTTGTCTCATGCGCCTCTGTCTCTGTCTGTGTCTATGTCTCTGTCTCTGCCTCTGTATCGGGCTCTGTCCCGGTCCCTGTCTCTGTCTCTGTCTCTGTTTCTGTCCCTGTCTCTGTCTCTGTCCCCGTCTCTGTCTCTGTCTCCGTCTCCGTCTCTGTCTCTGTCTCTGTCTCTGTCTCTGTCTCCATCTCTGTCTCTGTCTCTGTCTCTGTCTCTGTCTCTGTCTCTGTCTCTGTCTCCATCTCTGTCTCTGTCTCTGTGGCTGTCTCCGTCTTTGTCTCTGTCTCTGTCTCTGTCCCTGTCTCTGTCTCCGTCTCCGTCTTTGTCTCTGTCTCTGTCTCTGTCTCTGTGGCTGTCTCCGTCTCTGTCTCTGTCTCTGTCTCTGTCCCTGTCTCTGTCTCCGTCTCCGTCTTTGTCTCTGTCTCTGTCTCTGGCTCCATCTCTGTCTCTGTCTCAGTCTCAGTCTCTGTCTCTGTCTCAGTCTCTGTCTCTGTCTCTGTCTCTGTCTCCATCTCTGTCTCTGTCTCTGTCTCTGTCCCTGTTCCTGTCTCTGTCTCTGTCTCTGTCTCTGTCTCTGTCTCTGTCTCTGTCTCTGCCTCTGTCTCTGTCCCTGTCCCTGTCTCTGTCTCTGTCACTGTCTCTTTCTCTGTCTCAGTCTCTGTCTCTGTCTCTGTCTCTGTCTCTGTCTCCGTCTTTGTCTCTGTCTTTGTCTCCCTCTTTGTCTCCGTCTTTGTCTCCGTCTTTGTCTACGTCTTTGGCTACGTCTTTGTCATCGTCTTTGTCTCCGTCCATGTCTCCTGCCCCTTTGTCTCGGTCTTTGTCTCATGCACCTGTGTCTCTGTCGCTGTCTCTGTCTCTGTCTGTGTCTCTGTCTCTGTCTCTATATTACACTCTGTCTCCGTCTTTGCCTTCGTCTTTGTCTCCGTCTTTGTGCCTGTCTTTGTCTCCATATTTGTCACCGCCTTTGTCTCTGTATTTGTCTCCGTCTGTGTCTCCATATTTGTCTCCGTCTTTGTCTCCGTCTTTGCTTCCGTCTTTGTCTACGTCTCTGTCTCTGTCTCTGTCTCTGTCTCTGTCTCTGTCTCTGTCTCTCTCTCTGTCTCTGTCTCTGTCTCTGTCTCCGTCTCTGTCTCTGTCCCTGTCTCTGTCTCCGTCGCCGTCTTTGTCTCTGTCTCTGTCTCTGTCTCTGGCTCCATCTCTGTCTCTGTCTCAGTCTCAGTCTCTGTCTCTGTCTCAGTCTCTGTCTCTGTCTCTGTCTCTGTCTCTGTCTCTGTCTCTGTCTCTGTCCCCGTCTCTGTCTCCGTCTCCGTCTCTGTCTCTGTCCCTGTCTCTGTCTCTGTCTCCATCTCTGTCCCCGTCTCTGTCTCCGTCTCCGTCTCTGTCTCTGTCTCTGTCTCTGTCTCTGTCTCTGTCTCTGTCTCTGTCTCTGTCTCTGTCTGTGTCTCTGTCTCTGTCTCTGTTTCTGTCTCTGTCTCTGTCTCTGTCTCTGTGCCTGTCTCAGTCTCAGTCTCTGTCTCTGTCTCAGTCTCTGTCCCTGTCTCTGTCTCCGTCTCCGTCTTTGTCTCTGTCTCTGTCTCTGTCTCTGTCTCTATATTACACTCTGTCTCCGTCTTTGCCTTCGTCTTTGTCTCCGTCTTTGTGCCTGTCTTTGTCTCCGTGTTTGTATCCGTCTGTGTAACCATCTTTGTCTCCGTCTTTGTCTCCGTCTTTGCCTCCGTCTTTGTATCCGTCTTAGTCTCCGTCTTTGTCTCTGTCTTTGTCTCCGTCTTTGTGCCTGTCTTTGTCTCCATATTTGTCACCGCCTTTGTCTGTGTATTTGTCTCCGTCTGTGTCTCCATATTTGTCTCCATCTTTGTCTCCGTCTTTGCCTCCGTCTTTGTCTACGTCTCTGTCTCTGTCTCTGTCTCTGTCTCTGTCTCTGTCCCTGTCTCTGTCTCTGTCTCCGTCTTTGTCTCTGCCTTTGTCTCCATCTTTGTCTCCGTCTTTGTCTCCGTCTTTGTCTACGTCTTTGGCTACGTCTTTGTCATCGTCTTTGTCTCCGTCCATGTCTCCTGCCCCTTTGTCTCGGTCTTTGTCTCATGCACCTGTGTCTCTGTCTCTGTCTCTGTCTCTGTCTGTGTCTCTGTCTCTGTCTCTATATTACACTCTGTCTCCGTCTTTGTCTTCGTCTTTGTCTCCGTCTTTGTGCCTGTCTTTGTCTCCGTATTTGTATCCGTCTGTGTAACCATCTTTGTCTCCGTCTTTGTCTCCGTCTTTGTCTCCGTCTTAGTCTCCGTCTTTGCCTCCGTCTTTGCCTCCGTCTTTGTCTACGTCTTTGTCTCCGTCTTTGTCTCCGTCCATGTCTCCTGCCCCTCTGTCTCGGTCTTTGTCTCATGCGCGTCTCTCTCTGTCTCTGTCTCTGTCTGTGTCTCTGTCTCTGTCTCTGTTTCTGTCTCTGTCTCTGTCTCTGTCTCTGTCTCTGTCTCTGTCTCTGTTTCTATCTCTGTCTCTGTCTCAGTACCTGTCTCAGTCTCTGTCTCTGTCTCTGTCTCTGTCTCCATCTCTGTCTCTGTCTCTGTCTGTGTCTCTGTTCCTGTCTCTGTCTCTGTCTCTGTCTCTGTCTCTGTCTCTGTCTCTGTCTCTGTCTCTGTCTCTGCCTCGGTCTCTGTCTCTGTCCATGTCTCTGTCCATGTCTCTGCTCCGTCTCCGTCTCTGTCTCTGTCTCTGTCTCTGTCTCTGTCTCCATCTCTGTCTCTGTCTCTGTCTCTGTCTCTGTCTCTGTCTCTGTCTCCATCTCTGTCTCTGTCTCTGTCGCTGTCTCTGTCTCTGTCTCTGCCTCTGTCTCTGCCCCTGGCTCAGTCTCCGTCTCCGTCTTTGTCTCTGTCTCTGTCCCTGGCTCCATCTCTGTCTCTGTCTCAGTCTCAGTCTCTGCATCTGTCTCTGCCTCTGTCTCTGTCTCTGTCTCTGTCTCTGTCTCTGTCTCTGTCCCCGTCTCTGTCTCCGTCTCCGTCTCTGTCTCTGTCTCTGTCTCTGTCTCTGTCTCTGTCTCCATCTCTGTCTCCGTCTCTGTCTCTGTCTCTGTCTCCATCTCTGTCTCTGTCTCTGTCTCTGTCTCTGCCTCTGTCTCTGTCCCTGTCTCTGTCTCCGTCTCCGTCTCTGTCTCTGTCTCTGTCTCTGTGCCTGTCTCTGTCTCTGTCTCTGCCTCTGTCTCTGTCCCCGTCTCTGTCTCCGTCTCCGTCTCTGTCTCCGTCTCTGTCTCTGTCTCTGTCTCTGTCTCTGTCTCTGTCTCTGTCCCCATCTCTGTATCTGTCTCCGTCCATGTCTCCTGCCCCTCAGTCTCGGTCTTTGTCTCATGCGCCTCTGTCTCTGTCTGTGTCTATGTCTCTGTCTCTGCCTCTGTATCGGGCTCTGTACGGTGCCTGTCTCTGTCTCTGTCTCTGTCCCCGTCTCTGTCTCCGTCTCCGTCTCTGTCTCTGTCTCTGTCTCTGTCTCCGTCTCCATCTCTGTCTCTGTCTCTGTCTCTGTCTCTGTCTCTGTCTCCATCTCTGTCTCTGTCTCTGTCTCTGTCGCTGTCTCTGTCTCTGTCTCTGTCTCTGTCTCTGTCTCTGTCTCTGTCTCGGTCTCTGTCCCTGTCTCTGTCTCTGTCTCTGTCTCTGTCTCTGTCTCTGTCTCTGTCTCTGTCTCTGTCTCTGTCTCTGTATCTGTCTCTGTCTCTGTCCCCGTCTCTGTCTCCGTCTCCGTCTCTGTCTCTGTCTCTGTCTCTGTCTCTGTCTCCATCTCTGTCTCCGTCTCTGTCTCTGTCTCTGTCTCTGTCTCCATCTCTGTCTCTGTCTCTGTCTCTGTCTCTGTCTCTGTCTCTGCCTCTGTCTCTGTCTCTGTCCATGTCTCTGTCCATGTCTCTGCTCCGTCTCCGTCTCTGTCTCTGTCTCTGTCTCTGTCTCTGTCTCCATCTCTGTCTCTGTCTCTGTCTCTGTCTCTGTCTCTGTCTCTGTCTCTGTCTCTGTCTCCATCTCTGTCTCTGTCTCTGTCGCTGTCTCTGTCTCTGTCTCTGCCTCTGTCTCTGCCCCTGGCTCAGTCTCCGCCTCCGTCTTTGTCTCTGTCTCTGTCCCTGGCTCCATCTCTGTCTCTGTCTCAGTCTCAGTCTCTGCATCTGTCTCTGCCTCTGTCTCTGTCTCTGTCTCTGTCTCTGTCTCTGTCTCTGTCTCTGTCTCTGTCTCTGTCTCTATCTCTGTCTCTGTCTCAGTCCCTGTCTCTGTCTCTGTCTCTGTCTCTGTCTCTGTCTCTGTCTCTGTCTCTGTCTCTGTCTCTGTCTCTGTCTCTGTCTCTGTCTCTGTCTCTGTCTCTGTCTCTGTCTCTGTCTCTGTCTCTGTCTCGGTCTCTGTCCCTGTCTCTGTCTCTGTCTCTGTCTCTGTCTCTGTCTCTGTCTCTGTCTCTGTCTCTGTCTCTGTCTCTGTCTCTGTCTCTGTCTCAGTCTCTGTCTCTGTCCCTGTCTCTGTCTCTGTCTCCGTCTTTGTCTCTGCCTTTGTCTCCATCTTTGTCTCCGTCTTTGTCTCCGTCTTTGTCTACGTCTTTGGCTACGTCTTTGTCATCGTCTTTGTCTCCGTCCATGTCTCCTGCCCCTTTGTCTCGGTCTTTGTCTCATGCACCTGTGTCTCTGTCTCTGTCTCTGTCTCTGTCTGTGTCTCTGTCTCTGTCTCTATATTACACTCTGTCTCCGTCTTTGTGCCTGTCTTTGTCTCCGTATTTGTATCCGTCTGTGTAACCATCTTTGTCTCCGTCTTTGTCTCCGTCTTTGTCTCCGTCTTTGCCTCCGTCTTTGTCTTCGTCTTAGTCTCCGTCTTTGTCTCTGTCTTTGTCTCCGTCTTTGTGACTGTCTTCGTCTCCACATTTGTCACCGCCTTTGTCTCTGTATTTGTCTCCGTCTGTGTCTCCATATTTGTCTCCGTCTTAGTCTCCGTCTTTGCCTCCGTCTTTGCCTCCGTCTTTGTCTACGTCTTTGTCTCCGTCTTTGTCTCCGTCCATGTCTCCTGCCCCTCTGTCTCGGTCTTTGTCTCATGCGCGTCTCTCTCTGTCTCTGTCTCTGTCTGTGTCTCTGTCTCTGTCTCTGTTTCTGTCTCTGTCTCTGTCTCTGTCTCTGTCTCTGTCTCTGTCTCTGTCTCTGTCTCTGTTTCTATCTCTGTCTCTGTCTCAGTACCTGTCTCAGTCTCTGTCTCTGTCTCTGTCTCTGTCTCCATCTCTGTCTCTGTCTCTGTCTGTGTCTCTGTTCCTGTCTCTGTCTCTGTCTCTGTCTCTGTCTCTGTCTCTGTCTCTGTCTCTGCCTCGGTCTCTGTCTCTGTCCATGTCTCTGTCCATGTCTCTGCTCCGTCTCCGTCTCTGTCTCTGTCTCTGTCTCTGTCTCTGTCTCCATCTCTGTCTCTGTCTCTGTCTCTGTCTCTGTCTCTGTCTCTGTCTCCATCTCTGTCTCTGTCTCTGTCGCTGTCTCTGTCTCTGTCTCTGTCTCTGTCTCTGTCTCTGTCTCTGTCTCAGTCTCTGTCTCTGTCCCTGTCTCTGTCTCTGTCTCCGTCTTTGTCTCTGCCTTTGTCTCCATCTTTGTCTCCGTCTTTGTCTCCGTCTTTGTCTACGTCTTTGGCTACGTCTTTGTCATCGTCTTTGTCTCCGTCCATGTCTCCTGCCCCTTTGTCTCGGTCTTTGTCTCATGCACCTGTGTCTCTGTCTCTGTCTCTGTCTCTGTCTGTTTCTCTGTCTCTGTCTCTATATTACACTCTGTCTCCGTCTTTGTCTTCGTCTTTGTCTCCGTCTTTGTGCCTGTCTTTGTCTCCGTATTTGTATCCGTCTGTGTAACCATCTTTGTCTCCGTCTTTGTCTCCGTCTTTGTCTCCGTCTTAGTCTCCGTCTTTGCCTCCGTCTTTGCCTCCGTCTTTGTCTACGTCTTTGTCTCCGTCTTTGTCTCCGTCCATGTCTCCTGCCCCTCTGTCTCGGTCTTTGTCTCATGCGCGTCTCTCTCTGTCTCTGTCTCTGTCTGTGTCTCTGTCTCTGTCTCTGTTTCTGTCTCTGTCTCTGTCTCTGTCTCTGTCTCTGTCTCTGTCTCTGTCTCTGTTTCTATCTCTGTCTCTGTCTCAGTACCTGTCTCAGTCTCTGTCTCTGTCTCTGTCTCTGTCTCCATCTCTGTCTCTGTCTCTGTCTGTGTCTCTGTTCCTGTCTCTGTCTCTGTCTCTGTCTCTGTCTCTGTCTCTGTCTCTGTCTCTGTCTCTGTCTCTGTCTCTGTCTCTGCCTCGGTCTCTGTCTCTGTCCATGTCTCTGTCCATGTCTCTGCTCCGTCTCCGTCTCTGTCTCTGTCTCTGTCTCTGTCTCTGTCTCCATCTCTGTCTCTGTCTCTGTCTCTGTCTCTGTCTCTGTCTCTGTCTCTGTCTCCATCTCTGTCTCTGTCTCTGTCGCTGTCTCTGTCTCTGTCTCTGCCTCTGTCTCTGCCCCTGGCTCAGTCTCCGTCTCCGTCTTTGTCTCTGTCTCTGTCCCTGGCTCCATCTCTGTCTCTGTCTCAGTCTCAGTCTCTGCATCTGTCTCTGCCTCTGTCTCTGTCTCTGTCTCTGTCTCTGTCTCTGTCTCTGTCTCTGTCTCTGTCTCTGTCTCTGTCTCTGTCTCTATCTCTGTCTCTGTCTCAGTCCCTGTCTCTGTCTCTGTCTCTGTCTCTGTCTCTGTCTCTGTCTCTGTCTCTGTCTCTGTCTCTGTCTCTGTCTCTGTCTCTGTCCCTGTCTCTGTCTCTGTCTCTGTCTCTGTCTCTGTCTCTGTCTCTGTCTCGGTCTCTGTCCCTGTCTCTGTCTCTGTCTCTGTCTCTGTCTCTGTCTCTGTCTCTGTCTCTGTCTCTGTCTCTGTCTCTGTCCCCGTCTCTGTCTCCGTCTCCGTCTCTGTCTCTGTCTCTGTCTCTGTCTCTGTCTCCATCTCTGTCTCCGTCTCTGTCTCTGTCTCTGTCTCTGTCTCCATCTCTGTCTCTGTCTCTGTCTCTGTCTCTGCCTCTGTCTCTGTCCCTGTCTCTGTCTCCGTCTCCGTCTCTGTCTCTGTCTCTGTCTCTGTGCCTGTCTCTGTCTCTGTCTCTGCCTCTGTCTCTGTCCCCGTCTCTGTCTCCGTCTCTGTCTCTGTCTCCGTCTCCGTCTCTGTCTCTGTCTCTGTCTCTGACTCTGTCTCCATCTCTGTCTCTGTCTCTGTCTCTGTCTCTGTCTCTGTCTCTGTCTCTGTCACCATCTCTGTCTCTGTCTCTGCTGCTGTCTCTGTCTCTGTCTCTGCCTCTGTCTCTGTCCCTGTCTCAGTCTCCGTCTCCGTCTTTGTCTCTGTCTCAGTCTCTGGCTCCATCTCTGTCTCTGTCTCAGTCTCAGTCTCTGCATCTGTCTCTGCCTCTGTCTCTGTCTCTGTCTCTGGCTCTGTCTCTGTCTCTGTCTCTGTCTCTGTCTCCATCTCTGTCTCTGTCTCTGTCTCTGTCTCTGTCTCTGTCTCTGTCTCCATCTCTGTCTCTGTCTCTGTCGCTGTCTCTGTCTCTGTCTCTGTCTCTGTCTCTGTCTCTGTCTCTGTCTCGGTCTCTGTCCCTGTCTCTGTCTCTGTCTCTGTCTCTGTCTCTGTCTCTGTCTCTGTCTCTGTCTCTGTCTCTGTCTCTGTATCTGTCTCTGTCTCTGTCCCCGTCTCTGTCTCCGTCTCCGTCTCTGTCTCTGTCTCTGTCTCTGTCTCTGTCTCCATCTCTGTCTCCGTCTCTGTCTCTGTCTCTGTCTCTGTCTCCATCTCTGTCTCTGTCTCTGTCTCTGTCTCTGTCTCTGTCTCTGCCTCTGTCTCTGTCTCTGTCCATGTCTCTGTCCATGTCTCTGCTCCGTCTCCGTCTCTGTCTCTGTCTCTGTCTCTGTCTCTGTCTCCATCTCTGTCTCTGTCTCTGTCTCTGTCTCTGTCTCTGTCTCTGTCTCTGTCTCTGTCTCCATCTCTGTCTCTGTCTCTGTCGCTGTCTCTGTCTCTGTCTCTGCCTCTGTCTCTGCCCCTGGCTCAGTCTCCGCCTCCGTCTTTGTCTCTGTCTCTGTCCCTGGCTCCATCTCTGTCTCTGTCTCAGTCTCAGTCTCTGCATCTGTCTCTGCCTCTGTCTCTGTCGCTGTCTCTGTCTCTGTCTCTGTCTCTGTCTCTGTCTCTGTCTCTGTCTCAGTCTCTGTCTCTGTCCCTGTCTCTGTCTCTGTCTCCGTCTTTGTCTCTGCCTTTGTCTCCATCTTTGTCTCCGTCTTTGTCTCCGTCTTTGTCTACGTCTTTGGCTACGTCTTTGTCATCGTCTTTGTCTCCGTCCATGTCTCCTGCCCCTTTGTCTCGGTCTTTGTCTCATGCACCTGTGTCTCTGTCTCTGTCTCTGTCTCTGTCTGTTTCTCTGTCTCTGTCTCTATATTACACTCTGTCTCCGTCTTTGTCTTCGTCTTTGTCTCCGTCTTTGTGCCTGTCTTTGTCTCCGTATTTGTATCCGTCTGTGTAACCATCTTTGTCTCCGTCTTTGTCTCCGTCTTTGTCTCCGTCTTAGTCTCCGTCTTTGCCTCCGTCTTTGCCTCCGTCTTTGTCTACGTCTTTGTCTCCGTCTTTGTCTCCGTCCATGTCTCCTGCCCCTCTGTCTCGGTCTTTGTCTCATGCGCGTCTCTCTCTGTCTCTGTCTCTGTCTGTGTCTCTGTCTCTGTCTCTGTTTCTGTCTCTGTCTCTGTCTCTGTCTCTGTCTCTGTCTCTGTCTCTGTCTCTGTTTCTATCTCTGTCTCTGTCTCAGTACCTGTCTCAGTCTCTGTCTCTGTCTCTGTCTCTGTCTCCATCTCTGTCTCTGTCTCTGTCTGTGTCTCTGTTCCTGTCTCTGTCTCTGTCTCTGTCTCTGTCTCTGTCTCTGTCTCTGTCTCTGTCTCTGTCTCTGTCTCTGTCTCTGTCTCTGCCTCGGTCTCTGTCTCTGTCCATGTCTCTGTCCATGTCTCTGCTCCGTCTCCGTCTCTGTCTCTGTCTCTGTCTCTGTCTCTGTCTCCATCTCTGTCTCTGTCTCTGTCTCTGTCTCTGTCTCTGTCTCTGTCTCTGTCTCCATCTCTGTCTCTGTCTCTGTCGCTGTCTCTGTCTCTGTCTCTGCCTCTGTCTCTGCCCCTGGCTCAGTCTCCGTCTCCGTCTTTGTCTCTGTCTCTGTCCCTGGCTCCATCTCTGTCTCTGTCTCAGTCTCAGTCTCTGCATCTGTCTCTGCCTCTGTCTCTGTCTCTGTCTCTGTCTCTGTCTCTGTCTCTGTCTCTGTCTCTGTCTCTGTCTCTGTCTCTGTCTCTGTCTCTATCTCTGTCTCTGTCTCAGTCCCTGTCTCTGTCTCTGTCTCTGTCTCTGTCTCTGTCTCTGTCTCTGTCTCTGTCTCTGTCTCTGTCTCTGTCTCTGTCTCTGTCCCTGTCTCTGTCTCTGTCTCTGTCTCTGTCTCTGTCTCTGTCTCTGTCTCGGTCTCTGTCCCTGTCTCTGTCTCTGTCTCTGTCTCTGTCTCTGGCTCTGTCTCTGTCTCTGTCTCTGTCTCTGTCTCTGTCTCTGTCTCTGTCTCTGTCTCTGTCCCCGTCTCTGTCTCCGTCTCCGTCTCTGTCTCTGTCTCTGTCTCTGTCTCTGTGCCTGTCTCTGTCTCTGTCTCTGCCTCTGTCTCTGTCCCCGTCTCTGTCTCCGTCTCTGTCTCTGTCTCCGTCTCCGTCTCTGTCTCTGTCTCTGTCTCTGACTCTGTCTCTGTCTCTGTCTCTGTGCCTGTCTCTGTCTCTGTCTCTGCCTCTGTCTCTGTCCCCGTCTCTGTCTCCGTCTCTGTCTCTGTCTCCGTCTCCGTCTCTGTCTCTGTCTCTGTCTCTGACTCTGTCTCCATCTCTGTCTCTGTCTCTGTCTCTGTCTCTGTCTCTGTCTCTGTCTCTGTCACCATCTCTGTCTCTGTCTCTGCTGCTGTCTCTGTCTCTGTCTCTGCCTCTGTCTCTGTCCCTGTCTCAGTCTCCGTCTCCGTCTTTGTCTCTGTCTCAGTCTCTGGCTCCATCTCTGTCTCTGTCTCAGTCTCAGTCTCTGCATCTGTCTCTGCCTCTGTCTCTGTCTCTGTCTCTGGCTCTGTCTCTGTCTCTGTCTCTGTCTCTGTCTCCATCTCTGTCTCTGTCTCTGTCTCTGTCTCTGTCTCTGTCTCTGTCTCCATCTCTGTCTCTGTCTCTGTCGCTGTCTCTGTCTCTGTCTCTGTCTCTGTCTCTGTCTCTGTCTCTGTCTCGGTCTCTGTCCCTGTCTCTGTCTCTGTCTCTGTCTCTGTCTCTGTCTCTGTCTCTGTCTCTGTCTCTGTCTCTGTCTCTGTATCTGTCTCTGTCTCTGTCCCCGTCTCTGTCTCCGTCTCCGTCTCTGTCTCTGTCTCTGTCTCTGTCTCTGTCTCCATCTCTGTCTCCGTCTCTGTCTCTGTCTCTGTCTCTGTCTCCATCTCTGTCTCTGTCTCTGTCTCTGTCTCTGTCTCTGTCTCTGCCTCTGTCTCTGTCTCTGTCCATGTCTCTGTCCATGTCTCTGCTCCGTCTCCGTCTCTGTCTCTGTCTCTGTCTCTGTCTCTGTCTCCATCTCTGTCTCTGTCTCTGTCTCTGTCTCTGTCTCTGTCTCTGTCTCTGTCTCCATCTCTGTCTCTGTCTCTGTCGCTGTCTCTGTCTCTGTCTCTGCCTCTGTCTCTGCCCCTGGCTCAGTCTCCGCCTCCGTCTTTGTCTCTGTCTCTGTCCCTGGCTCCATCTCTGTCTCTGTCTCAGTCTCAGTCTCTGCATCTGTCTCTGCCTCTGTCTCTGTCTCTGTCTCTGTCTCTGTCTCTGTCTCTGTCTCTGTCTCTGTCTCTGTCTCTATCTCTGTCTCTGTCTCAGTCCCTGTCTCTGTCTCTGCCTCTGTCTCTGTCTCTGTCTCTGTCTCTGTCTCTGTCTCTGTCTCTGTCTGTGTCTCTGTCTCTGTCTCTATATTACACTCTGTCTCCGTCTTTGTCTTCGTCTTTGTCTCCGTCTTTCTGCCTGTCTTTGTCTCCGTATTTGTATCCGTCTGTGTAACCATCTTTGTCTCCGTCTTTGTCTCCGTCTTTGTCTCCGTCTTTGCCTCCGTCTTTGTCTTCGTCTTAGTCTCCGTCTTTGTCTCTGTCTTTGTCTCCGTCTTTGTGACTGTCTTCGTCTCCACATTTGTCACCGCCTTTGTCTCTGTATTTGTCTCCGTCTGTGTCTCCATATTTGTCTCCGTCTTAGTCTCCGTCTTTGCCTCCGTCTTTGCCTCCGTCTTTGTCTACGTCTTTGTCTCCGTCTTTGTCTCCGTCCATGTCTCCTGCCCCTCTGTCTCGGTCTTTGTCTCATGCGCGTCTCTCTCTGTCTCTGTCTCTGTCTGTGTCTCTGTCTCTGTCTCTGTTTCTGTCTCTGTCTCTGTCTCTGTCTCTGTCTCTGTCTCTGTCTCTGTCTCTGTTTCTATCTCTGTCTCTGTCTCAGTACCTGTCTCAGTCTCTGTCTCTGTCTCTGTCTCTGTCTCCATCTCTGTCTCTGTCTCTGTCTGTGTCTCTGTTCCTGTCTCTGTCTCTGTCTCTGTCTCTGTCTCTGTCTCTGTCTCTGTCTCTGCCTCGGTCTCTGTCTCTGTCCATGTCTCTGTCCATGTCTCTGCTCCGTCTCCGTCTCTGTCTCTGTCTCTGTCTCTGTCTCTGTCTCCATCTCTGCCTCTGTCTCTGTCTCTGTCTCTGTCTCTGTCTCTGTCTCCATCTCTGTCTCTGTCTCTGTCGCTGTCTCTGTCTCTGTCTCTGCCTCTGTCTCTGCCCCTGGCTCAGTCTCCGTCTCCGTCTTTGTCTCTGTCTCTGTCCCTGGCTCCATCTCTGTCTCTGTCTCAGTCTCAGTCTCTGCATCTGTCTCTGCCTCTGTCTCTGTCTCTGTCTCTGTCTCTGTCTCTGTCTCTGTCTCTGTCTCTGTCTCTGTCTCTGTCTCTGTCTCTGTCTCCATCTCTGTCTCTGTCTCTGTCGCTGTCTCTGTCTCTGTCTCTGTCTCTGTCTCTGCCTCTGTCTCTGTCTCTGTCTCTGTCTCTGTCTCTGTCTCTGTCTCTGTCTCTGTCTCTGTCTCTGTCTCTGTCTCTGTCTCTGTCTCTATATTACACTCTGTCTCCGTCTTTGTCTTCGTCTTTGTCTCCGTCTTTGTCTCCGTCTTTGCCTCCGTCTTTGTCTTCGTCTTAGTCTCCGTCTTTGTCTCTGTCTTTGCCTCCGTCTTGGTGCCTGTCTTTGTCTCCATATTTGTCACCGCCTTTGTCTCTGTATTTGTCTCCGTCTGTGTCTCCATATTTGTCTCCGTCTTTGGCTCCGTCTTTGCCTCCGTCTTTGTCTACGACTTTGTCTCCGTCTTTGTCTCCGTCCATGTATCCTGCCCCTCTGTCTCGGTCTTTGTCTCATGCGCGTCTCTCTCTGTCTCTGTCTCTGTCTGTGTCTCTGTCTCTGTTTCTGTCTCTGTCTCTGTCTCTGTCTCTGTGCCTGTCTCTGTCTCTGTCTCTGTCTCTGCCTCGGTCTCTGTCCCCGTCTCTGTCTCCGTCTCCGTCTCTGTCTCTGTCTCTGTCTCTGTCTCTGTCTCTGTCTCTGTCTCCATCTCTGTATCTGTCTCCGTCCATGTCATCTGCCCCTCAGTCTCGGTCTTTGTCTCATGCGCCTCTGTCTCTGTCTGTGTCTATGTCTCTGTCTCTGCCTCTGTATCGGGCTCTGTCCCGGTCCCTGTCTCTGTCTCTGTCTCTGTTTCTGTCCCTGTCTCTGTCTCTGTCCCCGTCTCTGTCTCTGTCTCCGTCTCCGTCTCTGTCTCTGTCTCTGTCTCTGTCTCTGTCTCCATCTCTGTCTCTGTCTCTGTCTCTGTCTCTGTCTCTGTCTCTGTCTCTGTCTCCATCTCTGTCTCTGTCTCTGTGGCTGTCTCCGTCTTTGTCTCTGTCTCTGTCTCTGTCCCTGTCTCTGTCTCCGTCTCCGTCTTTGTCTCTGTCTCTGTCTCTGTCTCTGTGGCTGTCTCCGTCTCTGTCTCTGTCTCTGTCTCTGTCCCTGTCTCTGTCTCCGTCCCCGTCTTTGTCTCTGTCTCTGTCTCTGGCTCCATCTCTGTCTCTGTCTCAGTCTCAGTCTCTGTCTCTGTCTCAGTCTCTGTCTCTGTCTCTGTCTCTGTCTCCATCTCTGTCTCTGTCTCTGTCTCTGTCTCTGTTCCTGTCTCTGTCTCTGTCTCTGTCTCTGTCTCTGTCTCTGTCTCTGTCTCTGCCTCTGTCTCTGTCCCTGTCCCTGTCTCTGTCTCTGTCACTGTCTCTTTCTCTGTCTCAGTCTCTGTCTCTGTCTCTGTCTCTGTCTCTGTCTCCGTCTTTGTCTCTGTCTTTGTCTCCCTCTTTGTCTCCGTCTTTGTCTCCGTCTTTGTCTACGTCTTTGGCTACGTCTTTGTCATCGTCTTTGTCTCCGTCCATGTCTCCTGCCCCTTTGTCTCGGTCTTTGTCTCATGCACCTGTGTCTCTGTCGCTGTCTCTGTCTCTGTCTGTGTCTCTGTCTCTGTCTCTATATTACACTCTGTCTCCGTCTTTGCCTTCGTCTTTGTCTCCGTCTTTGTGCCTGTCTTTGTCTCCATATTTGTCACCGCCTTTGTCTCTGTATTTGTCTCCGTCTGTGTCTCCATATTTGTCTCCGTCTTTGTCTCCGTCTTTGCTTCCGTCTTTGTCTACGTCTCTGTCTCTGTCTCTGTCTCTGTCTCTGTCTCTGTCTCTGTCTCTCTCTCTCTGTCTCTGTCTCTGTCTCTGTCTCCGTCTCTGTCTCTGTCCCTGTCTCTGTCTCCGTCGCCGTCTTTGTCTCTGTCTCTGTCTCTGTCTCTGGCTCCATCTCTGTCTCTGTCTCAGTCTCAGTCTCTGTCTCTGTCTCAGTCTCTGTCTCTGTCTCTGTCTCTGTCTCTGTCTCTGTCTCTGTCCCCGTCTCTGTCTCCGTCTCCGTCTCTGTCTCTGTCCCTGTCTCTGTCTCTGTCTCCATCTCTGTCCCCGTCTCTGTCTCCGTCTCCGTCTCTGTCTCTGTCTCTGTCTCTGTCTCTGTCTCTGTCTCTGTCTCTGTCTCTGTCTCTGTCTGTGTCTCTGTCTCTGTCTCTGTTTCTGTTTCTGTCTCTGTCTCTGTCTCTGTCTCTGTGCCTGTCTCAGTCTCAGTCTCTGTCTCTGTCTCAGTCTCTGTCCCTGTCTCTGTCTCCGTCTCCGTCTTTGTCTCTGTCTCTGTCTCTGTCTCTGTCTCTATATTACACTGTGTCTCCGTCTTTGCCTTCGTCTTTGTCTCCGTCTTTGTGCCTGTCTTTGTCTCCGTGTTTGTATCCGTCTGTGTAACCATCTTTGTCTCCGTCTTTGTCTCCGTCTTTGCCTCCGTCTTTGTATCCGTCTTAGTCTCCGTCTTTGTCTCTGTCTTTGTCTCCGTCCTTGTGCCTGTCTTTGTCTCCATATTTGTCACCGCCTTTGTCTGTGTATTTGTCTCCGTCTGTGTCTCCATATTTGTCTCCATCTTTGTCTCCGTCTTTGCCTCCGTCTTTGTCTACGTCTCTGTCTCTGTCTCTGTCTCTGTCTCTGTCTCTGTCTCTGTCTCTGCCTCTGTCTCTGTCTCTGTCTCTGTCTCTGTCTCTGTCTCTGTCTCTGTATCTGTCTCTGTCTCTGTCTCTGTCTCCATCTCTGTCTCTGCCTCTGTCTCTGTCTCTGTCTCCGTCTCTGTCTCTGTCCCTATCTCTGTCTCTGTCTCTGTTCCCGTCTCTGTCTCCGCCTCTGCCTCTGTCTCTGTCTCCGTCTTTGTCTCCGTCTTTGTCTTCGTCGTCGTCTTCCTCTTCGTCTCCGTCTTTGTCTCCGCCATTGTCTCCGTCTTTGTCTCCGTCGTCGTCTTCCTCTTCGTCTCCGCCTTTGTCTCCGTGTTTGTCACCGTGTTTGTCTCCGTCCTTGTCTCCGTCTTTGTATACGTCTTTGTCTACGTCTTTGTCACCGTCTGTGTCTCTGTCTTTGTCTCCGTCCTCGTCTTCCCCTTTGTCTCCGTCTTTGTCTCCGTCGTTGTCACCGTCTTTGTCTCCGTCTTTGTCTCCGTCCGTGTCTCCGGCCCTTTGTCTCGGTCTCTGTCTCATGCGCGTCTCTCTCTGTCTCTGTCTCTGTCTGTGTCTCTGTCTCCGCCTCTGCCTCTGTCTCTGTCTCCGTCTATGCCTCCGTCTTTGTCTCCGTCCGTGTCTCCGTCTTTGTCCCCGTCCTCGTCTTCCTCTTCGTCTCCGGCTTTGTCTCCGTCTTTGTCACCGTCTTTGTCTCCGTCTTTGTCTCCGTCTTTGTCTCCGTCTTTGTCAACGTCTTTGTCTACGTCTTTGTCACTGGTTTTGTCTCCGTCCATGTCTCCTGCCCCTTTGCCTCGGTCTTTGTCTCATGCACCTGTGTCTCTGTCTCTGTCTCTGTCTCTGTCTCTGTCTCTGTCTCTGTCTCTGTCTCTGTCTCTGTCTCTGTCTCTGTCTCTGTCTCTGTCTCTGTCTCAGTCTCTGTCTCTGTCCCTGTCTCTGTCTCTGTCTCCGTCTTTGTCTCTGCCTTTGTCTCCATCTTTGTCTCCGTCTTTGTCTCCGTCTTTGTCTACGTCTTTGGCTACGTCTTTGTCATCGTCTTTGTCTCCGTCCATGTCTCCTGCCCCTTTGTCTCGGTCTTTGTCTCATGCACCTGTGTCTCTGTCTCTGTCTCTGTCTCTGTCTGTGTCTCTGTCTCTGTCTCTATATTACACTCTGTCTCCGTCTTTGTCTTCGTCTTTGTCTCCGTCTTTGTGCCTGTCTTTGTCTCCGTATTTGTATCCGTCTGTGTAACCATCTTTGTCTCCGTCTTTGTCTCCGTCTTTGTCTCCGTCTTAGTCTCCGTCTTTGCCTCCGTCTTTGCCTCCGTCTTTGTCTACGTCTTTGTCTCCGTCTTTGTCTCCGTCCATGTCTCCTGCCCCTCTGTCTCGGTCTTTGTCTCATGCGCGTCTCTCTCTGTCTCTGTCTCTGTCTGTGTCTCTGTCTCTGTCTCTGTTTCTGTCTCTGTCTCTGTCTCTGTCTCTGTCTCTGTCTCTGTCTCTGTTTCTATCTCTGTCTCTGTCTCAGTACCTGTCTCAGTCTCTGTCTCTGTCTCTGTCTCTGTCTCTGTCTCTGTCTCTGTCTCTGTCTCTGTCTCTGTCTCTGTCTCTGTCTCTGTCTCTGTCTCTGTCTCTGTCTCTGTCTCTGTCTCTGTCTCTGTCTCGGTCTCTGTCCCTGTCTCTGTCTCTGTCTCTGTCTCTGTCTCTGTCTCTGTCTCTGTCTCTGTCTCTGTCTCTGTCTCTGTCTCTGTCTCAGTCTCTGTCTCTGTCCCTGTCTCTGTCTCTGTCTCCGTCTTTGTCTCTGCCTTTGTCTCCATCTTTGTCTCCGTCTTTGTCTCCGTCTTTGTCTACGTCTTTGGCTACGTCTTTGTCATCGTCTTTGTCTCCGTCCATGTCTCCTGCCCCTTTGTCTCGGTCTTTGTCTCATGCACCTGTGTCTCTGTCTCTGTCTCTGTCTCTGTCTGTGTCTCTGTCTCTGTCTCTATATTACACTCTGTCTCCGTCTTTGTGCCTGTCTTTGTCTCCGTATTTGTATCCGTCTGTGTAACCATCTTTGTCTCCGTCTTTGTCTCCGTCTTTGTCTCCGTCTTTGCCTCCGTCTTTGTCTTCGTCTTAGTCTCCGTCTTTGTCTCTGTCTTTGTCTCCGTCTTTGTGACTGTCTTCGTCTCCACATTTGTCACCGCCTTTGTCTCTGTATTTGTCTCCGTCTGTGTCTCCATATTTGTCTCCGTCTTAGTCTCCGTCTTTGCCTCCGTCTTTGCCTCCGTCTTTGTCTACGTCTTTGTCTCCGTCTTTGTCTCCGTCCATGTCTCCTGCCCCTCTGTCTCGGTCTTTGTCTCATGCGCGTCTCTCTCTGTTTCTGTCTCTGTCTGTGTCTCTGTCTCTGTCTCTGTTTCTGTCTCTGTCTCTGTCTCTGTCTCTGTCTCTGTCTCTGTCTCTGTCTCTGTTTCTATCTCTGTCTCTGTCTCAGTACCTGTCTCAGTCTCTGTCTCTGTCTCTGTCTCTGTCTCCATCTCTGTCTCTGTCTCTGTCTGTGTCTCTGTTCCTGTCTCTGTCTCTGTCTCTGTCTCTGTCTCTGTCTCTGTCTCTGTCTCTGCCTCGGTCTCTGTCTCTGTCCATGTCTCTGTCCATGTCTCTGCTCCGTCTCCGTCTCTGTCTCTGTCTCTGTCTCTGTCTCTGTCTCCATCTCTGTCTCTGTCTCTGTCTCTGTCTCTGTCTCTGTCTCTGTCTCCATCTCTGTCTCTGTCTCTGTCGCTGTCTCTGTCTCTGTCTCTGCCTCTGTCTCTGCCCCTGGCTCAGTCTCCGTCTCCGTCTTTGTCTCTGTCTCTGTCCCTGGCTCCATCTCTGTCTCTGTCTCAGTCTCAGTCTCTACATCTGTCTCTGCCTCTGTCTCTGTCTCTGTCTCTGTCTCTGTCTCTGTCTCTGTCTCTGTCTCTGTCTCTGTCTCTGTCTCTGTCTCTGTCTCTGTCTCTGTCTCTGTCTCTGTCTCTGTCTCTGTCTCTGTCTCTGTCTCAGTCTCTGTCTCTGTCCCTGTCTCTGTCTCTGTCTCCGTCTTTGTCTCTGCCTTTGTCTCCATCTTTGTCTCCGTCTTTGTCTCCGTCTTTGTCTACGTCTTTGGCTACGTCTTTGTCATCGTCTTTGTCTCCGTCCATGTCTCCTGCCCCTTTGTCTCGGTCTTTGTCTCATGCACCTGTGTCTCTGTCTCTGTCTCTGTCTCTGTCTGTTTCTCTGTCTCTGTCTCTATATTACACTCTGTCTCCGTCTTTGTCTTCGTCTTTGTCTCCGTCTTTGTGCCTGTCTTTGTCTCCGTATTTGTATCCGTCTGTGTAACCATCTTTGTCTCCGTCTTTGTCTCCGTCTTTGTCTCCGTCTTAGTCTCCGTCTTTGCCTCCGTCTTTGCCTCCGTCTTTGTCTACGTCTTTGTCTCCGTCTTTGTCTCCGTCCATGTCTCCTGCCCCTCTGTCTCGGTCTTTGTCTCATGCGCGTCTCTCTCTGTCTCTGTCTCTGTCTGTGTCTCTGTCTCTGTCTCTGTTTCTGTCTCTGTCTCTGTCTCTGTCTCTGTCTCTGTCTCTGTCTCTGTCTCTGTCTCTGTTTCTATCTCTGTCTCTGTCTCTGTCTCTGTCTCTGTCTCTGTCTCTGTCTCCATCTCTGTCTCTGTCTCTGTCTCCATCTCTGTCTCTGTCTCTGTCTGTGTCTCTGTTCCTGTCTCTGTCTCTGTCTCTGTCTCTGTCTCTGTCTCTGTCTCTGTCTCTGTCTCTGTCTCTGTCTCTGCCTCGGTCTCTGTCTCTGTCCATGTCTCTGTCCATGTCTCTGCTCCGTCTCCGTCTCTGTCTCTGTCTCTGTCTCTGTCTCTGTCTCCATCTCTGTCTCTGTCTCTGTCTCTGTCTCTGTCTCTGTCTCTGTCTCTGTCTCCATCTCTGTCTCTGTCTCTGTCGCTGTCTCTGTCTCTGTCTCTGCCTCTGTCTCTGCCCCTGGCTCAGTCTCCGTCTCCGTCTTTGTCTCTGTCTCTGTCCCTGGCTCCATCTCTGTCTCTGTCTCAGTCTCAGTCTCTGCATCTGTCTCTGCCTCTGTCTCTGTCTCTGTCTCTGTCTCTGTCTCTGTCTCTGTCTCTGTCTCTGTCTCTGTCTCTGTCTCTGTCTCTGTCTCTATCTCTGTCTCTGTCTCAGTCCCTGTCTCTGTCTCTGTCTCTGTCTCTGTCTCTGTCTCTGTCTCTGTCTTTGTCTCTGTCTCTGTCTCTGTCTCTGTCTCTGTCTCTGTCTCTGTCTCTGTCTCTGTCTCTGTCTCTGTCTCTGTCTCTGTCTCGGTCTCTGTCCCTGTCTCTGTCTCTGTCTCTGTCTCTGTCTCTGTCTCTGTCTCTGTCTCTGTCTCTGTCTCTGTCTCTGTCTCTGTCTCTGTCCCCGTCTCTGTCTCCGTCTCCGTCTCTGTCTCTGTCTCTGTCTCTGTCTCTGTCTCCATCTCTGTCTCCGTCTCTGTCTCTGTCTCTGTCTCTGTCTCCATCTCTGTCTCTGTCTCTGTCTTTGTCTCTGCCTCTGTCTCTGTCCCTGTCTCTGTCTCCGTCTCCGTCTCTGTCTCTGTCTCTGTCTCTGTGCCTGTCTCTGTCTCTGTCTCTGCCTCTGTCTCTGTCCCCGTCTCTGTCTCCGTCTCCGTCTCTGTCTCCGTCTCCGTCTCTGTCTCTGTCTCTGTCTCTGACTCTGTCTCCATCTCTGTCTCTGTCTCTGTCTCTGTCTCTGTCTCTGTCTCTGTCACCATCTCTGTCTCTGTCTCTGCTGCTGTCTCTGTCTCTGTCTCTGCCTCTGTCTCTGTCCCTGTCTCAGTCTCCGTCTCCGTCTTTGTCTCTGTCTCAGTCTCTGGCTCCATCTCTGTCTCTGTCTCAGTCTCAGTCTCTGCATCTGTCTCTGCCTCTGTCTCTGTCTCTGTCTCTGGCTCTGTCTCTGTCTCTGTCTCTGTCTCTGTCTCCATCTCTGTCTCTGTCTCTGTCTCTGTCTCTGTCTCTGTCTCTGTCTCCATCTCTGTCTCTGTCTCTGTCGCTGTCTCTGTCTCTGTCTCTGTCTCTGTCTCTGTCTCTGTCTCTGTCTCGGTCTCTGTCCCTGTCTCTGTCTCTGTCTCTGTCTCTGTCTCTGTCTCTGTCTCTGTCTCTGTCTCTGTCTCTGTCTCTGTCTCTGTCTCCGTCTCCGTCTCTGTCTCTGTCTCTGTCTCTGTCTCTGTCTCCATCTCTGTCTCTGTCTCTGTCTCTGTCTCTGTCTCTGTCTCTGTCTCTGTCTCCATCTCTGTCTCTGTCTCTGTCGCTGTCTCTGTCTCTGTCTCTGCCTCTGTCTCTGCCCCTGGCTCAGTCTCCGCCTCCGTCTTTGTCTCTGTCTCTGTCCCTGGCTCCATCTCTGTCTCTGTCTCAGTCTCAGTCTCTGCATCTGTCTCTGCCTCTGTCTCTGTCTCTGTCTCTGTCTCTGTCTCTGTCTCTGTCTCTGTCTCTGTCTCTGTCTCTATCTCTGTCTCTGTCTCAGTCCCTGTCTCTGTCTCTGTCTCTGTCTCTGTCTCTGTCTCTGTCTCTGTCTCTGTCTCTGTCTCTGTCTCTGTCTCTGTCTCTGTCTCTGTCTCTGTCTCTGTCTCTGTCTCTGTCTCTGTCTCTGTCTCTGTCTCTGTCTCGGTCTCTGTCCCTGTCTCTGTCTCTGTCTCTGTCTCTGTCTCTGTCTCTGTCTCTGTCTCTGTCTCTGTCTCTGTCTCTGTCTCTGTCTCTGTCTCTGTCTCAGTCTCTGTCTCTGTCCCTGTCTCTGTCTCTGTCTCCGTCTTTGTCTCTGCCTTTGTCTCCATCTTTGTCTCCGTCTTTGTCTCCGTCTTTGTCTACGTCTTTGGCTACGTCTTTGTCATCGTCTTTGTCTCCGTCCATGTCTCCTGCCCCTTTGTCTCGGTCTTTGTCTCATGCACCTGTGTCTCTGTCTCTGTCTCTGTCTCTGTCTGTGTCTCTGTCTCTGTCTCTATATTACACTCTGTCTCCGTCTTTGTCTTCGTCTTTGTCTCCGTCTTTGTGCCTGTCTTTGTCTCCGTATTTGTATCCGTCTGTGTAACCATCTTTGTCTCCGTCTTTGTCTCCGTCTTTGTCTCCGTCTTTGCCTCCGTCTTTGTCTTCGTCTTAGTCTCCGTCTTTGTCTCTGTCTTTGTCTCCGTCTTTGTGACTGTCTTCGTCTCCACATTTGTCACCGCCTTTGTCTCTGTATTTGTCTCCGTCTGTGTCTCCATATTTGTCTCCGTCTTAGTCTCCGTCTTTGCCTCCGTCTTTGCCTCCGTCTTTGTCTACGTCTTTGTCTCCGTCTTTGTCTCCGTCCATGTCTCCTGCCCCTCTGTCTCGGTCTTTGTCTCATGCGCGTCTCTCTCTGTCTCTGTCTCTGTCTGTGTCTCTGTCTCTGTCTCTGTTTCTGTCTCTGTCTCTGTCTCTGTCTCTGTCTCTGTCTCTGTCTCTGTCTCTGTCTCTGTTTCTATCTCTGTCTCTGTCTCAGTACCTGTCTCAGTCTCTGTCTCTGTCTCTGTCTCTGTCTCCATCTCTGTCTCTGTCTCTGTCTGTGTCTCTGTTCCTGTCTCTGTCTCTGTCTCTGTCTCTGTCTCTGTCTCTGTCTCTGTCTCTGCCTCGGTCTCTGTCTCTGTCCATGTCTCTGTCCATGTCTCTGCTCCGTCTCCGTCTCTGTCTCTGTCTCTGTCTCTGTCTCTGTCTCCATCTCTGTCTCTGTCTCTGTCTCTGTCTCTGTCTCTGTCTCTGTCTCCATCTCTGTCTCTGTCTCTGTCGCTGTCTCTGTCTCTGTCTCTGCCTCTGTCTCTGCCCCTGGCTCAGTCTCCGTCTCCGTCTTTGTCTCTGTCTCTGTCCCTGGCTCCATCTCTGTCTCTGTCTCAGTCTCAGTCTCTGCATCTGTCTCTGCCTCTGTCTCTGTCTCTGTCTCTGTCTCTGTCTCTGTCTCTGTCTCTGTCTCTGTCTCTGTCTCTGTCTCTGTCTCTGTCTCTGTCTCTGTCTCTGTCTCTATCTCTGTCTCTGTCTCAGTCCCTGTCTCTGTCTCTGTCTCTGTCTCTGTCTCTGTCTCTGTCTCTGTCTCTGTCTCTGTCTCTGTCTCTGTCTCTGTCTCTGTCTCTGTCTCTGTCTCTGTCTCTGTCTCTGTCTCTGTCTCTGTCTCTGTCTCGGTCTCTGTCCCTGTCTCTGTCTCTGTCTCTGTCTCTGTCTCTGTCTCTGTCTCTGTCTCTGTCTCTGTCTCTGTCTCTGTCTCTGTCTCTGTCTCTGTCTCTGTCTCTGTCTCTGTCTCTGTCCCCGTCTCTGTCTCCGTCTCCGTCTCTGTCTCTGTCTCTGTCTCTGTCTCTGTCTCCATCTCTGTCTCCGTCTCTGTCTCTGTCTCTGTCTCTGTCTCCATCTCTGTCTCTGTCTCTGTCTCTGTCTCTGCCTCTGTCTCTGTCCCTGTCTCTGTCTCCGTCTCCGTCTCTGTCTCTGTCTCTGTCTCTGTGCCTGTCTCTGTCTCTGTCTCTGCCTCTGTCTCTGTCCCCGTCTCTGTCTCCGTCTCCGTCTCTGTCTCTGTCTCTGTCTCTGTCTCTGTCTCTGTCTCTGTCTCTGTCTCCATCTCTGTATCTGTCTCCGTCCATGTCTCCTGCCCCTCAGTCTCGGTCTTTGTCTCATGCGCCTCTGTCTCTGTCTGTGTCTATGTCTCTGTCTCTGCCTCTGTATCGGGCTCTGTACGGTGCCTGTCTCTGTCTCTGTCTCTGTCCCCGTCTCTGTCTCCGTCTCTGTCTCTGTCTCTGTCTCTGTCTCTGTCTCTGTCTCCATCTCTGTCTCTGTCTCTGTCGCTGTCTCTGTCTCTGTCTCTGCCTCTGTCTCTGCCCCTGGCTCAGTCTCCGCCTCCGTCTTTGTCTCTGTCTCTGTCCCTGGCTCCATCTCTGTCTCTGTCTCAGTCTCAGTCTCTGCATCTGTCTCTGCCTCTGTCTCTGTCTCTGTCTCTGTCTCTGTCTCTGTCTCTGTCTCTGTCTCTGTCTCTGTCTCTGTCTCTGTCTCTATCTCTGTCTCTGTCTCTGTCTCTGTCTCTGTCTCTGTCTCTGTCTCTGCCTCTGTCTCTGTCTCTGTCTCTGTCTCTGTCTCTGTCTCTGTCTCTGTCTCTGTCTCTGTCTCTGTCTCTGTCACCGTATCTGTCTCTGTCTCTGTCTCTTTCTCTGTCTGAGACTCTGCCTCTGTCTCTGTCTCTGTCTCTGTCTCTGTCTCTGTCTCTGTCTCTGTCTCTGTCTCTGTCTCTACATCTGTCTCTGTCTCTGTCTCTGTCTCTGTCTCTGTCTCTGTCTCTGTCTCTGTCTCTGTCTCTGTCTCTGTCTCTGTCTCTGTCTCTGTCTCTGTCTCTGTCTCTGTCTCTGTCTCTGTCTCTGTCTCTGTCTCTGTCTCTGTCTCTGTCTCTGTCTCTGTCTCTGTCTCTGTCTCTGTCTCTGTCTCTGTGTGTGTCTCTTTCTCTGTCTGAGACACTGCCTCTGTCTCCGTCTCCGTCTCCGTCTCTGTCCCTGGCTCTGTCTCTGCCTCTGTCTCCGTCTCTGTCTCTGTCTCTGTCTCTGTCCCCGTATCTGTCTCTGTCTCCGTCTCTGTCTCTGTCTCTGTCTCTGTCTCTGTCTCTGTCTCCGTCTCTGTCTCCGTCTCTGTCTCTGTCTCTGTCTCTGTCTCTGTCTCTGTCTCTGTCTCTGTCTCTGTCTCTGTCTCCGTCTCTGTCTCTGTCTCTGTCTCTGTCTCTGTCTCTGTCTCTGTCTCAGTCCCTGCGTCTGTCTCCGACTTTGTCTCTGTCTCTGTCTCTGTCTCTGTCTCTGTCTCTGCCTCTGTCTCTGTCCCCGTATCTGTCTCTGTCCCTGTTTCTGTCTCTGTCTCTGTCCCTGCCTGTGTCTCTGCCTCTGTCTCCGTCTCTGTCTCTGACTCTGTCTCTGTCTCTATCGCCGTCTCTGTCTCTGTCTCTGACTCTGTCTCTTTCTCTGTCTGAGACTCTGCCTCTGTCTCTGTCTCTGTTACTGTCTCTGCCTCCGTCTCTGTCTCTGTCTCTTTCTCCGTCTCTGTCTCTGTCTCTGTCTCTGTCTCCGTCCCTGCCTCTGTCTCTGTCTCTGTCTTTGTCTCTGTCTCTGTCTCTGTCTCTGTCTCTGTCTCTGTCTCTGTCTCCGTCTCTGTCTCCGTCTCTGCCTCGGTCTCTGTTTCTGTCTCTGTCTCTGTCTCCGTCTCTGTCTCCGTATCTGTCTCTGTCTCTGTCTCTGTCTCTGTCTCTGTCTCTGTCTCTGTCTCTGTCTCCGTATCTGTCTCTGTCTCTGTCTCTGTCTCTGTCTCCGTCTCTTTCTCTGTCTGAGACTATACCTCTGTCTCTGTCTCTGTCTCTGTCTCTGTCTCTGTCTCTGTCTCTGTCTCTGTCTCTGTCTCTGTCTCTGTCTCTGTCTCTGTCTCTGTCTCTGTCTCTGTCTCTGTCTCTGTCTCTGCCTCTGTACCTGTCTCTGTCTCTGTCTCTGTCTGTGTCTCTGCCTGTGTCTCGGTCTTTGTCTCCGCCTCTGCCTCTGTCTCTGTCTCTGTCTCTGTCCCAGTCTCAGTCTCTGCCTCCGTCTCTGTCTCTGCCTCTGTCTCAGTCTCTGCGTCTGTCTCTGTCCCTGTCTCTGTCTCTGTCTCTGTCTCTGTCTCTGTCTCTGTCTCTGTCTCTGTCTCCGTATCTGTCTCTGTCTCTGTCTCTTTCTCTGTCTGAGACTCTGCCTCTGTCTCTGTCTCTGTCTCTGTCTCTGTCTCTGTCTCTGTCTCTGTCTCTGTCTCTGTCTCTGTCTCTGTCTCTGTCTCTGACTCTGTCTCTGTCTCTGTCTCTGTCTCTGTCTCTGTCTCTGTCCCTGTCTCTGTCTCTGTCTCTGCGTCTGTCTCTGTCTCTGCCTCTGTCTCTGTCTCTGTCTCTGTCTCTGTCTCTGTCTCTGCGTCTGTCTCTGTCTCTGTCTCTGTCTCTGTCTCTGTCTCTGTCTCTGTCTCTGTCTCTGTCTCTGTCTCTGTCTCTGTCTCTGTCTCTGTCTCTGTCTCTGTCTCTGTCTCTGTCTCTGTCTCTGTCTCTGTCTCTGTCTCTGTCTCTGTCTCTGTCTCTGTCTCTGTCTCTGTCCCTGTCTCTGTCTCTCTCTCTGTCTCTGTCTCTGTCTGTGTCTCTTTCTCTGTCTGAGACACTGCCTCTGTCTCCGCCTCCGTCTCTGTCCCTGGCTCTGTCTCTGCCTCTGTCTCCGTCTCTGTCTCTGTCTCTGTCTCTGTCCCCGTATCTGTCTCTGTCTCCGTCTCTGTCTCTGTCTCTGTCTCCGTATCTGTCTCTGTCTATGTCTCTGTCTCTGTCTCCGTCTCTTTCTCTGTCTGAGACTCTGCCTCTGTCTCTGTCTCTGTCACTGTCTCTGCCTCCGTTTCTGTCTCTGTCTCCGCCTCTGTCTCTGTCTCTGTCTCTGTCTCTGTCTCTGTATCTGTCTCTGTCTCTGTCTCTGTCCCTGCCTCTGTCTCTGTCTCTGTCTTTGTCTCTGTCTCCGCCTCTGTCTCTGTCTCTGTCTCTGTCTCTGTCTCTGTCTCTGTCTCTGTCTCTGTCTCTGTCTCCGTCTCTGTCTCCGTCTCTGTCTCGGTCTCTGTTTCTGTCTCTGTCTCTGTCTCCGTCTCTGTCTCCGTATCTGTCTCTGTCTCTGTCTCTGTCTCTGTCTCTGTCTCTGTCTCTGTCTCTGTCTCCGTATCTGTCTCTGTCTCTGTCTCTGTCTCTGTCTCCGTCTCTTTCTCTGTCTGAGACTCTACCTCTGTCTCTGTCTCTGTCTCTGTCTCTGTCTCTGTCTCTGTCTCTGTCTCTGTCTCTGTCTCTGTCTCTGTCTCTGTCTCTGTCTCTGTCTCTGCCTCTGTCCCTGTCTCTGTCTCTGTCTCTGTCTGTGTCTCTGCCTGTGTCTCGGTCTTTGTCTCCGCCTCTGCCTCTGTCTCTGTCTCTGTCTCTGTCTCAGTCTCAGTCTCTGCCTCCGTCTCTGTCTCTGCCTCTGTCTCAGTCTCTGCGTCTGTCTCTGTCCCTGTCTCTGTCTCTGTCTCTGTCTCTGTCTCTGTCTCTGTCTCTGTCTCTGTCTCTGTCTCTGTCTCTGTCTCTGTCTCTGTCTCTGACTCTGTCTCTGTCTCTGTCTCTGTCTCTGTCTCTGTCTCTGTCTCTGTCTCTGTCTCTGTCTCTGCGTCTGTCTCTGTCTCTGCCTCTGTCTCTGTCTCTGTCTCTGTCTCTGTCTCTGTCTCTGCGTCTGTCTCTGTCTCTGTCTCTGTCTCTGTCTCTGTCTCTGTCTCTGTCTCTGTCTCTGTCTCTGTCTCTGTCGCTGTCTCTGTCTCTGTCTCTGTCTCTGTCTCTGTCTCTGTCTCTGTCTCTGTCTCTGTCCCTGTCTCTGTCTCTCTCTCTGTCTCTGTCTCTGTCTGTATCTCTTTCTCTGTCTGAGACACTGCCTCTGTCTCCGCCTCCGTCTCTGTCCCTGGCTCTGTCTCTGCCTCTGTCTCCGTCTCTGTCTCTGTCTCTGTCTCTGTCCCCGTATCTGTCTCTGTCTCCGTCTCTGTCTCTGTCTCTGTCTCCGTATCTGTCTCTGTCTATGTCTCTGTCTCTGTCTCCGTCTCTTTCTCTGTCTGAGACTCTGCCTCTGTCTCTGTCTCTGTCACTGTCTCTGCCTCCGTTTCTGTCTCTGTCTCCGCCTCTGTCTCTGTCTCTGTCTCTGTCTCTGTCTCTGTATCTGTCTCTGTCTCTGTCTCTGTCCCTGCCTCTGTCTCTGTCTCTGTCTTTGTCTCTGTCTCCGCCTCTGTCTCTGTCTCTGCCTCTGTCTCTGTCTCTGTATCTGTCTCTGTCTCTGTCTCTGTCCCTGCCTCTGTCTCTGTCTCTGTCTTTGTCTCTGTCTCTGTCTCTGTCTCTGTCTCTGTCTCTGTCTCTGACTCTGTCTCTGTCTCTGTCTCTGTCTCTGTCTCTGTCTCTGTATCTGTCTCTGTCTCTGTCTCTGTCTCTGTCTCCGTCTCTTTCTCTGTCTGAGACTCTACCTCTGTCTCTGTCTCTGTCTCTGTCTCTGTCTCTGTCTCTGTCTCTGTCTCTGTCTCTGTCTCTGTCTCTGTCTCTGTCTCTGTCTCTGTCTCTGTCTCTGTCTCTGTCTCTGTCTCTGTCTCTGTCTCTGTCTCTGTCTCTGTCTCTGTCTCTGTCTCTGTCTCTGTCTCTGTCGCTGTCTCTTCCTCTGTCTCTGTCTCCGTCTCTGTCCCTGGCTCTGTCTCTGCCTCTGTCTCTGTCTCTGTCTCTGTCTCTGTCTCCGTCTCTGTCTCGGTCTCTGTTTCTGTCTCTGTCTCTGTCTCCGTCTCTGTCTCCGTATCTGTCTCTGTCTCTGTATCTGCCCCTGTCTCTGTCGCTGTCTCTGCCTCTGTCTCAGTCCCTGCGTCTGTCTCCGTCTTTGTCTCCGTCTGTGTCTCTGTCCCTGTCTCTGTCTCTGTCTCTGTCTCTGTCTCTGTCTCTGTCTCTGTCTCTGTCTCTGTCTCTGTCTCTACCTCTGTCTCTGTCTCTCTCTCTGTCTGCGTCTCTGTCTCTGTCTCGGTCTTTGTCTCCGTCTCTGTCTCTGTCTCTGTCTCTGTCTCTCCCTCTGTCTCAGTCTCTGTCTCTGTCTCTGTCTCTGTCTCTGTCTCTGTCTCTGTCTCTGTCTCTGTCTCTACCTCTGTCTCTGTCTCTCTCTCTGTCTGCGTCTCTGTCTCTGTCTCAGTCTCTGCCTCCGTCTCTGTCTCTGCCTCTGTCTCAGTCTCTGCGTCTGTCTCTGTCCCTGTCTCTGTCTCTGTCTCTGTCTCTGTCTCTGTCTCTGTCTCTGTCTCTGTCTCCGTATCTGTCTCTGTCTCTGTCTCTTTCTCTGTCTGAGACTCTGCCTCTGTCTCTGTCTCTGTCTCTGTCTCTGTCTCTGTCTCTGTCTCTGTCTCTGTCTCTACATCTGTCTCTGCCTCTGTCTCTGTCTCTGTCTCTGTCTCTGTCTCTGTCTGTGTCTCTTTCTCCGTCCCTGTCTCTGTCTCTGTCTCTGCCTCTGTCTCTGTCTCTGTCTCTGTCTCTGTCTCTGCGTCTGTCTCTGTCTCTGTCTCTGTCTCTGTCTCTGTCTCTGTCTCTGTTTCTGTCTCTGTCCCTGTTTCTGTCTCTGTCTCTGTCCCTGCCTGTGTCTCTGCCTCTGTCTCCGTCTCTGTCTCTGACTCTGTCTCTGTCTCTATCGCCGTCTCTGTCTCTGTCTCTGACTCTGTCTCTTTCTCTGTCTGAGACTCTGCCTCTGTCTCTGTCTCTGTTACTGTCTCTGCCTCCGTCTCTGTCTCTGTCTCTTTCTCCGTCTCTGTCTCTGTCTCTGTCTCTGCCTCCGTCCCTGCCTCTGTCTCTGTCTCTGTCTTTGTCTCTGTCTCTGTCTCTGTCTCTGTCTCTGTCTCTGTCTCTGTCTCTGTCTCCGTCTCTGTCTCCGTCTCTGCCTCGGTCTCTGTTTCTGTCTCTGTCTCTGTCTCCGTCTCTGTCTCCGTATCTGTCTCTGTCTCTGTCTCTGTCTCTGTCTCTGTCTCTGTCTCTGTCTCTGTCTCTGTCTCCGTATCTGTCTCTGTCTCTGTCTCTGTCTCTGTCTCCGTCTCTTTCTCTGTCTGAGACTATACCTCTGTCTCTGTCTCTGTCTCTGTCTCTGTCTCTGTCTCTGTCTCTGTCTCTGTCTCTGTCTCTGTCTCTGTCTCTGTCTCTGTCTCTGTCTCTGTCTCTGTCTCTGTCTCTGTCTCTGTCTCTGTCTCTGTCTCTGCCTCTGTCCCTGTCTCTGTCTCTGTCTCTGTCTGTGTCTCTGCCTGTGTCTCGGTCTTTGTCTCCGCCTCTGCCTCTGTCTCTGTCTCTGTCTCTGTCTCAGTCTCAGTCTCTGCCTCCGTCTCTGTCTCTGCCTCTGTCTCAGTCTCTGCGTCTGTCTCTGTCCCTGTCTCTGTCTCTGTCTCTGTCTCTGTCTCTGTCTCTGTCTCTGTCTCCGTATCTGTCTCTGTCTCTGTCTCTTTCTCTGTCTGAGACTCTGCCTCTGTCTCTGTCTCTGTCTCTGTCTCTGTCTCTGTCTCTGTCTCTGTCTCTGTCTCTGTCTCTGTCTCTGTCTCTGTCTCTGTCTCTGTCTCTGACTCTGTCTCTGTCTCTGTCTCTGTCTCTGTCTCTGTCTCTGTCTCTGTCTCTGTCTCTGTCTCTGCGTCTGTCTCTGTCTCTGCCTCTGTCTCTGTCTCTGTCTCTGTCTCTGTCTCTGTCTCTGCGTCTGTCTCTGTCTCTGTCTCTGTCTCTGTCTCTGTCTCTGTCTCTGTCTCTGTCTCTGTCTCTGTCTCTGTCTCTGTCTCTGTCTCTGTCTCTGTCTCTGTCTCTGTCTCTGTCTCTGTCTCTGTCTCTGTCTCTGTCTCTGTCTCTGTCTCTGTCTCTGTCTCTGTCTCTGTCCCTGTCTCTGTCTCTCTCTCTGTCTCTGTCTCTGTCTGTGTCTCTTTCTCTGTCTGAGACACTGCCTCTGTCTCCGCCTCCGTCTCTGTCCCTGGCTCTGTCTCTGCCTCTGTCTCCGTCTCTGTCTCTGTCTCTGTCTCTGTCCCCGTATCTGTCTCTGTCTCCGTCTCTGTCTCTGTCTCTGTCTCCGTATCTGTCTCTGTCTATGTCTCTGTCTCTGTCTCCGTCTCTTTCTCTGTCTGAGACTCTGCCTCTGTCTCTGTCTCTGTCACTGTCTCTGCCTCCGTTTCTGTCTCTGTCTCCGCCTCTGTCTCTGTCTCTGTCTCTGTCTCTGTCTCTGTATCTGTCTCTGTCTCTGTCTCTGTCCCTGCCTCTGTCTCTGTCTCTGTCTTTGTCTCTGTCTCCGCCTCTGTCTCTGTCTCTGTCTCTGTCTCTGTCTCTGTCTCTGTCTCTGTCTCTGTCTCTGTCTCCGTCTCTGTCTCCGTCTCTGTCTCGGTCTCTGTTTCTGTCTCTGTCTCTGTCTCCGTCTCTGTCTCCGTATCTGTCTCTGTCTCTGTCTCTGTCTCTGTCTCTGTCTCTGTCTCTGTCTCTGTCTCCGTATCTGTCTCTGTCTCTGTCTCTGTCTCTGTCTCCGTCTCTTTCTCTGTCTGAGACTCTACCTCTGTCTCTGTCTCTGTCTCTGTCTCTGTCTCTGTCTCTGTCTCTGTCTCTGTCTCTGTCTCTGTCTCTGTCTCTGTCTCTGTCTCTGTCTCTGTCTCTGTCTCTGTCTCTGTCTCTGTCTCTGTCTCTGTCTCTGTCTCTGTCTCTGTCTCTGTCTCTGTCTCTGTCTCTGTCTCTGTCGCTGTCTCTTCCTCTGTCTCTGTCTCCGTCTCTGTCCCTGGCTCTGTCTCTGCCTCTGTCTCTGTCTCTGTCTCTGTCTCTGTCTCCGTCTCTGTCTCGGTCTCTGTTTCTGTCTCTGTCTCTGTCTCCGTCTCTGTCTCCGTATCTGTCTCTGTCTCTGTCTCTGCCCCTGTCTCTGTCGCTGTCTCTGCCTCTGTCTCAGTCCCTGCGTCTGTCTCCGTCTTTGTCTCCGTCTGTGTCTCTGTCCCTGTCTCTGTCTCTGTCTCTGTCTCTGTCTCTGTCTCTGTCTCTGTCTCTGTCTCTGTCTCTACCTCTGTCTCTGTCTCTCTCTCTGTCTGCGTCTCTGTCTCTGTCTCGGTCTTTGTCTCCGTCTCTGTCTCTGTCTCTGTCTCTGTCTCTCCCTCTGTCTCAGTCTCTGCGTCTGTCTCGGTCTCTGTCTCTGTCTCTGCCTCTGTCTCTGTCTCTGTCTCCGTCTCTGTCTCTGTCTCTGTCTCTGTCTCTGTCTCTGTCTCTGTCTCTGTCTCTGTCTCTGTCTCTGTCTCTGTCTCTGTCTCTGTCTCTGTCTCTGTCTCTGTCTCTGTCTCTGTCTCTGTCTCTGTCTCTGTCTCTGTCTCTGTCTCTGTCTCTGTCTCTGTCTCTGTCTCTGTCTCTGTCTCTTTCTCTGTCTGAGACCCTGCCTCTGTCTCTGTCTCTGTCTCTGTCTCTGTCTCCGTCTCTGCCTCTGTCCCTGTCTCTGTCTCTGTCTCTGTCTGTGTCTCTGCCTGTGTCTCGGTCTTTGTCTCCGCCTCTGCCTCTGTCTCTGTCCCTGTCTCTGTCTCAGTCTCAGTCTCTGCCTCCGTCTCTGTCTCTGCCTCTGTCTCAGTCTCTGCGTCTGTCTCTGTCCCTGTCTCTGTCTCTGTCTCTGTCTCTGTCTCTGTCTCTGTCTCTGTCTCTGTCTCCGTATCTGTCTCTGTCTCTGTCTCTTTCTCTGTCTAAGACTCTGCCTCTGTCTCTGTCTCTGTCTCTGTCTCTGTCTCTGTCTCTGTCTCTGTCTCTACATCTGTCTCTGTCTCTGTCTCTGTCTCTGTCTCTGTCTCTGTCTCTGTCTGTGTCTCTTTCTCCGTCCCTGTCTCTGTCTCTGTCTCTGTCTCTGTCTCTGTCTCTGTCTCTGCGTCTGTCTCTGTCTCTGTCTCTGTCTCTGTCTCTGTCTCTGTCTGTGTCTCTTTCTCCGTCCCTGTCTCTGTCTCTGTCTCTGTCTCTGTCTCTGTCTCTGTCTCTGTCTCTGTCTCTGCGTCTGTCTCTGTCTCTGTCTCTGTCTCTGTCTCTGTCTCTGTTTCTGTCTCTGTCTCTGTCTCTGTCTCTGTCTCTGTCTCTGTCTCTGTCTCTGTCTCTGTCTCTGTCTCTGTCTCTGTCTCTGTCTCTGTCTCTGTCTCTGTCTCTGTCTCTGTCGCTGTCTCTTCCTCTGTCTCTGTCTCCGTCTCTGTCCCTGGCTCTGTCTCTGCCTCTGTCTCTGTCTCTGTCTCTGTCTCTGTCTCCGTCTCTGTCTCGGTCTCTGTTTCTGTCTCTGTCTCTGTCTCCGTCTCTGTCTCCGTATCTGTCTCTGTCTCTGTCTCTGCCCCTGTCTCTGTCGCTGTCTCTGCCTCTGTCTCAGTCCCTGCGTCTGTCTCCGTCTTTGTCTCCGTCTGTGTCTCTGTCCCTGTCTCTGTCTCTGTCTCTGTCTCTGTCTCTGTCTCTGTCTCTGTCTCTGTCTCTACCTCTGTCTCTGTCTCTCTCTCTGTCTGCGTCTCTGTCTCTGTCTCTGTCTCTGTCTCTGTCTCTGTCTCTGTCTCTGTCTCTGTCTCTGTCTCTGTCTCTGTCTCTGTCTCTGTCTCTGTCTCTGTCTCTGTCTCTGTCTCTGTCTCTGTCTCTGTCTCTGTCTCTTTCTCTGTCTGAGACCCTGCCTCTGTCTCTGTCTCTGTCTCTGTCTCTGTCTCTGTCTCCGTCTCTGCCTCTGTCCCTGTCTCTGTCTCTGTCTCTGTCTGTGTCTCTGCCTGTGTCTCGGTCTTTGTCTCCGCCTCTGCCTCTGTCTCTGTCTCTGTCTCTGTCTCAGTCTCAGTCTCTGCCTCCGTCTCTGTCTCTGCCTCTGTCTCAGTCTCTGCGTCTGTCTCTGTCCCTGTCTCTGTCTCTGTCTCTGTCTCTGTCTCTGTCTCTGTCTCTGTCTCTGTCTCCGTATCTGTCTCTGTCTCTGTCTCTTTCTCTGTCTGAGACTCTGCCTCTGTCTCTGTCTCTGTCTCTGTCTCTGTCTCTGTCTCTGTCTCTGTCTCTGTCTCTGTCTCTGTCTCTACATCTGTCTCTGTCTCTGTCTCTGTCTCTGTCTCTGTCTCTGTCTCTGTCTCTGTCTCTGTCTCTGTCTCTGTCTCTGTCTCTGTCTCTGTCTCTGTCTCTGTCTCTGTCTCTGTCTCTGTCTCTGTCTCTGTCTCTGTCTCTGTCTCTGTCCCTGTCTCTGTCTCTGTCTCCGTATCCGTATCTGTCTCTGTCTCTGTCTCTGTCTCTGCCTCTGTCTCTGTGTCTGTCTCTGTCTCTGTCTCTGTCTCTGTCTCTGTCTCTGTCTCTGCCTCTGTCTCTGTCTCTGTCTCTGTCTCTGTCTCTGTCTCTGTCTCTTTCTCTGTCTGAGACTCTGCCTCTGTCTCTGTCTCTGTCTCTGTCTCTGTCTCTGTCTCTGTCTCTGTCTCTGTCTCTACATCTGTCTCTGTCTCTGTCTCTGTCTCTGTCTCTGTCTCTGTCTCTGTCTCTGTCTCTGTCTCTGTCTCTGTCTCTGTCTCTGTCTCTGTCTCTGTCTCTGTCTCTGTCTCTGTCTCTGTCTCTGTCTCTGTCTCAGTCTCTGCGTCTGTCTCGGTCTCTGTCTCTGTCTCTGCCTCTGTCTCTGTCTCTGTCTCCGTCTCCGTTTCCGTCTCTGTCCCTGGCTCTGTCTCTGCCTCTGTCTCCGTCTCTGTCTCTGTCTCTGTCTCTGTCCCCGTATCTGTCTCTGTCTCCGTCTCTGTCTCTGTCTCTGTCTCTGTCTCTGTCTCTGTCTCCGTCTCTGTCTCTGTCTCTGTCTCTGTCCCTGTCTCTGTCTCTGTCTCTGTCTCTGTCTCTGCCTCTGTCTCTGTCTCTGTCTCTGTCTCCGTATCTGTCTCTGTCTCTGTCTCTTTCTCTGTCTGAGACTCTGCCTCTGTCTCTGTCTCTGTCTCTGTCTCGGTCTCTGTCTCTGTCTCTGTCTCTACATCTGTCTCTGTCTCTGTCTCTGTCTCTGTCTCTGTCTCTGTCTCTGTCTCTGTCTCTGTCTCTGTCTCTGTCTCTGTCTCTGTCTCTGTCTCTGTCTCTGTCTCTGTCTCTGTCTCTGTCTCTGTCTCCGTATCCGTATCTGTCTCTTTCTGTGTCTAAGACCCTGCCTCTGTCTCTGTGTCTGTCTCTGTCTCTGTCTCTGTCTCTGTCTCTGCCTCTGTCTCTGCCTCTGTCTCTGTCTCTGTCTCTGTCTCTGTCTCTGTCTCTGTCTCTGTCTCTGTCTCTGTCTCTGTCACCGTATCTGTCTCTGTCTCTGTCTCTTTCTCTGTCTGAGACTCTGCCTCTGTCTCTGTCTCTGTCTCTGTCTCTGTCTCTGTCTCTGTCTCTGTCTCTACATCTGTCTCTGTCTCTGTCTCTGTCTCTGTCTCTGTCTCTGTCTCTGACTCTGTCTCTGTCTCTGTCTCTGTCTCTGTCTCTGTCTCTGTCTCTGTCTCTGTCTCTGTCTCTGTCTCTGTCTCTGTCTCTGTCTCTGTCTCTGTCTCTGTCTCTGTCTCTGTCTCTGTCTCTGTCTCTGTCTCTGTCTCTGTGTGTGTCTCTTTCTCTGTCTGAGACACTGCCTCTGTCTCCGTCTCCGTCTCCGTCTCTGTCCCTGGCTCTGTCTCTGCCTCTGTCTCTGTCTCTGTCTCCGTCTCTGTCTCTGTCTCTGTCTCTGTCTCTGTCTCTGTCTCTGTCTCAGTCCCTGCGTCTGTCTCCGACTTTGTCTCTGTCTCTGTCTCTGTCTCTGTCTCTGTCTCTGCCTCTGTCTCTGTCCCCGTATCTGTCTCTGTCCCTGTTTCTGTCTCTGTCTCTGTCCCTGCCTGTGTCTCTGCCTCTGTCTCCGTCTCTGTCTCTGACTCTGTCTCTGTCTCTATCGCCGTCTCTGTCTCTGTCTCTGACTCTGTCTCTTTCTCTGTCTGAGACTCTGCCTCTGTCTCTGTCTCTGTTACTGTCTCTGCCTCCGTCTCTGTCTCTGTCTCTTTCTCCGTCTCTGTCTCTGTCTCTGTCTCTGTCTCCGTCCCTGCCTCTGTCTCTGTCTCTGTCTTTGTCTCTGTCTCTGTCTCTGTCTCTGTCTCTGTCTCTGTCTCTGTCTCTGTCTCCGTCTCTGTCTCCGTCTCTGTCTCGGTCTCTGTTTCTGTCTCTGTCTCTGTCTCCGTCTCTGTCTCCGTATCTGTCTCTGTCGCTGTCTCTGTCTCTGTCTCCGTATCTGTCTCTGTCTCTGTCTCTGTCTCTGTCTCCGTCTCTTTCTCTGTCTGAGACTCTACCTCTGTCTCTGTCTCTGTCTCTGTCTCTGTCTCTGTCTCTGTCTCTGTCTCTGTCTCTGTCTCTGTCTCTGTCTCTGTCTCTGTCTCTGTCTCTGTCTCTGTCTCTGTCTCTGTCTCTGCCTCTGTCCCTGTCTCTGTCTCTGTCTCTGTCTGTGTCTCTGCCTGTGTCTCGGTCTTTGTCTCCGCCTCTGCCTCTGTCTCTGTCTCTGTCTCTGTCTCAGTCTCAGTCTCTGCCTCCGTCTCTGTCTCTGCCTCTGTCTCAGTCTCTGCGTCTGTCTCTGTCCCTGTCTCTGTCTCTGTCTCTGTCTCTGTCTCTGTCTCTGTCTCTGTCTCTGTCTCCGTATCTGTCTCTGTCTCTGTCTCTTTCTCTGTCTGAGACTCTGCCTCTGTCTCTGTCTCTGTCTCTGTCTCTGTCTCTGTCTCTGACTCTGTCTCTGTCTCTGTCTCTGTCTCTGTCTCTGTCTCTGTCTCTGTCTCTGTCTCTGTCTCTGCGTCTGTCTCTGTCTCTGCCTCTGTCTCTGTCTCTGTCTCTGTCTCTGTCTCTGTCTCTGCGTCTGTCTCTGTCTCTGTCTCTGTCTCTGTCTCTGTCTCTGTCTCTGTCTCTGTCTCTGTCTCTGTCTCTGTCTCTGTCCCTGTCTCTGTCTCTCTCTCTGTCTCTGTCTCTGTCTGTGTCTCTTTCTCTGTCTGAGACACTGCCTCTGTCTCCGCCTCCGTCTCTGTCCCTGGCTCTGTCTCTGCCTCTGTCTCCGTCTCTGTCTCTGTCTCTGTCTCTGTCCCCGTATCTGTCTCTGTCTCCGTCTCTGTCTCTGTCTCTGTCTCCGTATCTGTCTCTGTCTATGTCTCTGTCTCTGTCTCCGTCTCTTTCTCTGTCTGAGACTCTGCCTCTGTCTCTGTCTCTGTCACTGTCTCTGCCTCCGTTTCTGTCTCTGTCTCCGCCTCTGTCTCTGTCTCTGTCTCTGTCTCTGTCTCTGTATCTGTCTCTGTCTCTGTCGCTGTCTCTTCCTCTGTCTCTGTCTCCGTCTCTGTCCCTGGCTCTGTCTCTGCCTCTGTCTCTGTCTCTGTCTCTGTCTCTGTCTCCGTCTCTGTCTCTGTCTCTGTCTCCGTCTCTGTCTCCGTCTCTGTCTCGGTCTCTGTTTCTGTCTCAGTCTCTGTCTCCGTCTCTGTCTCCGTATCTGTCTCTGTCTCTGTCTCTGTCTCTGTCTCTGTCTCTGTCTCTGTCTCTGTCTCCGTATCTGTCTCTGTCTCTGTCTCTGTCTCTGTCTCCGTCTCTTTCTCTGTCTGAGACTCTACCTCTGTCTCTGTCTCTGTCTCTGTCTCTGTCTCTGTCTCTGTCTCTGTCTCTGTCTCTGTCTCTGTCTCTGTCTCTGTCTCTGTCTCTGTCTCTGCCTCTGTCCCTGTCTCTGTCTCTGTCTCTGTCTGTGTCTCTGCCTGTGTCTCGGTCTTTGTCTCCGCCTCTGCCTCTGTCTCTGTCTCTGTCTCTGTCTCAGTCTCAGTCTCTGCCTCCGTCTCTGTCTCTGCCTCTGTCTCAGTCTCTGCGTCTGTCTCTGTCTCTGTCTCTGCCTCTGTCTCCGTCTCTGTCTCTGTCTCTGTCTCTGTCTCCGTCTCTGTCTCCGTCTCTGTCTCGGTCTCTGTTTCTGTCTCAGTCTCTGTCTCCGTCTCTGTCTCCGTATCTGTCTCTGTCTCTGTCTCTGTCTCTGTCTCTGTCTCTGTCTCTGTCTCTGTCTCCGTATCTGTCTCTGTCTCTGTCTCTGTCTCTGTCTCCGTCTCTTTCTCTGTCTGAGACTCTACCTCTGTCTCTGTCTCTGTCTCTGTCTCTGTCTCTGCCTCTGTCTCCGTCTCTGTCTCTGACTCTGTCTCTGTCTCTATCGCCGTCTCTGTCTCTGTCTCTGACTCTGTCTCTTTCTCTGTCTGAGACTCTGCCTCTGTCTCTGTCTCTGTTACTGTCTCTGCCTCCGTCTCTGTCTCTGTCTCTTTCTCCGTCTCTGTCTCTGTCTCTGTCTCTGTCTCCGTCCCTGCCTCTGTCTCTGTCTCTGTCTTTGTCTCTGTCTCTGTCTCTGTCTCTGTCTCTGTCTCTGTCTCTGTCTCCGTCTCTGTCTCCGTCTCTGTCTCGGTCTCTGTTTCTGTCTCTGTCTCTGTCTCCGTCTCTGTCTCCGTATCTGTCTCTGTCTCTGTCTCTGTCTCTGTCTCTGTCTCTGTCTCTGTCTCTGTCTCCGTATCTGTCTCTGTCTCTGTCTCTGTCTCTGTCTCCGTCTCTTTCTCTGTCTGAGACTCTACCTCTGTCTCTGTCTCTGTCTCTGTCTCTGTCTCTGTCTCTGTCTCTGTCTCTGTCTCTGTCTCTGTCTCTGTCTCTGTCTCTGTCTCTGTCTCTGTCTCTGTCTCTGTCTCTGTCTCTGCCTCTGTCCCTGTCTCTGTCTCTGTCTCTGTCTGTGTCTCTGCCTGTGTCTCGGTCTTTGTCTCCGCCTCTGCCTCTGTCTCTGTCTCTGTCTCTGTCTCAGTCTCAGTCTCTGCCTCCGTCTCTGTCTCTGCCTCTGTCTCAGTCTCTGCGTCTGTCTCTGTCCCTGTCTCTGTCTCTGTCTCTGTCTCTGTCTCTGTCTCTGTCTCTGTCTCTGTCTCTGTCTCTGTCTCCGTATCTGTCTCTGTCTCTGTCTCTTTCTCTGTCTGAGACTCTGCCTCTGTCTCTGTCTCTGTCTCTGTCTCTGTCTCTGTCTCTGTCTCTGTCTCTGTCTCTGTCTCTGTCTCTGACTCTGTCTCTGTCTCTGTCTCTGTCTCTGTCTCTGTCTCTGTCTCTGTCTCTGTCTCTGTCTCTGTCTCTGTCTCTGTCTCTGCGTCTGTCTCTGTCTCTGCCTCTGTCTCTGTCTCTGTCTCTGTCTCTGTCTCTGTCTCTGCGTCTGTCTCTGTCTCTGTCTCTGTCTCTGTCTCTGTCTCTGTCTCTGTCTCTGTCTCTGTCTCTGTCTCTGTCTCTGTCTCTGTCTCTGTCTCTGTCTCTGTCTCTGTCTCTGTCTCTGTCCCTGTCTCTGTCTCTCTCTCTGTCTCTGTCTCTGTCTGTGTCTCTTTCTCTGTCTGAGACACTGCCTCTGTCTCCGCCTCCGTCTCTGTCCCTGGCTCTGTCTCTGCCTCTGTCTCCGTCTCTGTCTCTGTCTCTGTCTCTGTCCCCGTATCTGTCTCTGTCTCCGTCTCTGTCTCTGTCTCTGTCTCCGTATCTGTCTCTGTCTATGTCTCTGTCTCTGTCTCCGTCTCTTTCTCTGTCTGAGACTCTGCCTCTGTCTCTGTCTCTGTCACTGTCTCTGCCTCCGTTTCTGTCTCTGTCTCCGCCTCTGTCTCTGTCTCTGTCTCTGTCTCTGTCTCTGTCTCTGTATCTGTCTCTGTCTCTGTCGCTGTCTCTTCCTCTGTCTCTGTCTCCGTCTCTGTCCCTGGCTCTGTCTCTGCCTCTGTCTCTGTCTCTGTCTCTGTCTCTGTCTCCGTCTCTGTCTCTGTCTCCGTCTCTGTCTCTGTCTCTGTCTCCGTCTCTGTCTCCGTCTCTGTCTCGGTCTCTGTTTCTGTCTCAGTCTCTGTCTCCGTCTCTGTCTCCGTATCTGTCTCTGTCTCTGTCTCTGTCTCTGTCTCTGTCTCTGTCTCTGTCTCTGTCTCCGTATCTGTCTCTGTCTCTGTCTCTGTCTCTGTCTCCGTCTCTTTCTCTGTCTGAGACTCTACCTCTGTCTCTGTCTCTGTCTCTGTCTCTGTCTCTGTCTCTGTCTCTGTCTCTGTCTCTGTCTCTGTCTCTGTCTCTGTCTCTGTCTCTGTCTCTGCCTCTGTCCCTGTCTCTGTCTCTGTCTCTGTCTGTGTCTCTGCCTGTGTCTCGGTCTTTGTCTCCGCCTCTGCCTCTGTCTCTGTCTCTGTCTCTGTCTCAGTCTCAGTCTCTGCCTCCGTCTCTGTCTCTGCCTCTGTCTCAGTCTCTGCGTCTGTCTCTGTCCCTGTCTCTGTCTCTGTCTCTGTCTCTGTCTCTGTCTCTGTCTCTGTCTCTGTCTCTGTCTCTGTCTCTGTCTCTGTCTCTGTCTCTGTCTCTGACTCTGTCTCTGTCTCTGTCTCTGTCTCTGTCTCTGTCTCTGTCTCTGTCTCTGTCTCCGTCTCTGCGTCTGTCTCTGTCTCTGCCTCTGTCTCTGTCTCTGTCTCTGTCTCTGTCTCTGTCTCTGCGTCTGTCTCTGTCTCCGTCTCTGTCTCTGTCTCTGTCTCTGTCTCTGTCTCTGTCTCTGTCTCTGTCTCTGTCTCTGTCTCTGTCTCTGTCTCTGTCTCTGTCTCTGTCTCTGTCTCTGTCACTGTCTCTGTCTCTGTCTCTGTCTCTGTCTCTGTCTCTGTCCCTGTCTCTGTCTCTCTCTCTGTCTCTGTCTCTGTCTGTGTCTCTTTCTCTGTCTGAGACACTGCCTCTGTCTCCGCCTCCGTCTCTGTCCCTGGCTCTGTCTCTGCCTCTGTCTCCGTCTCTGTCTCTGTCTCTGTCTCTGTCCCCGTATCTGTCTCTGTCTCCGTCTCTGTCTCTGTCTCTGTCTCCGTATCTGTCTCTGTCTATGTCTCTGTCTCTGTCTCCGTCTCTTTCTCTGTCTGAGACTCTGCCTCTGTCTCTGTCTCTGTCACTGTCTCTGCCTCCGTTTCTGTCTCTGTCTCCGCCTCTGTCTCTGTCTCTGTCTCTGTCTCTGTCTCTGTATCTGTCTCTGTCTCTGTCTCTGTCCCTGCCTCTGTCTCTGTCTCTGTCTTTGTCTCTGTCTCCGCCTCTGTCTCTGTCTCTGTCTCTGTCTCTGTCTCTGTATCTGTCTCTGTCTCTGTCTCTGTCCCTGCCTCTGTCTCTGTCTCTGTCTTTGTCTCTGTCTCTGTCTCTGTCTCTGTCTCTGTCTCTGTCTCTGACTCTGTCTCTGTCTCTGTCTCTGTCTCTGTCTCTGTTTCTGTCTCTGTCTCTGTCTCTGTCTCTGTCTCTGTCTCTGTCTCTGTCTCTGTCTCTGTCTCTGTCTCTGTCTCTGTCTCTGCCTCTGTCTCAGTCCCTGCGTCTGTCTCCGTCTTTGTCTCCGTCTCTGTCTCTGTCTCTGTCTCTGTCTCTGCCTCCGTCGCTCTCTCTCCCTCTGTCTCTGTCTCTATCTCTGCCTCTGTCTCTGTCTCTGTCTCTGTCTCTGTCTCTGTCTCTGTCTCTACCTCTGTCTCTGTCTCTCTCTCTCTGTCTGCGTCTCTGTCTCTGTCTCTGTCTCGGTCTTTGTCTCCGTCTCTGTCTCTGTCTCTGTCTCTGTCTCTCCCTCTGTCTCAGTCTCTGCGTCTGTCTCGGTCTCTGTCTCTGCCTCTGCGTCTGTCTCTGTCTCTGTCTCTGTCTCTGTCTCTGTCTCTGCCTCTCTCTCTGTCTCTGTCTCTGTCTCTGTCTCTGTCTCTGTCACTGCCCCTGTCTCTGTCTCTGTCTCTCTCTGTCGCTGTCTCTTCCTCTGTCTGAGACCCTGCCTCTGTCTCTGTCTCTGTCTCCGTCCCTGCCTCTGTCTCTGTCTCTGTCTTTGTCTCTGTCTCTGTCTCTGTCTCTGTCTCTGTCTCAGTCTCTGTCTCTGTCTCTGTCTCCGTCTCTGTCTCCGTCTCTGTCTTGGTCTCTGTTTCTGTCTCTGTCTCTGTCTCCGTCTCTGTCTCTGTCTCTGTCTCTGTCTCTGTCTCCGTATCTGTCTCTGTCTCTGTCTCTGTCTCTGTCTCCGTCTCTTTCTCTGTCTGAGACTCTGCCTCTGTCTCTGTCTCTGTCACTGTCTCTGCCCCGTCTCTGTCTCTGTCTCCGCCTCTGTCTCTGTCTCTGTCTCTGTCTCTGTCTCTGTATCTGTCTCTGTCTCTGTCTCTGTCCCTGCCTCTGTCTCAGTCTCTGTCTTTGTCTCTGTCTCTGTCTCTGTCTCTGTCTCTGTCTCTGTCTCTGACTCTGTCTCTGTCTCTGTCTCTGTCTCTGTCTCTGTCTCTGTCTCTGTCTCTGTCTCTGTCTCTGTCTCTGCGTCTGTCTCTGTCTCTGTCTCTGTCTCTGTCTCTGTCTCTGTCTCTGTCTCTGTCTCTGTCTCTGTCTCTGTCTCTGTCTCTGTCTCTGTCTCTGTCTCTGTCTCTGTCTCTGTCTCTGTCTCTGTCTCTGTCTCTGTCGCTGTCTCTGCCCTTGTCTCTGTCGCTGTCTCTGCCTCTGTCTCAGTCCCTGCGTCTGTCTCCGTCTTTGTCTCCGTCTCTGTCTCTATCTCTGTCTCTGTCTCTGTCTCTGTCTCTATCTCTGTCTCTGCGTCTGTCTCTGTCTCTGTCTCTGTCTCTGTCTCTGTCTCTGTCTCTGTCTCTGTCTCTGTCTCTGTCTCTGTCTCTGTCTCTGTCCCTGCCTCTGTCTCTGTCTCTATCTTTGTCTCTGTCTCTGTCTCTGTCTCTGTCTCTGTCTCTGACTCTGTCTCTGTCTCTGTCTCCGTCTCTGTCTCTGTCTCTGTCTCTGTCTCTGTCTCTGTCTCTGCGTCTGTCTCTGTCTCTGTCTCTGTCTCTGTCTCTGTCTCTGCGTCTGTCTCTGTCTCTGTCTCTGTCTCTGTCTCTGTCTCTGTCTCTGTCTCTGACTCTGTCTCTGTCTCTGTCTCTGTCTCTGTCTCTGTCTCTGTCTCTGTCTCTGTCTCTGTCTCTGTCTCTGCGTCTGTCTCTGTCTCTGTCTCTGTCTCTGTCTCTGTCTCTGTCTCTGTCTCTGTCTCTGTCTCTGTCTCTGTCTCTGTCTCTGTCTCTGTCTCTGTCTCTGTCTCTGTCTCTGTCTCTGTCTCTGTCTCTGTCTCTGTCTCTGTCTCTGTCTCTGTCTCTGTCTCTGTCGCTGTCTCTGCCCTTGTCTCTGTCGCTGTCTCTGCCTCTGTCTCAGTCCCTGCGTCTGTCTCCGTCTTTGTCTCCGTCCCTGTCTCTGTCTCTGTCTCTGTCTCTGTCTCTGTCTCTGTCTCTGTCTCTGTCTCTGCGTCTGTCTCGGTCTCTGTTTCTGTCTCTGTCTCTGTCTCCGTCTCTGTCTCTGTCTCTGTCTCTGTCTCTGTCTCCGTATCTGTCTCTGTCTCTGTCTCTGTCTCTGTCTCCGTCTCTTTCTCTGTCTGAGACTCTGCCTCTGTCTCTGTCTCTGTCACTGTCTCTGCCCCGTCTCTGTCTCTGTCTCCGCCTCTGTCTCTGTCTCTGTCTCTGTCTCTGTCTCTGTATCTGTCTCTGTCTCTGTCTCTGTCCCTGCCTCTGTCTCTGTCTCTATCTTTGTCTCTGTCTCTGTCTCTGTCTCTGTCTCTGTCTCTGTCTCTGTCTCTGTCTCTGTCTCTGTCTCTGTCTCTGTCTCTGTCTCTGTCTCTGTCTCTGTCTCTGTCTCTGCGTCCGTCTCTGTCTCTGTCTCTGTCTCTGTCTCTGTCTCTGTCTCTGTCTCTGTCTCTGTCTCTGTCTCTGTCTCTGTCTCTGTCTCTGTCTCTGTCTCTGTCTCTGTCTCTGTCTCTGTCTCTGTCTCTGTCTCTGTCTCTGTCTCTGTCTCTGTCTCTGTCTCTGTCTCTGTCTCTGTCTCTGTCTCTGTCTCTGTCTCTGTCTCTGTCTCTGTCTCTGTCTCTGTCTCTGTCTCTGTCTCTGTCTCTGTCGCTGTCTCTGCCCTTGTCTCTGTCGCTGTCTCTGCCTCTGTCTCAGTCCCTGCGTCTGTCTCCGTCTTTGTCTCCGTCTCTGTCTCTATCTCTGTCTCTGTCTCTGTCTCTGTCTCTATCTCTGTCTCTGCGTCTGTCTCTGTCTCTGTCTCTGTCTCTGTCTCTGTCTCTGTCTCTGTCTCTGTCTCTGTCTCTGTCTCTGTCTCTGTCTCTGTCTCTGTCCCTGCCTCTGTCTCTGTCTCTATCTTTGTCTCTGTCTCTGTCTCTGTCTCTGTCTCTGCCTCTGTCTCTGTCTCTGTCTCTGTCTCAGTCTCAGTCTCTGCCTCCGTCTCTGTCTCTGCCTCTGTCTCAGTCTCTGCGTCTGTCTCTGTCCCTGTCTCTGTCTCTGTCTCTGTCTCTGTCTCTGTCTCTGTCTCTGTCTCTGTCTCTGTCTCTGTCTCTGTCTCTGTCTCTGTCTCTGTCTCTGACTCTGTCTCTGTCTCTGTCTCTGTCTCTGTCTCTGTCTCTGCCTCTGTCTCTGTCTCCGTCTCTGCGTCTGTCTCTGTCTCTGCCTCTGTCTCTGTCTCTGTCTCTGTCTCTGTCTCTGTCTCTGCGTCTGTCTCTGTCTCTGTCTCTGTCTCTGTCTCTGTCTCTGTCTCTGTCTCTGTCTCTGTCTCTGTCTCTGTCTGTGTCTCTGTCTCTGTCTCTGTCTCTGTCTCTGTCTCTGTCTCTGTCTCTGTCTCTGTCTCTGTCTCTGTCCCTGTCTCTGTCTCTCTCTCTGTCTCTGTCTCTGTCTGTGTCTCTTTCTCTGTCTGAGACACTGCCTCTGTCTCCGCCTCCGTCTCTGTCCCTGGCTCTGTCTCTGCCTCTGTCTCCGTCTCTGTCTCTGTCTCTGTCTCTGTCCCCGTATCTGTCTCTGTCTCCGTCTCTGTCTCTGTCTCTGTCTCCGTATCTGTCTCTGTCTATGTCTCTGTCTCTGTCTCCGTCTCTTTCTCTGTCTGAGACTCTGCCTCTGTCTCTGTCTCTGTCACTGTCTCTGCCTCCGTTTCTGTCTCTGTCTCCGCCTCTGTCTCTGTCTCTGTCTCTGTCTCTGTCTCTGTATCTGTCTCTGTCTCTGTCTCTGTCCCTGCCTCTGTCTCTGTCTCTGTCTTTGTCTCTGTCTCCGCCTCTGTCTCTGTCTCTGTCTCTGTCTCTGTCTCTGTATCTGTCTCTGTCTCTGTCTCTGTCCCTGCCTCTGTCTCTGTCTCTGTCTTTGTCTCTGTCTCTGTCTCTGTCTCTGTCTCTGTCTCTGTCTCTGACTCTGTCTCTGTCTCTGTCTCTGTCTCTGTCTCTGTTTCTGTCTCTGTCTCTGTCTCTGTCTCTGTCTCTGTCTCTGTCTCTGTCTCTGTCTCTGTCTCTGTCTCTGTCTCTGTCTCTGCCTCTGTCTCAGTCCCTGCGTCTGTCTCCGTCTTTGTCTCCGTCTCTGTCTCTGTCTCTGTCTCTGTCTCTGCCTCCGTCGCTCTCTCTCCCTCTGTCTCTGTCTCTATCTCTGCCTCTGTCTCTGTCTCTGTCTCTGTCTCTGTCTCTGTCTCTGTCTCTACCTCTGTCTCTGTCTCTCTCTCTCTGTCTGCGTCTCTGTCTCTGTCTCTGTCTCGGTCTTTGTCTCCGTCTCTGTCTCTGTCTCTGTCTCTGTCTCTCCCTCTGTCTCAGTCTCTGCGTCTGTCTCGGTCTCTGTCTCTGCCTCTGCGTCTGTCTCTGTCTCTGTCTCTGTCTCTGTCTCTGTCTCTGCCTCTCTCTCTGTCTCTGTCTCTGTCTCTGTCTCTGTCTCTGTCACTGCCCCTGTCTCTGTCTCTGTCTCTCTCTGTCGCTGTCTCTTCCTCTGTCTGAGACCCTGCCTCTGTCTCTGTCTCTGTCTCCGTCCCTGCCTCTGTCTCTGTCTCTGTCTTTGTCTCTGTCTCTGTCTCTGTCTCTGTCTCTGTCTCAGTCTCTGTCTCTGTCTCTGTCTCCGTCTCTGTCTCCGTCTCTGTCTTGGTCTCTGTTTCTGTCTCTGTCTCTGTCTCCGTCTCTGTCTCTGTCTCTGTCTCTGTCTCTGTCTCCGTATCTGTCTCTGTCTCTGTCTCTGTCTCTGTCTCCGTCTCTTTCTCTGTCTGAGACTCTGCCTCTGTCTCTGTCTCTGTCACTGTCTCTGCCCCGTCTCTGTCTCTGTCTCCGCCTCTGTCTCTGTCTCTGTCTCTGTCTCTGTCTCTGTATCTGTCTCTGTCTCTGTCTCTGTCCCTGCCTCTGTCTCAGTCTCTGTCTTTGTCTCTGTCTCTGTCTCTGTCTCTGTCTCTGTCTCTGTCTCTGACTCTGTCTCTGTCTCTGTCTCTGTCTCTGTCTCTGTCTCTGTCTCTGTCTCTGTCTCTGTCTCTGTCTCTGTCTCTGCGTCTGTCTCTGTCTCTGTCTCTGTCTCTGTCTCTGTCTCTGTCTCTGTCTCTGTCTCTGTCTCTGTCTCTGTCTCTGTCTCTGTCTCTGTCTCTGTCTCTGTCTCTGTCTCAGTCTCTGTCTCTGTCTCTGTCGCTGTCTCTGCCCTTGTCTCTGTCGCTGTCTCTGCCTCTGTCTCAGTCCCTGCGTCTGTCTCCGTCTTTGTCTCCGTCTCTGTCTCTATCTCTGTCTCTGTCTCTGTCTCTGTCTCTATCTCTGTCTCTGCGTCTGTCTCTGTCTCTGTCTCTGTCTCCGTCTCTGTCTCTGTCTCTGTCTCTGTCTCTGTCTCTGTCTCTGTCTCTGTCCCTGCCTCTGTCTCTGTCTCTATCTTTGTCTCTGTCTCTGTCTCTGTCTCTGTCTCTGTCTCTGTCTCTGACTCTGTCTCTGTCTCTGTCTCCGTCTCTGTCTCTGTCTCTGTCTCTGTCTCTGTCTCTGTCTCTGCGTCTGTCTCTGTCTCTGTCTCTGTCTCTGTCTCTGTCTCTGCGTCTGTCTCTGTCTCTGTCTCTGTCTCTGTCTCTGTCTCTGTCTCTGTCTCTGTCTCTGTCTCTGTCTCTGTCTCTGTCTCTGTCTCTGTCTCTGTCTCTGTCTCTGTCTCTGTCTCTGTCTCTGTCGCTGTCTCTGCCCTTGTCTCTGTCGCTGTCTCTGCCTCTGTCTCAGTCCCTGCGTCTGTCTCCGTCTTTGTCTCCGTCCCTGTCTCTGTCTCTGTCTCTGTCTCTGTCTCTGTCTCTGTCTCTGTCTCTGTCTCTGTCTCTGTCTCTGTCTCTGTCTCTGTCTCTGTCTCTGTCTCTGTCTCTGTCTCTGTCTCTGTCTCTGTCTCTGTCTCTGTCTCTGACTCTGTCTCTGTCTCTGTCTCTGTCTCTGTCTCTGTCTCTGTCTCTGTCTCTGTCTCTGTCTCTGTCTCTGTCTCTGTCTCTGTCTCTGTCTCTGTCTCTGTCTCTGTCTCTGTCTCTGTCTCTGTCTCTGTCTCTGTCTCTGTCTCTGTCTCTGTCTCTGTCTCTGTCTCTGTCTCTGTCTCTGTCTCTGTCTCTGTCTCTGTCTCTGTCTCTGTCTCTGTCTCTGTCTCTGTCGCTGTCTCTGCCCTTGTCTCTGTCGCTGTCTCTGCCTCTGTCTCAGTCCCTGCGTCTGTCTCCGTCTTTGTCTCCGTCTCTGTCTCTATCTCTGTCTCTGTCTCTGTCTCTGTCTCTATCTCTGTCTCTGCGTCTGTCTCTGTCTCTGTCTCTGTCTCTGTCTCTGTCTCTGTCTCTGTCTCTGTCTCTGTCTCTGTCTCTGTCTCTGTCCCTGCCTCTGTCTCTGTCTCTATCTTTGTCTCTGTCTCTGTCTCTGTCTCTGTCTCTGCCTCTGTCTCTGTCTCTGTCTCTGTCTCAGTCTCAGTCTCTGCCTCCGTCTCTGTCTCTGCCTCTGTCTCAGTCTCTGCGTCTGTCTCTGTCCCTGTCTCTGTCTCTGTCTCTGTCTCTGTCTCTGTCTCTGTCTCTGTCTCTGTCTCTGTCTCTGTCTCTGTCTCTGTCTCTGTCTCTGTCTCTGACTCTGTCTCTGTCTCTGTCTCTGTCTCTGTCTCTGTCTCTGTCTCTGTCTCTGTCTCCGTCTCTGCGTCTGTCTCTGTCTCTGCCTCTGTCTCTGTCTCTGTCTCTGTCTCTGTCTCTGTCTCTGCGTCTGTCTCTGTCTCTGTCTCTGTCTCTGTCTCTGTCTCTGTCTCTGTCTCTGTCTCTGTCTCTGTCTCTGTCTCTGTCTCTGTCTCTGTCTCTGTCTCTGTCTCTGTCTCTGTCTCTGTCTCTGTCTCTGTCTCTGTCTCTGTCTCTGTCCCTGTCTCTGTCTCTCTCTCTGTCTCTGTCTCTGTCTGTGTCTCTTTCTCTGTCTGAGACACTGCCTCTGTCTCCGCCTCCGTCTCTGTCCCTGGCTCTGTCTCTGCCTCTGTCTCCGTCTCTGTCTCTGTCTCTGTCTCTGTCCCCGTATCTGTCTCTGTCTCCGTCTCTGTCTCTGTCTCTGTCTCCGTATCTGTCTCTGTCTATGTCTCTGTCTCTGTCTCCGTCTCTTTCTCTGTCTGAGACTCTGCCTCTGTCTCTGTCTCTGTCACTGTCTCTGCCTCCGTTTCTGTCTCTGTCTCCGCCTCTGTCTCTGTCTCTGTCTCTGTCTCTGTCTCTGTATCTGTCTCTGTCTCTGTCTCTGTCCCTGCCTCTGTCTCTGTCTCTGTCTTTGTCTCTGTCTCCGCCTCTGTCTCTGTCTCTGTCTCTGTCTCTGTCTCTGTATCTGTCTCTGTCTCTGTCTCTGTCCCTGCCTCTGTCTCTGTCTCTGTCTTTGTCTCTGTCTCTGTCTCTGTCTCTGTCTCTGTCTCTGTCTCTGACTCTGTCTCTGTCTCTGTCTCTGTCTCTGTCTCTGTTTCTGTCTCTGTCTCTGTCTCTGTCTCTGTCTCTGTCTCTGTCTCTGTCTCTGTCTCTGTCTCTGTCTCTGTCTCTGTCTCTGCCTCTGTCTCAGTCCCTGCGTCTGTCTCCGTCTTTGTCTCCGTCTCTGTCTCTGTCTCTGTCTCTGTCTCTGCCTCCGTCGCTCTCTCTCCCTCTGTCTCTGTCTCTATCTCTGCCTCTGTCTCTGTCTCTGTCTCTGTCTCTGTCTCTGTCTCTGTCTCTACCTCTGTCTCTGTCTCTCTCTCTCTGTCTGCGTCTCTGTCTCTGTCTCTGTCTCGGTCTTTGTCTCCGTCTCTGTCTCTGTCTCTGTCTCTGTCTCTCCCTCTGTCTCAGTCTCTGCGTCTGTCTCGGTCTCTGTCTCTGCCTCTGCGTCTGTCTCTGTCTCTGTCTCTGTCTCTGTCTCTGTCTCTGCCTCTCTCTCTGTCTCTGTCTCTGTCTCTGTCTCTGTCTCTGTCACTGCCCCTGTCTCTGTCTCTGTCTCTCTCTGTCGCTGTCTCTTCCTCTGTCTGAGACCCTGCCTCTGTCTCTGTCTCTGTCTCCGTCCCTGCCTCTGTCTCTGTCTCTGTCTTTGTCTCTGTCTCTGTCTCTGTCTCTGTCTCTGTCTCAGTCTCTGTCTCTGTCTCTGTCTCCGTCTCTGTCTCCGTCTCTGTCTTGGTCTCTGTTTCTGTCTCTGTCTCTGTCTCCGTCTCTGTCTCTGTCTCTGTCTCTGTCTCTGTCTCCGTATCTGTCTCTGTCTCTGTCTCTGTCTCTGTCTCCGTCTCTTTCTCTGTCTGAGACTCTGCCTCTGTCTCTGTCTCTGTCACTGTCTCTGCCCCGTCTCTGTCTCTGTCTCCGCCTCTGTCTCTGTCTCTGTCTCTGTCTCTGTCTCTGTATCTGTCTCTGTCTCTGTCTCTGTCCCTGCCTCTGTCTCAGTCTCTGTCTTTGTCTCTGTCTCTGTCTCTGTCTCTGTCTCTGTCTCTGTCTCTGACTCTGTCTCTGTCTCTGTCTCTGTCTCTGTCTCTGTCTCTGTCTCTGTCTCTGTCTCTGTCTCTGTCTCTGTCTCTGCGTCTGTCTCTGTCTCTGTCTCTGTCTCTGTCTCTGTCTCTGTCTCTGTCTCTGTCTCTGTCTCTGTCTCTGTCTCTGTCTCTGTCTCTGTCTCTGTCTCTGTCTCTGTCTCTGTCTCAGTCTCTGTCTCTGTCTCTGTCGCTGTCTCTGCCCTTGTCTCTGTCGCTGTCTCTGCCTCTGTCTCAGTCCCTGCGTCTGTCTCCGTCTTTGTCTCCGTCTCTGTCTCTATCTCTGTCTCTGTCTCTGTCTCTGTCTCTATCTCTGTCTCTGCGTCTGTCTCTGTCTCTGTCTCTGTCTCCGTCTCTGTCTCTGTCTCTGTCTCTGTCTCTGTCTCTGTCTCTGTCTCTGTCCCTGCCTCTGTCTCTGTCTCTATCTTTGTCTCTGTCTCTGTCTCTGTCTCTGTCTCTGTCTCTGTCTCTGACTCTGTCTCTGTCTCTGTCTCCGTCTCTGTCTCTGTCTCTGTCTCTGTCTCTGTCTCTGTCTCTGCGTCTGTCTCTGTCTCTGTCTCTGTCTCTGTCTCTGTCTCTGCGTCTGTCTCTGTCTCTGTCTCTGTCTCTGTCTCTGTCTCTGTCTCTGTCTCTGTCTCTGTCTCTGTCTCTGTCTCTGTCTCTGTCTCTGTCTCTGTCTCTGTCTCTGTCTCTGTCTCTGTCTCTGTCTCTGTCGCTGTCTCTGCCCTTGTCTCTGTCGCTGTCTCTGCCTCTGTCTCAGTCCCTGCGTCTGTCTCCGTCTTTGTCTCCGTCCCTGTCTCTGTCTCTGTCTCTGTCTCTGTCTCTGTCTCTGTCTCTGTCTCTGTCTCTGTCTCTGTCTCTGTCTCTGTCTCTGTCTCTGTCTCTGTCTCTGTCTCTGTCTCTGTCTCTGTCTCTGTCTCTGTCTCTGTCTCTGACTCTGTCTCTGTCTCTGTCTCTGTCTCTGTCTCTGTCTCTGTCTCTGTCTCTGTCTCTGTCTCTGTCTCTGTCTCTGTCTCTGTCTCTGTCTCTGTCTCTGTCTCTGTCTCTGTCTCTGTCTCTGTCTCTGTCTCTGTCTCTGTCTCTGTCTCTGTCTCTGTCTCTGTCTCTGTCTCTGTCTCTGTCTCTGTCTCTATCTCTGTCTCTGTCTCTGTCTCTGTCTCTGTCTCTGTCGCTGTCTCTGCCCTTGTCTCTGTCGCTGTCTCTGCCTCTGTCTCAGTCCCTGCGTCTGTCTCCGTCTTTGTCTCCGTCTCTGTCTCTATCTCTGTCTCTGTCTCTGTCTCTGTCTCTATCTCTGTCTCTGCGTCTGTCTCTGTCTCTGTCTCTGTCTCTGTCTCTGTCTCTGTCTCTGTCTCTGTCTCTGTCTCTGTCTCTGTCTCTGTCCCTGCCTCTGTCTCTGTCTCTATCTTTGTCTCTGTCTCTGTCTCTGTCTCTGTCTCTGCCTCTGTCTCTGTCTCTGTCTCTGTCTCAGTCTCAGTCTCTGCCTCCGTCTCTGTCTCTGCCTCTGTCTCAGTCTCTGCGTCTGTCTCTGTCCCTGTCTCTGTCTCTGTCTCTGTCTCTGTCTCTGTCTCTGTCTCTGTCTCTGTCTCTGTCTCTGTCTCTGTCTCTGTCTCTGTCTCTGTCTCTGACTCTGTCTCTGTCTCTGTCTCTGTCTCTGTCTCTGTCTCTGTCTCTGTCTCTGTCTCCGTCTCTGCGTCTGTCTCTGTCTCTGCCTCTGTCTCTGTCTCTGTCTCTGTCTCTGTCTCTGTCTCTGCGTCTGTCTCTGTCTCTGTCTCTGTCTCTGTCTCTGTCTCTGTCTCTGTCTCTGTCTCTGTCTCTGTCTCTGTCTCTGTCTCTGTCTCTGTCTCTGTCTCTGTCTCTGTCTCTGTCTCTGTCTCTGTCTCTGTCTCTGTCTCTGTCTCTGTCTCTGTCCCTGTCTCTGTCTCTCTCTCTGTCTCTGTCTCTGTCTGTGTCTCTTTCTCTGTCTGAGACACTGCCTCTGTCTCCGCCTCCGTCTCTGTCCCTGGCTCTGTC